>CM032888.1:31599034-31756534 GCA_019176425.1 Megalops atlanticus
GCTGGCCTGGTGGGGCGCGGGCCCTGCTCCGGGGGAGATCTGGAGAGTCAGTAATGAGCAACCCGGCCCCCTCCTCCCTCTCCGGCTGCCCCCCCCCACCCCCACCCCCCCTCTCGCTCTGCCTGCTCACTGATTCGTGAGTGAATGCCCCCATTAGCTCAGAGCCCGTCCTGCCATCGACTGGGCCGGGCCCCATCCCGACCCCTCCAGCGCCCACACACTGCGCTCCGCCGGCGCAGGGCTGCCCGCCGACGTGCCTGACCAAAAACGGCAGCAGGCTGGCACGTCTTCCCAACCCCCTCTCTCTCTCTCTCTCGCTCTTCTAACAGGACCTATCCACCCCCCCTACAGACCCGCTTCACGGCTGGGAGGTGACTCTCACATGGTCCCTGCTGGTCATTTATCTGATTTAGGGTTTCATTTCTGAATTTCACTTCTCACTCTCCTCCCTCCCCCTCTGTCTCTCCATCTCTTGCTCTCTTTCTCTCTCTCTCTCTCTCTCTCCCTCTCTCTCTCTCTCTCCCCATACCAATCAGTCTCTCTTTTTCCCTCAATTCCTCCCCCTCTCTCTCTCTCCACCTCTTCCTCTATCTCCTCTCTTCTTCCATTCTTTCGTCTCTTTCACTTTAAAAATGACCGTTTTAATTGCATAACACTCTCCTAACCGGTGTGTTTTGCTGTTTGCTACCCTACCCTGTACCCCACTTTCTCCTGAGCGACACAGCATTTCAGAGCGGAAGCTTAGCTGCGATCCGCGCCGCGCCCAACTGAACCCCGCTGCCAGCCTCACGTCCCTTTGCCAAAACCTCCGCGTGCCTCTCGTCCTCCAGATGACTTCCACCTCGGAGCAGGTGGAGGTGTGCACTCGGTGGGCGGGGCTACGAGAACACTCAGAACTGAAGGACAAAGTGGTGAAAAAAAAAGAAAGCAGGGAAGAGGGAAGTGGGTCAACGGTCTGGTGGGAGAAGGGAAACGGCGATCTATGACACGGAGAGAGGGAGGGAGGAGCAGGAGGGGGGAACGCAGGAGCCTAAATTAGGAAAACGGAATGAGGGATGTGAGGAGAGGTAAAGAGAAACTGGTGATATAAAAAAAAAAAAAACAGGCCGAAGAGAGGGAGAGATGTCATCTTACAGAAAGGTTTTTTTAAAGCCAATTTTTCTGGGTCACATTAATGCCACTTTGGCTTGTAAAATATGGATATAAAAATGTCAAAGAGCAACAAAATCATCAATGTCTTTGGATATGTGTGTCAGGGTATGGGTCACGGTGCTGAGCACAGATAAAAAGACACGCTGACACACTTGAACACACACACCCAGAGACATACACACTGCACAGACACACACTCACACACACACAAACTGCCTGGGCTGGGTAAAAGAACCACTTGTTAGGAGACTTTAGCTCAGGGTAACAAAGTGTCCAATGCTTTCAGAACTGAATGTTACATCTTAAAAAGTGTAATTAGATATAATTTTCCTTTTAATTAAAGGTTTTAATGAAGCACATGAGAGTAGCAAGAAAATCACCAGCCACAGGGGGACTACTGTGTGAGAGTGTGTGTGTGCATGCACATGTGTGTATATGTGTGTCTGCCTTTCAATGCGTGTGCATATTTGTGTCTTCTTCATGGAATGTGTATCCATACGTGCGTGTGTGTGTGTGTGTGTGTGTGTGTGTGTGTGTGTGTGTGTGTGTGTGTGAGAGAGAGAGAGAGAGAGAGAGAGAGAGAGAGAGAGAGAGAGAGAGAGAGAGAGAGAGAGAGAGAGAGAGAGAGTGTGTGTGTGTGTTATTCACAGGAAGACGCGATCCTTTAAGATTAATGTCTGCAGCCATCTCCCGTTGAAAGGAGGCTGAGGTGTCTGAGATGAGGAGCAGTCTCTCTGTGTACAGGAGACCTCCTGGGAGGAGCAGATTACTGCTGGAAGTGGGACTGGACAATAGAGCAGCAGAGAGGTGAGGTCCCGGCTCGGTGTGAGCATTTAAGATCCGGGGGCTCTTATCGTGAGGAAGAGGACGGTCTCCCGGGTTTACCAGCCAATTCCCCAACCCGCTGCTCTGAATCTGCCCATCTAATCAGGCCCCCGTTTAACAGCCTCAATAAATCCCGCTCTCTGCACCTCGGCTGGGCCCCACGGCGGATCCCCAGGGCTTCGTCCCAGAGACCCGAAGTCATTAAGTCCTCTCCCCCCTGGGGGAAACCACAGCGTCCTATCCAGGACTCAAACCAAAAACGTTGTCGTCTCCAGTCCGTGGCCCCATCCTGCCCTGCCGGCTGGTGACAGAACCCGTCGGTGTGTCTGTCTGTGGGTGTGTCCGTCCGTCTGTCCCAGGCACAGAGACCCGCCGCGCAGAGACTGCGCATTTGCGGCCTCTCCTGTGCTATCCTCAGTTCCCTCAGTCAGAACTCCACGCCGCTTTAATTCAGACAAAAGCGAAGCATCTGAAGCCGGCTGGCAGGGACTGGTCTGTCCGCAGGAGCGCGGGCTGCTATTGGCCGCTCCACGGGGTGAAATGTTGAACATGTTTAATGGATTTGGGATGGGTGTACAGTAGATGTGCTTTTTCCTGTACGCGTTCCAATGCACCCAGCTCACCCCCATCCGCCCCCCCCCACAACTTCAGCCTCATTCCCAAAGAGGAAAAAGAACTAAAGAAAAGAAAAAAAAAACATCATGGAGAGTCAGCCAGCCGAAATAACATGTCCTGACATCTGTGCCTCAGCGCAGCTCCAGGGAGGGGGAGACAGAGAGAGAGAGAGGGAGAGAGAGAGGGAGGGAAAGAGAGAGGGAGAGATGGAGAGGGAGAGGAGGAGAAAGAGAGGCGGGGAGGGAGAGAAAAAAGTGGTAGAAAGAGACAAAAGATAGAAACAGAAATATAAGGAGAGAAAAAGTGGGAAAATACATGCAAGCTAGAAAGAGTAAAGCAAGAGAGAGAGCAAGGATAAAGGGGTGTGAGAGAGAGAAAGGGGGAGGGTTTTCCTGTGTGACTAGGGCTGGTTGTAATTGTTTTTGTGGATTGACTTTCTGACGTGACATACTTTCTGATGTTAGTTTCACGTCTGTTTCTGCACTACCCAAGAGGGCCAGCTGAGTTAGAATATGAGTGTGACAGACAGAGGGAGGCAAACGCCATGAAAGGGAAAATACGTACAGGAGTGACACGTGTGCGTATACTGGTGTGCGTAAATGCGTGCGTGTATGTGTGTGCGTCTGTTTGTGTGTGTGCTCGTTCTGAAATGCTTAAGCTTTACAAACTACAGATCCTGGCAGGAGAAGCACGGGAGACATGGCTGTAAAAAAGAGACAGAGGGCGGGAGAAGAGGGGGATTCTGGGAGATGGAAGAGATGAGGGCCAAAGCAGAAACGGACCGAGAGAGACAGACTGAAGGATGGGTCGAATCTGGTAAAAGTTTTAACAGGGATAAGTGGAAGGTCTTTGGTCCAGGGAATAGTGCTTCTTCTGCTGCTGTAGTTTTCTGCACTAAATGTGCGATTCACACGGGGCATTGAACAGCACTTTCCCACAGTAAACACACTTCCCAAGAGCTCTGAGCAGACCCACCAAAACAGGAATTCTCAAAGATATAACCTCTCCAAATGAAAAACCTCCACTAATAACCACAACATTAACAAAAACTCAATGAGTGAAAATACCACTGCTTCACAGTAGCAGCTTTGTTGATTGCAGTACCAGTAGTAAAAAAAGTAGTACTAATATAAGTGATAGTTATAGTCCTGTTGTAAAGTAGTCGTAGATGTGATGGTAGTTACAGTCCTTTTGTAAAGTAGTCGTAGATGTGATGGTAGTTACAGTCCCCTTGAGTAGTGGAGGCAGTGGTAGTCGCGGCAGCTGCTTGAGATTTAGCCTGGCAGTTGTAGTGAAGGGCAGCAGTATTAGCACAGTGTAATCAGAAACACACACACACACACACACTCATGCCCCCATTAGCTGTGGGTCCTTTGTTGTGAGTGTGTAGGGCAGGGATTAAATTGGATCTATAACAATGAATAGGAGCGGGCTGGGCCCACTGCTGACTGAATTAATTACCCTAATTAGCTCCATAATTGCATACATTAAAAGGCTGGTTTTCGGGATGCGTATGGGGGAGGCAGGCGGGAGACAGAGCAGGCAGGACAGGAGCCGGGCTGAAGTGTTATAACACGTGTAACTGCATGTGTAATTAAGCGCTCTGTGTGTGAGGGCTGAAACCGCACCGTCTGTGAGGCGAGGCGGGAGCCGCCGCCGCCGCCGCCGCTTCCGCCTCGATTCGGGCCGCCGCGTTCGTCCGCCGGTCGCCACGGCAGCGAGCGCCCCAGCACCCCCAGATTTACATCAGAGATTACATCATCAAAGCGATTTGTTCCACCGTTGTAGACTGTCTTGCATTTTTAACGATTATTAAAACCTTGGCTCTCGAACCCGCGCACCATGCGGTGAATTAAGCTTTTGGCTAAAAATTCTGAGCAGAGAAAAAGCTCGCCAAAAAACCTCTAGGGGGCTGGTGTGTGTGCGTGTGTGTGTGTGTGCGCGTGTGTTTGCGCACGCACGCGTATGTGTGTATATACTGTGTGTGTGTGTATTTATACTATAGAGTATGTATATAGAGTTTTGCTGTGAAAAAAATTCTATGTTAACCAGTTAATAGCTAAAATAACCACATACTATTATTTATATAAGAATGTAATAAATGTAATGTAATGTACATGTAATAAATGGATGAAAGCTACTGTAGAATAATTATACAGCTAATATTTAATCACTATGTGTGCGCTAAAATATATCCTGTTGTATGTTTCTATTTCAGTGGTGTTTTCAGCTTGATGCTGTATCACTGTGTCACCAGCTGTTACGGGCCCGTGTTAATATTGTTCTTGTGGTTTGAATTAAATGAATTTTATCACAATAGGCTTGTAAGATACTCTGAATAAGAGCCTCTGCCAAATTAATTAATACAATGCATTCTTCTAAAGACTAATTATTAGTTTAATGAATGCATTCATGATCAGTAAGCAAATCGACACACACACACACACACACACACACACACACACACACACACACACACACACACACACACACACACACACACACACACACACACACAGTCTTCAACTCCTTCAGATGTCTAAATCCTGAAATACATCTAAAACAGGAAGTGCTGTGTTGTCATTTCCTCATTGGTCACAACTGGAATTTACATTTCTTTTAATCATCCCTTGCTGATTTTTTCCTTCCCCTTAGACCCTCATATTTTCCTCCGTCTCTCTCTCTCTCTCTCTCACCTTCTTGCTCTCCTTCCTCCTCCCTCCTCCTCTCCTCTCCTCTCTTCCCCCTCTCCCCCCTCCCCATCTCTCCAGTGAACAGCTGGTGTGCTGCAGTCAGCCCAAATCCCCCCTGAACACTCTAATCTCCCTCCTCACACAGCAAATATCACGCCTGTCTGTTTAAAAGCCCTTCCACACACTCTGTATGCTGTGTTTGTTACTGTTCCACTGTGCGTAGCCTGCCTTTTGTTTCCGTGAGCAGCCATGTCAAGCGACCGCGTATCTCTGTGTCTTACATTTCTGCAGGTACACCGCGGTCTGCGTGTAAACTCGCGGGGTACACAAAGCCTGGTTCAGACGAGCACGCTCAAGGCACATGAGGGCCTGAGAGGCGTGCGTGGCATATCCACTCCCCCTTGTCTGGGGAAACGCGTCCCCTCCACAAGTGGTTCCTGAGCAGAACCCAGCACAATGCCCACTTTGTTTGGAGATACGGGAGAAAGTGCCATTCATGGGCCCACAGTGACACAGAGCCACGCGCTGGCCTGAAATCGCTGTGTGTGGGACACTGTCAGAGAGAGTGTGTGTGTGTGTGTGTGTGTGTGTGTGTGTGTGTGTGTGTGTGTGTGTGTGTGTGTATTTTTGTGTGAGTGACAGCACGGGGAGGTTAAACGAATCACAGTGTTAAACCCCCAATCCAATTACAGGGATTCTTCCCGTCTGACCTTTAGCAAGAGAATTTTTTTTTTGCATGCGCGCACACACACTCACACACACATTAAGGCACAGACACACTCGCACACACGCTAAAGCACAGACACACACACGCACACCACAGTTCTGACTGTCGACCTAGATCAGCAGGGTGACCCGTCACTTTCGCTAATTCACACACGCTACACCCAGCCCTCCCCACTCCCTGGGTGAGCCTCTCTCCCTCAGTCCTGCTTGGCGTTTGTCTGGAGAATTTCCCTCCCTCGTTACGTTCTGCCCATCTCCCTCTCTCTCTTTCCCTGGGCTCTGTGGGGAGTCGGAGCTGGGGATTTTTTTTGTGGGAAAAACGGAGTTGGGCAGCATTGCTGAAGACAGTGCTCTTGCAAAGCCTTCATTGGTACGGACAGACACGGAACACCGAAGCCATCGGCCACAGCCTGCATGCAGTGCAAACAGAGGGAAAATGGGTCAGGGTGTAACCGAGGGTATTAAGCCTGTCAATCACAGACAGAAGCAGATAAAAAAACCTGCCACGGTACCACCAACAATAAAGTCCCTCCAGCATCAAGCAGCAAGCAGAGATGGATTGGATCAGAACCGGTGTTTGTGCTTCCAGTGGCCTGACATTTATCCCTGAGTACATACTCTATGATGAGGCCCCGATGATGAGTGTCTCTGACCCTCTCTTTCCTGATCCTTTCCCCCTGTGTCCTGTGTCTTTACTGAGCGAGGGAAAAACAGAGGTAATCGTGGGGTTTAAGTTTTCTCTGATCTTCCCTCTTCAGAGTTACAGGCCTCTTTCACACTTGCCAAAACACACTTGTGCACACTTAACCAAATACAAGCATGTATACAAAGCCATGAAAGTGCACGCACACACACACACACACAAACACACACTCACACGTGCGCACACACACACACACACGCATGCCCTCACACACAAGGATACACATGCTAACACGTGCCTGTACATACCCAAGCACATGCTCACACAGGGACTGACAGACACGCTGAACACAGCCACAGTGATGCAGACATTTAGAGGCAGAGAGACAGACATGAGAGGATGTGAAAGGCCTGTCTCAATTATTCCAGCTTAAGCTTCATAAATAAAGCAACCAGCAGCCCTGAATCATTCAGAACTTCCACACGACTCACACACATGGACAGACACAGCGATATGCAGCGATACCAACACACACGCGCACACACACACGCACACACACACGCACACACACACACAAACACACACGGACACACATGGCTGTACACACACACACACACACACACACGGACACACACAAACACACACACAGACACACGGACACACACACACGGACAGACTCACGGACACACTCACGGCTGTACACACACACACACACACACACACACACACACACACACACACACACACGCACACGCGCTGACACCAACACAAACACACAGAGTCAAACACAAACAGCAAATGCACACACACACACACACACACACACACACACACACACACACTCAGACACCCCTACAGTTAAAAACACACAAACACACAAGGAACTACACATACACAAACACAGACACTGGTACCATCGGACACAAAACCAGTCCAGTGGGACAAAGACATGCAAAGGCCAGGAGACAGCGTTAACACAAATATTTACTGCTTTAACTTCCCAACAAAAGCTACTGCATCATTTATGGTCAACGTGTGGCTGGACTGCTAGTTTATTCATGGTGCTTTTACCATCAGCATGGGGGGGGTAGAGCACGCCCCTGGGACAGATTCAAAAGGCACAGATTGTTCAGCTATCAATCAATGTTCACCAGCACCCTGCAACACTGAGCAGCAGAGTGAGTGCCAGGCAGGTCCTGAACAAGACCCCCCAGCCTGGCCTTACAGCACAACACTGTGGCAGTGAATGACTGTGTGTGCGTGTGTGTGTGTGTGTGTGTGTGTGTGTGTGTGACAATGTGTTTTTACGTGTGTGCGTGTATGTGTGCGTGTGTGTACATGTGATGTGTGTGTGTATACAGATGATATGTATGTGTGTACGTGTGTGCTAAGTATGTTTCTGTGTTTGTGTGTGTACATGTGATGTGTATGTGTGTGCATGCGTGTGTGTGTGTGCACATGTGATATGTGTGTATGTGTGCATGTACGTGTGTGTGTGTGTGTGTGTGTGTGTGTGTGTGTGTGTGTGAGTGCCTGAGTGTGTGAGTGTGTGACAGGGTGCTACATGTTCACATCCCCCCAGTAAGTTCAGTGATTACTGCAATCATGCGAGTGATTATCGCCGAGCGTTCTGCCTCTTGCTGTTGCTACGGCAATGTTTTCCATCTCCTGAATCCGGACAAAACCGCATTTCTACTCAAACTAATCATGGCATGTTATATAAAGCACTAACGACCGCTTCTCCACGCTGTCGCCCCGGACAGACAACCTGCGAAGACCACCCTGCTCAAGGCCCTGACCAGTCTGCTCTGGGTTTCAGTCCCAGGTCTGGCAGGACACGTGGTCCATGGTGCCATTGTGCAGGACTGAATAAATGACTACATACACCACAGGAACACAAGCTGCTGTATTAATAACCTCCCTCTCTCCATCACTCCCTGTTCCAGCTCATTTAACCCATATTGGAAAAATTAACAAATGCAAAGGTGGGTTAATTAAAAGCCATTTCCCCAAGGGGTAGATCTCACACATACATACAGAGACATACACACACACACACACTCACTCACTCACACACACGCACACACACTTTGTACCCCAGCCTATCTGAGGCTCCTACATTACTGCACTCTTGCTATCCACAATTCACCCCCTACAGCCCTCCTCTCTCTGTCTGTGTCTCTGACCTTGTATTTGAGATCCTCATTGATTGGCTAGGCCTGTCAATCGATTAGTCGGGTCTGTTTGAGTGCTGATAAAAAAAAATGCCATGGAGGGACTGCTGGAAAAAAACAAAAATTAGATGCTAAAAGTCCAGAGGAAGGAGGAAGAAGAAGGACATGGTGCTCCTGGCTGAGAATACAAGGCCACATCAAAACCATTTCTCTAAGATTTTACATGCTGGGAAATTTCTGATTTTAAGTATAGAAATCCAATTGGCAATTGCTTAGGGTGGAGACAGTTAAGTTGAAAAGGGAGTCCTATCTGCATATTCGCTTTGGTGCCAAATTGTTTTAAAAATAAAATATATGGAAAAATAAGTAATTTCTGAGAGGATCAATGTGTTTGTTGTCTGTTCCTTTTCCTCTTTCGGGCTGACAGACACAAAATACACGTGGAAACTCAGATGAGAAGAACAAAAGGAGGAGCACTCCCACACACTCGACCTCTCTGCAAGCCTCCGCCGCTGCAAAAACACCGCCGTTTGGCTCAAAACCTCGTTTCTGCAGATTGTTCCGTACGATACACTCAGCTCACATCAATAAGGGTGACCGGATCCACCATCAAATACAAACATGCCGAAATTCCACGAACAGATACCGGGACGCCATTCTAACCCGCATCAAACAGCTCAGCCTCAACAAACAGCGTCACCCACACACCTCAGCCCCATGACCTAACCACTACCCCGAGGAGAGCCAGCAGACAGAGACAGAGCGTGAACAGACACACACACACACACACACACACACACACACACACACACACACACACACAAAAAATGCACGCACGCACACACACACACGGACACACACATGCATACATGCCTATGCACTGACACAACTACCTCTCCTGTGGGTTCAAATTTTTCAGATCATCACAACCTGACCTTCAGAGAGCATTCACTTCAAACTCAGATGTATAATATAGGACATTCAGAGGAGGGACGTGGGGGGTGTGGGGGAGGGAGTTTAGTCAGACAGTGATTGGCCTGCATGAGGCCCCCACTGTAAGGTAAAGCCCCACCCCCGGTCACTGACCAATGATGTAGTAGTCGTGCAGGGTCTTGAACTCGTGGCCCCACAGGTTGGGCGAGTACTCCTGGAACTTGATGGTGAAGCGCATGTCGCTGTTGGGCTTGTCGCAGGTGAGCAGCAGGTTTGGCGGGCTCGTCACCTCGCATCTGTCCGCCTGTTCCCGCGATGACACCAGGTACAGCTTGTAATACTCGTATTCGGGAGGGGCCCGGGGCCCAGGAGGGTCGGAGGCTGGGCAGATGAGGTCCAACCGGTCCCCGATCTGGGGGTAGAGCACGTAGCCCTTGTCATCCCCGAACCTGCAGAGGAAAGAGGGGATGGGGAGAGACGGGGAGGGGTGTGTTAATGGTGCTTCTAAAGGGTGAGACATTTACAAACCCCACAGCAGGGCTGGACCAATGGGAGTGAACCAGACCACAATGGACCAATGGGAGTGAGCCACTCTCTCTGGCCAGAACACAGCTCCAAAGCTGGAAGAGAAAAGCAAAGCCATTCAAAGAGTCATACTCAGTTTAGACATCGTGTCCTGAGAAATCTTGTGGCAAAAGTGTTACATGTCGCAGGAGGACAACAGAACATTATTTTTACACCGAACAATCCAGGCAAACAAACATCACTTGCTGTATTTCATGTGACAGGTTGGGTTACCCATTCATACAAAAGAATTTTGTTTTTGTGTTTGCCACACAAGGTAAGAATAACAGTGCCTCACCCAGGGCCTCAAACATACAACCTTCAGGTTCACAGTTGCTCCAAACATCAGCTAATACCTCACAGTACTGCCATTAAAACTTCAGTTCAGAGTTCAGAAATCGTCAGACTCTGCTATGGAATCTAACCCCATCTCTAAAGACATCTTTGGCTGTAACCAAGCAGTGTTTGGAGTGGAAGTATCCTTTACTCACTGAGAGACAGACAGGCAGACTGAGCAGCTCCCCTACAAAAACTGCAGTATGTTCATGTTGCCACTAGATGGTGAAAAGGAGCTAATGAGATTATCTTACTAGCAAGATTATTTTACTCATCAAAAATAGCATCTTGGATCATGAGGCTGATCTTAACTTTAGTTCTAGGTTGCAACTTTGTTCATTTCCTGATTATGTTCAGTACCAGTCAGCAGAGATCACAGGAGAACACGGAGGAGCTAAATTACTGTGGTTTATGATGGTCACTCAACCCAACACCTGACTGGCCTGACAGGTGTGGTCATCTACTATTGTCAAGGCTTGGTTTTGGTACCACATGGCACCATCGCTTTTGCTGGTGTAGTCATATGCAGTTTCACACCCAGTCAGGGTGTGTGTCTGTGTCTGTGGCGGGGGGTTGCTGGCTCCAACAAACACCTTTTATTTCCCTAACGGTACGTTTCTCTCGGTTATCTGATGGCATTTCGCTCAGTCACAGTAGACTTGCGTTAGAGAATCTGAGAATGAACTCGTAGCACACAAGTCTGTCAACTGCACTCGGGCAAGAGATTGGGGAGGGAGGGAGAGAGGGAGAGAGAGAGAGAAGGGGGAGGGAGAGAGAGGAAGGAAAGACCAGAGATGCTAAAAAAAGGAGGGTATTTGTAAAGACAAGAAAAGCTCCCCACAAGAGCAAAGGCATGTGGAAACAAAACAAGAGCTCCAAAGACTGTTAAAACAAGAGGAGTGTTGTGGTAATCAGAGTAAACCCAGCTCACCTGGGCAGAAAGTACCTGCCTGACTGTAAGTAACTTAATCCACCACACACCTCTGTCTCCACTGCACAAACTCCCGCTTTGTAAACATGGTTATCCAAGGTGTGAAACTGGGATCTCTGTGATGAACATGCCCACGTGCCTGTTGCACCATTGAACTCCACTGCCTTTCTCTCCTGTTTCCAGATAATCAAATGAAATGCAGTCAAGAAACGGCAATGCAAATACCTAATGTGAAAACATTATATAAGTATTATACGGTATTTTCTGTGTATATGTATATGTATGTATCTATGTGTGTATGTAAGGAGTAGGGCTCGTAAACTGAAAGGTTGCCGGTTCGATTCCCTGCTGGGGCACTGCTGTTGTACCACTGGGCAAGGTACTTAACCCAGAATTGCCTCAGTAAATATCTTTATTATTGGCATTTAGCAGACACACTTATCCAGAGCGACTTACATTGGTTACAGTTTTTTTTACAATGTTATCCATTTGTACAGAGGGATATTTACTGAGGCAATTGTGGATTAATGAGAACATTTTTTACAATGTTATCCATTTATATAGATGGATATTTACTGAGGCAATTGTGGGTTAAGTACCTTGCCCAAGGGTACAGCAGCAGTGCCCCAGCCACAAATGAAACTGGCAAACATTTGGTTACAAGTCCTCCTCCTTAACCACTGTGCTACACTGCCACCTATTTCTCCAATATCTAGCTGGATAATTGGATAACATGTAAAAAAACTTGTAACCTATGTAAGTGTTTCTGGATAAGAGTATCCGCTAAATGACAATAATGTGATGTAATAATACGCATATACTGTCAAATGCACAGGACGGGCCCTGCTACACGTCCGGACTCCAGCTCCCTCAGTGGGTTCAGCTCCTCAGCAGAGTGGCTCTCTGCCTCTGCCTTGTCCTAAACAGACTCCTGTCTTTCTCTCCTTTCCCACTGCTCACTCTCTCTCTCCCTCTAACAATAGAGCCATTCATCTGGCCACACTTTATAACACTGGAGTGGGGGTTGGAGGGGGGCAGAGGTGGGGGTGGGGGTGGGAGGGGGTTCCTTTCTTCTCTCTCTTCTTTTGTAGAGGGCAAGGGAGCAGAAATATTTTTTCGACCCTGACCGCCACCCTCCTCCCCCTTCCCCCAAACCTGCCTGACCTGCCACAAGAACTCAGCGATTGTTTCTTTTTAACCCCCGTCACCCCCGCCCCTCCAACCCCTACCCCCCACCCCTGTGCGAATCCGTATGCAGCGCTGTAGGCCCTGATTCAATCTACCTGTAATGGAGTTTCGTCCCCCAACTCTGAGAGATCAATTCCACAACCGCCAAACTCAATGAGCGACAGGGAGGCAGGGAAACAAAGAGAACACCTGCTCCAGTTCCGCTGGAAGTCACGGGCATCGGCGCATTGCGGCTAGATGGAATCTGGGCCAAAGCTCGCCCGTTTCTCCACCCTACCACATTTCACGAATTCCTGCGGGAGGCGGGCGGAGCGGCCAGGTGCGGATAGAGAGCGGGGCGCAGGGTGGACACCTCCGCGGGCTCCCTGAAACGCAGCCTCATAATTCATAACAATGCAGCATTATGGAGTGAAACAATGCGCCTGGCCCCGATTGGTGGAGGCCATCCCGAGGGGGGCGGTCCCTCTCTCTGTACCTGTGTAAACATCCGCAAACGGGCGAAAAACGATTAAAAATAAGCCAATTACCGCGCCGGGCGCCCCCCCACCCCCACTCTGGCTCTGGGAGTGCGTCGTGCACAGCACACTGGAGCTCAATTCTCACTTCATTTGCCACTTAACTACCTGGTGGCGGGAGTGTGAGGAAACCGCGCTCCTCGGATGATAATAGCTGGTTTCACACCGTCGACATGTAAACCGCGGCGCTGTCAGGCCGGCTCCTTCAGGACGCCACTACGTGGCGGACGCTCAGCAGAGGGAGGTGACCCTCCCTGATGGGCCAACACACGACAGAGCCGTGCACGTGACCGTGGCAGCGTTTGTGTGTATGCATCCGTGTGTGTGTGAACATATGGGGCGGGGGTGGATTAACTGGCACTTCACTGAGATAAAACTATGCTCCCCTGACTGCTACGCTCAGCTACATACACTCCATGACTATACTCGCCACATTCCTTTTATACTACAATATCCATGGACAGTGACCACTGTAAAATCTGTGGTAAAGGGAATGCTATTTGGTCACCATGTACGTGTCTACAGCATAAGATGCAATTTAACAGCATCAGCTTTCTTGTTATGCGCCTCCCTCAAGAATTCAACCTCAGTCTCGTGACTGAGCCGTAAAGTCACAGCCCTTAGGTTCAGGGTCTGGTGTGCTGTCCCAGGGCTGCAATCGCCTCTCAGGGCAGGTAGTGCGATTAAAGCTCTCTCCACCAGCTGTCAGGGGACAGGAGTTAAGTGCAGAACCAGAGACACTGCTGGTTTATGCCCATATTTCGCCCTGGACAGCTCCCAAAGCACAGTCGTCCAATCAAAGGCAGCCATGTCGGGACCGGCCCATTGATTGGTCAGTGTTAGCTGATGGACGTAGGTGGGGCGGGGCTTTTCCTTTGTTCACGGGTAGTGGGCGTGGCCGACTTCAGCGTCGCACTCTCCAGAGGTGCCGAGTACCCTTCCGGCTGCTGCTGATCTTATGCAAACCATGCTACATATTGCTGGCAAACCTGGTGACTGGCCACCCCAGATTCACACTCCCCTGTGCTCGTGCGAGCGGGAAAGAGGAAGCTGGCACAGAGGTCACGGCTGATTGGAGGGGAGACTATGGCTGGAGCCGAGGGACTGGACAGAAATTGGACCAATCTGGGTGATTGCATAGCAGGGACCGAGCCGTGTGCTGAGAACTCCGCGGACGGTAATGGAGGTGTTCTTTTAAACCCCGGGAAAAAAAAAAAATGGCTTGCTGGCTTAGGAAGCAGCACAGTGCCAGCTTTTCGCCCGACACCATTACTACACAGGACAGGACTCCAGAGCCACTTGTACCGACAAACAGCACTTTGAGATGCCTAGATGAAGGGGTGTGCTCAGCCAATGGACTCCAAAATGGAGGAGACAGGCTCACTATGCAGGATGCATCAGAGAGGAAGAGAGGAGAGAGGAGAGAAGAGAGAGGGGGGAAAAAAGAAGAGAGCGATAGCGAGCAAGTGAGAGAGAGCGAGAGAGCGAGAGACTAAGCTGGAGGGAGTAAGAAGCTGCAAACTACAAGCACAAGGTTGTTATAAAGTCATGCAGTGCTGGAAGGGGTGTGGGAATGTTTGGGGTAGGAGAGACGCTAGGAGTAATTATTTCCATATGGTTGGTTCTGATTGGCGCCACAGAGACTCGCAGGTACACCGCGGACGGCTGGCGGTGCATGGGGATGCCCGCGAAGGTGAGCCCCCCCCGTCTGTCCCGCGGCTGTTCCGACCCGCGCCGCGGCGGCCGTGTCACGTCTGCTCCCCGTCACCCCCAACACCCGTCACCCGTGGAAATGCCCCCCTGAGCGGCAGCAGACGCTTCCTGACAGCGAATCGGGGGAGGGCTCTGATTGGAGGGAGAGGCGGCTGGCACCTCGGAGAGGTGTTCTGCCCGGGAGCCAGGAGGCCACAGTGGCACGGTCGGTCCTGAAAGCGGCGCTGTCGGGGCTGAGAGTGGTTCTGTTGGGTCTGAGAGTGGCCCTGTCGGTTCTGAAAGCGACGCTGTTTAACGGCAGAGGGGTGATTCTGTCCGCCTGTTGGTCTCCTCATCCCTCCTGCATCTGCGCTCAGTGGATCTGGATACCGGCCTCCAGCGCAGAGGCTAATCCAGCACTGTGCCCCAGCCGGCTGCAATACTGTTTATATCTGCGTGTCTCTCACCACACAGCACCAAGGTCCACAGGTTACACGCATCCAATCCCATCACAGAGCTAATGGAGATTAGTTGCATGGACGGCCTGGTTGCAGGACAATACGCAGCCAGCACTGTGTGGTGATGAAAAGCTTTCCCCACAGAACTGTCAATCCAAATCACTTTAACCAGTCCTGGAGGGCTGCAGTGCCTGCAGGGCTACTCTACCCTGAGCCTGGAAGGCCGCAGTGCCTGTAGGGCTACTCTACCCTGGTCCTGGAGGACTGCAGTGCCTGCAGGGCTACTCTACCCTGGTCCTGGAGGACTGCAGTGCCTGTAGGGCTACTCTGCCCTGGTCCTGGAGGGCCACTGTGTCCATGTATTCCTGTCCTGACTTCTGTAATCAGCACCTCAGCTGAACTCCCTGTTCCCAGCCTCAGAGTGCTGAGTGCCTGAAGACCGCAGCGGAGGGGCCCTGCGGTGCACCAGCAGAGGTGTCTGACACGGCAGGAGGGACAGAGCCCCACCGCGGATTCACACCTCTCTCAGGGTACTGAAGGGTGTCATCCCAATTATGGCCCTGATGGCTGACGTGGAGTCCGTGCCAGACACAGCGCATCTGTACTGACCCAGAGTCAGAGCCAGAATCAGAGCCAGACACAGCACCCTGCAACTGTACTGACCTAGAGTCAGTTTCACATAGTGCCCTGCATCTCAAGCTCAAGTGGTTTACACTTTACTTATGTTCCCAACACCAACCAACCGTCTTCATAAAGGCTAACCTGCATGGTTCGGTGTAGCCACTACTTTTTGAACGTGTACTTTTGTTTAATGGCCCCTTATTTCTGAGGGCAAGATTGACGCACAGAAAAGAAAAAAAAAAAAGAAACAAGACACAACAGAAACTCAGGTCAGTTATTTACAGTATTGACACGCAAGGTGTACAGCGGCTTCTTTCACCACGGCAACGGCACATGCAGCTTACAGGGATCTGGACACGGGTAAATATAGCAGAGAAGGCACCACAGGAGTGAATTCACCAAGAGAGAGACCCAGTGTGAACACGCTCAATAATGGAGGGGGTAGGCCCAATAGGGAATACCACCACACCCCCGAAGACACTCAAACTCACATGAAAAGACTCAACAACGCAAATCATTATGATAATTAAAAATGAAAAGGTCTAAAAATACAGTTTTCCTTTGTTTGCATTTCTGACGAGAAAGCTCTCAGGGAGGCGGGGAGGGGGGAGTCCTGCTGGCGAGGGTGTGAGAGAAAATAGCTATTCCCTCTCCGATTCATCTTCCCTCCTTTTTTACCTCCACCCTCTCCCCTCGTCCCCCTATCGTTCCTACTCTCACGCTCTCTCCCTCTCTCTCTCTGTCTGTCTCTCCGAGGGGAATCCGCTGATTACCATTCTTCTCAAAGTCATCAAATGAAAAGTTCACACCGACTCTGCGACTGTGTCGATTGGCTGAGTGACAGACACCGCATGGCCCGGAGCGAGAGAAGAAGCGAGAGAGTGAGGAAGAAACGCGGGGGGAGAGAGAGAGAGAGAGAGAGAGAGAGAGAGAGAGAGAGAGAGGGAGAGAGAGGGAGAGAGAGGGAGAGAGAGGGAGAGAGAAAAAAGAAACAGGGTGGAAGAACAGGGAGAGCGAGAGAGGGGAAAGCGCGAAGGAGAGAGGTAGAGAGTGAGGAGGAGTGAGAGACAGACCGAAAGGGTGTGAAACAGATGGAGAGAGTAAAGGGGTAAAGATAGAAATGAGAAAGTGGAGGAAATAAGACGGGAGGAGATGACAGATGGAAAAAAAGAGGGATGGCGTTAAGGAGAGACAAAAAAAAATGGAGGATTAAGTAAGAACCGGACAAACAAAGGAACAGGAAGGGGGGTTGTGCAGGGCGGAGGGAGTGGGGGAGAGATGGAGAGAGGGATGCCTGCTGAGTTAAGCCAGGTGTCTGTATCAGTATGTCGCAGGGGAGGGGGCGGGGGCCGGGGCAGGAAGGATGGAGCATAATTAGGGAGACCCCCGGCAGAGGAGAGTGGCAGGTGAATAGAGGGGGGAACAGAGAGAGGCGTGGAGTGGACAAAAAAAAGAGAAAGGTGAAGGAGAGAAAAGGAGTTAAGGGGGGTGGAGGGTTCAGACAGAGGGAGAGATGGGGTTAGAAGAAAGGAGAATAAGAAAAGAGTATAAGAATAAGAATGATGGAGGATAGGCTTAAAGTGAGATGGAAGAAAGTGATGAAAGAGGAGGCAAGAAAGAGAGGGAGAGGGAAGGAGGGGGAGAGAGAGAAAGAGGGAGAGAAGAAAAGAAGGAGAGGAAGAGACAGGGAGAGAGGAAGATGGTGAGAGGAAGAGGGATGAGGAGAGAAAGGGGGTGAGGGGTATACCAATGGGGGGGGGTGACAGAGAGAGGCGATCTTTGTCACACTTTAACTGAGGGAGACAAAGAGACAGAAGGAGAAAATCGGGACTCAAACAGCACCTCTTTCAGAAGACTCCCCCTATTCACCCCTGCAGTTGCAGACCCCCTCCCCAGCGTAGCAGCGGGTGTGTGGGGGTGACTCTGCTTAGAGCAGGACTCTCTGAGGGTATGGGTAATCTGTGCACTGTAAACCATGCAAGTGGCCCTGGGTTAGATCATTAAATCCATGATGTTTTATTATCAGTCAACACTGAAGCGTCTCTGGACCCCAAACACATGTAGGAAATTCAGTCAGTGTGTGTGTGTGTGTGTGTGTGTGTGTGTGTGTGTGTGTGTGTGTGTGTGTGTGTGTGTGTGTGTGTGTGTGTGTGTGTGTGTGTGTGTGCATGCGGGGGGGGTTCAGCCACTCCCAGCCAGACTGACTCCTCCGCATAATGTAAAATTCACACCCTGTGTTGGCACTCAGGCCAGCTGTGGGCGAGGGGTGGTGTGAGCTATGGGTTTAATTACGAGAGGAACCACTGAGAGCAGCCTCTGTGCCAGCAGAAAGGGGGGGCACTTTCTGCCGTGACTCGCTGCCGAGGTCACCTGCACGCTGCTCTCTCCTTCTACTGCTGCCAGCAGTCTCCACAACTCCCATGATGCTTTGTGAATGCCACACCCGCTGCTGGCAGAGGTGGTCTGGCGAGTGGCCCGGCGGCATGCGAGAGCTGGAGGTAGTGGTTCTGTGTCCTGGCCCCTCACCCCTCACCCCTCACCCCCCCTCACCCCTCTCCCCTCTCCCTTATTAAACTGTCCAGCGGAGGGAGGTGAGGGGCAGGGAGCTTGCAACTCTGCAGGGCTGGCAGCAGCACTGAGGACCTGCTACACATACACACACTCACACACACACACTCACACACACTCACTCACACACAAACTGACACACCGATGCGCACACACACACGTACCACATGGTACCAGTCAAAAGTTTGGACACACTTTTATTTTTATTATTTTCTACATTTTAGAATTACAGTAAAGCTGTTAAAATTATTGAACAACACAAATAGAATTATACAGTGACCAAAAAAGTGTTATAAACAAATCAAAACTCTTATATTTTAGATTTTTCAAAATATGCAAACAAAAAATTATTACTTTTTACTTTTTTTTTTTTTTTTAAAAACTTCAATCTTTATATTTGTCTAAGAAACAAATTTCAAGCATTTAAGCACAAGTCTTTACATCAAAATGTCTTTGAATGCATGTTTCCCATTATCTTAATCAAATGTGTCCAAACCTTTAACTGGTACTGTATATACTCACTCATATGCACGCACTCACTCACATACACACACATGCACGCGCGCGCGCATGCGTGCACACACACAGTGCCACTTCAAAGGTGGTAACAGACAACTGCTTCAAACATGTACACGTTATACGTTTCATAAACTGTACAATTAACATATTTTACTCAGATTTTTTGTGTGAGCACCCTTCCCCCTTCCTGTCCCACCCAGTGTACGGGGGGGTGCGTTCATATTTATCTGTGCGAGTCTTGCACTTCTGACCCGACGCAAGCTCCTTCTCAGTAAAGAGGTCCACGGTAATTAATCAAGACTCCTCATCAATTGTCGAGGAATCCAGGTCTTTAATTAACACATCAATTGAGGCATAACTAATGCTGGTAGCTTTTTCAGGCTCCTGCTTTCTCTTCCGCTTAAGTTCAAGTACCTCAGCTTTGAGAGCGAATACTGCTCTCTGAAAGATGTGTGCACAGAGTCTGCTTCACACTCACAGTGACTCATCTCTCCTGCTCCCTCCACTGATGTCTTAATAAGGCCAAAGAAATGATTGGGTGCACCCTGAAATAATGCCCCCATGTGCACTGAGCTGCGCAGCAGGCAATTACGTCCCCCCTGCAACCAGAGCCGTAATCCTGTCAGTCCGCCCTCTCCTCTCATTTACCTCCCTCCATCTGTCCTCTCGTTACTCCTTTCCTTCCTGTTCTCCGAGACTCGCCTTCTCTCCATCACTTCTCACTCCCTCCTCCACCTCTCCCCTCTCAACCCCTCTTCCTGCTGTGTGCAAACGACAGGACCCCTCGTCTTCTGCAGAGACGTGGGGAGAGAGGAGGAAAGGAGGGAGCGAATGAGGGCGGGAGGGAAAAAAGGGGCGAGAAAGAGAGAGAAAGAGGAGGACAGCGTGGCGGTGCATGGTTCTGACCTTAACGAGATTGCTCATTAAGAAACGAGGGAGCGAGAGAGGGAGAATGGTGGAGAGAGACAGAGAGGTGGGGAGGTTGCGGATGAAGTGGCTGTAATTGGTAGGTTTTGAAAAGGAAAGAGCGAAAAAATGAAACTAGGTTTCTGAGAGTGTGTGTGTTTGTGTGTGTCTCTGTCCGTCCGCGCGCATGCATGTGTCTCAATCCATCCGTCTGTCGGTGCGCATGCATGTGTGTCGCTATCCGTCTATTCATTTGTGTGTATGTGTGTCTGTCTGTCCATCTGTCTGTCTTTCCTTGTGTCAGTCTGTCTGTGTCTCTCTGCTGGACATGTCAGATAAGGTGGGTGACTTTTTGCCATTATCACAGTCAAACAAGAAAAGCCTACCATTTTACATATGTCAATCAAAAGTGTTCAGAGCCCCGCCTTTTCTCACAAATTACTCCCCCTTTTTTATGTTTAAGGGAGGAGGAATAAAACTAAGATTCACAGCTACTATGGAATGACAGCCCAGCTTTGCTGCTGTAAACATGCGCGCGCGCACACACACACACACACACACACACACACACACACACACACACACACACACACACACGCAGTGAGCCAAGCTTTGTTAACACTGTCTAAAGGAGATGGCATTAATGGATTATTCAGCCGTTCTGCCAGCACGGCAGAGCCTACAGCTCTCACGCGTGTGACAGTGCGTCAGACTTCCTGGCACTACACGCCTGCAGTGTGTGAATGCAGACACGTGTGTGTGTACATCTGTTTGTGTGTGTGTGTGTGCGTGTGCATGTGTGTATGCATGCGTGTGTGTGTGTGACAGAGTCTGGGCGCGTGTGTGACAGTGGGCGGTGAGTGTGTGAGTGTGTGAGTGTGTGAGTGTGTGTGTGTGTGTGTGTGTGTGTGTGTGTGTGTGTGTGTGTGTGTGTGTGTGTGTGTGAGTGTGTGTAATTCTGTGTAATCCCTCTCTCTCGGTGGGATTCTCCCTCACTCCCTCTCCTAGCCAGACAGACACAGCAAAACTCTGCCAACGACTGGGGGAAAGGCTGCCAGCACTGGAACACTCAGACGTGCTGACACAAACACCGGTGCACGCATGCACATGAGAGCACACAAACGCACACACACGCACACACACACACACACACACGCGCACACACACACACACACACAAATGCAGACACACACCCACACACATGCACACACGCACGCACACACATGCACACGCATGCACACACATGCACACGCATGCACACAGACACACGCACGCACACATGCACGCACACAAACATGCACGCACATGCGCACACACACAAACACACACACACATTCAGCTCTGGTACAGCAGTGGTTCCCTTGTTTGAGTGTGCTACCCCTCATCCCTCTCTGTCTGTTTCCTTCTTCTGTGTCCATCATCTCCCTGCCTCCCCCTCCCCTCCGGGTGAGCCTGGGAGAGCACAGCTCAGAGAAAGGTACAGCTCTCCGTAAGTGCACACAGCCCTTTCATCTACCCCTCTGTCCTACAAGGTTACCGGCTGTAAGACAGATCTGAAAGAGACCGCGGAGAGAGAGAGAGAG
Organism: Megalops atlanticus; assembly: GCA_019176425.1. Lineage (NCBI taxonomy): Eukaryota > Metazoa > Chordata > Actinopteri > Elopiformes > Megalopidae > Megalops > Megalops atlanticus. The sequence goes on from CM032888.1 coordinate 31,620,677, forward strand.
GGGAGAGAGGGAGAAAGGGAGAGAGAGAGAGAGAGAGAAAGAGAGAGACAGAGGAGATATGAGCTAGAAAGGAATGAGATGAACAGATGAAGAGGAAAATTAAAAAGGATGGAGAGCAAAACAAAACATGAAAAAAAAATTGTAATTTGATTTAGACAGAGATGCCCCCCACAAACAGCTGTCTGGAGCTGTTCAGGAAATGGACTTTTTTTCCAGGGATTTTCTGCAGCTGTGGGGAAAAAAAAGAAATTCAACGAGGAAAAACCCGAGGAGTCCGAACCGGGGGTGGGGGGTAATAACCCGGAACGCTGCAGGGGGGTTCCCCTGGACTGGGGTGCAGACGAGCGGGGAGGTTTGGGATGACGGAGTACACAGAGGGAATCCAGAGGTGACAGCGAGGAGCAAACACACACACACGCTGGGGGCACAAAAGCGCATAAAGAAGCAGCCGGAGATATGACACACGGCCATGAAACCGCCGGCCACGCGCTGTGTGGCACGGCGCGGTCTCTCTCTCTCTCCTCCCGCTTTCATTCTTTCACTCTTTCACTCTCTCCATTGTACGATTATCCTGCCTGCACTATAGAACAGCAGTGGGCCACGCTTTAAAGGGAAAAAGAGGATATAAACCCTTTCTCCCCCCTCCTCCTCCTCCCCGCTGTCCTGCTTGGTCGGCCCCTCACTCGCATTCCTCCGTCCGACGCCCTAGAACGCTGGAACAGACCGCGTGGTCACACGGTCAGGGAAGCGTTCTGGACCACTGGCTGGAAATGAGCCGGTTTGTGTAAGTTCCCGCAGCCAATATGGGGGTGTATAAGGATCCTCGAACTGCCTGACTGATCCAGGAACAGAGGAAAACTTTGCCTGGGGGGGTCACTCAACTGTTCTCTTCATTTCCACTGTTTGTGTGCGTTTGTGTGTGTATGTGTGTGTGTGTGTGTATGCGCGCATAGGAAAGTTTAAAATAGCTCTTCTCACTTTTTGTTGTTGAGATCTAGGTTGACTGAGCATGCTGTGTGTGTGTGTGTGTGTATGTGTGTGTGAGAGAGAGAGAGAGAGTGAAAGACTGGTGTGAAAGGGAGAGGGGGGAGGCAGAGATGTGTGCGAGAGGTGCAAGAGAGAAAAGCATTATGGGAGATTTGAAAGTAGGGTACAATAGCGGTGTGTCTGTTCGTTAAGCCCGTCAACGCCAGACAAAACAGGAGAGAACATATGCAGGAACTGCACATTCCTCTGCCGCCTGAGCACATGCTCACCTCCACGCTGGCAGGTGGAGCACAGATTATGTGATCACCCTGCGCTGGGAGTCTGTGTGCGTCTGTCTGCGAGGAAGATGAAAATATTACTGACAGGTCTGGGTGACACCTGTTGGGATTATTGGCTTTGGGACAAGTATCAGGACGAAATGATTCCATTTGATCGCTACATATTGCACCTGAGGAATTTATAAACGGGCAATCTCAGCGGACGCTGGGCTGAGCTTCCTTTAATTTGAAGCTGACATTTAACTGTGGGCTGCTCTCCAAATTGCGCTCTTGAAAAACTACATACCTGCCTACTGTAACTCCAAGCATACTGACCAAGTGCATGAGCGTGTTTTACACAAGAAGGGGTTCAGTCTGGAAGGCCCCGTTATCACCATCCCTTGGCCTCTGACCTTACATATATACGAAGTACATTTACAGAAGCTCCTGATTTATCGCAGAAGATCCCATCAATATTCCCGGGACCAGTCTTCTTTAAGCATGAGATGAGTACAAAGTAGGCCGCTGGCTAGAAACTCACACTTGTGCAGTAAGTCCTCCAGAGCTGCTATAGCCTTAATGCAAGATTAAAATCGCAAGGACCTCTGGGAACGATGAGTACAGCCAGAAGATGCTTGGATGCATACTTCAGCGTTCAGTCCTCCAAGGCGCATGACACTTACATGGAGAATTTCAATGCACACGTGCTCTTGTGTTCTGGAACTGTGCTTAAGGTGCTGACAAACTTCCACCCTTCCACAGGTTCTACACGGTACGTGTGCGTGTAATGTGGAACACAAGCTGTCACCTGGTGAGAGGTTACACTTCTGCGGTTGTGAGGGTGCAGCACACACTCCAATCAGTATTTTGCATGCGCATCAATCACATGCAAAGATAAGCACAACAAACTAAAAATATACAGGATAATTAAGAAATATTCATAATCGAGTCAACAGGTGTAGCATCCCTTCCTCTCTCTCTCTCTCTCTGTAAATATACCCCCCATAAGCGCGCACACACACACACACACACACACACACACACACACACACACACACACACACACACACACTCTGTCTTGATGAAGAGAAATATTGTCCAGTTTTTCCCAGACTCACAGATGAGATGAGATTAACCTCTCAGATTACTCCCTGGATTTAAAGGGATTAATATTTGACCTGGGGGAAAAGTCCAGCCTCAGGCATGCACTCCCTGGCCTCATGATCCAGGGACACTGCGAAATGAGGTCTCACTCACCACCCAATCCACAGCCACGGGACACAGCGCCCACAGTGACTGCACTGATACACTAACCACAGGACAGAGTGACTGCAATGAGAAAGCCACCACTGGATAGAGTGACCTCAGTCATAGAGAGCTACCGCAGTGACAGAGAGCGCGGCCGCAGTGACAGAGAGCGCGGCCGCAGTCACAGAGAGAGCGCGACCGCAGTCACAGAGAGAGCGCGACCGCAGTCACAGAGAGCACGACCGCAGTCACAGAGAGAGCGCGGCCGCAGTCACAGAGAGAGCGCGGCCGCAGTCACAGAGAGAGCGCGGCCGCAGTCACAGAGAGCGCGCGGCTGAAATCACAGAGAGCGCGCGGCCGCAGTCACAGAGAGCGCGCGGCTGAAATCACAGAGAGAGCGCGGCCGCAGTCACAGAGAGCGCGACCGCAGTCACAGAGAGCGCGACCTGAGCAGGATTGAACTTTTACTTCTTCATCAAACTTTGTGTGACACCTGGAATGACGGCTTTGGCAGCACTCCCAGGTCATTGGTCATGCTAATAAAGTGTTTAAATTTCAAGGGGTGGGGGGGTGGGGAAGAGGGAGGCCGAGAGCGAAAGAGAGAGACAGATTTAATCCCCTTACAGACAGCTTTGTTGCCTGATTGACAGGAGAACGCGCCACACTGGAGGAGTGCTTGAGGGAGCTGACGGGTGGTGTGAGTGAGGGGGGATTATCCTCCCCTTGTTCACACCCCCCTAAGATGGGGTCAAGTGGTACAGGCCATTTTCTGTTGTTTTCACACTCCCTTTCACGCCTCTAAAGAAAACTTTCTTTGTTTCTTTTTTTTGTTTTCTGTCACAAATAGTTCCTTATATGGAGGGGGTGGGGGGGGATAGGACACACACACAGTTGCACCCAGACATGATAATTTACCCATGATTCCCTGTTGGCAGAATCCCAGCTACAAACAAAAAGCATTACCTCACTGTCACTCAGTCAAATCTGTGCACAAACTTTGTCTTTTAATGTAGTGGGGTGTGAGAGAGTGATCATATAGGATTTTGTACAGATCAATGGTTTACACACAACTAATCTTCTCTTACATGAGTCTTGGATATTACTCACTGTAATACATTACACAAGTGATTATGAGGATGTGTTACTGTGTGCTAAGTAAGTAAATTATCTACAGTTTGGCTCCACAAATCAAATACTAGTATGCAAGCCTGTACTGCTAGCCATGCAAAGTAACTTACTGAAAGCAAAATATCAAGAATTTAACTTTGGCATGTAATTATGACATTTTTCAAGTGCTTATGTGTTCTTATGTGTAATTTGCCCAGGGGGGACAATTTTGATGCTGAAACGTTAGAGTCCAAAACTAGAGCTACATTGGAAGGTAGGGAAACGGGAGGTGGTGCTGTCAGACTGTTGGGCTGCAGGGTGGAGCTCATCCACACCATCACAACGAGTTTTTCCACATGATTACAGGTGTCAGAAAAAGCAGCTCTTCACAGGTTTCATATATCTCCATCCCAATAAAGATCCCTGGTTGGTGGCAGAGCCAGCCTGTGTCATTGACTCGGGCGCTGGGGGGGGAGGTATTTGCTGAAAGGACGTGTTTTGAAGCACACGACAGTGAATATGCCTCTAATAAAACATCATAAAACACACTGCGTTCTCATTTCTCACTCATGCTTCCCTTCGGCTCTCAAGGACGGCGCAGTGCGGCGCTTTGTGACAGAGATCTGAGCGGCCGTCTGCACACGACTGCAGCCCCTCTCAGCACCGTCGCCAGCTGGACGGACAGATCCACCAGCACGCAGACCTGTGGATTACTGGGGTACAGCCGGGGGTTTCTGCATCACCCACAATCCTCTGGGCTTCAGAGCAGCTGTGCAGTTGGCAGAGACCCCCCCTTTCAAAAAAAAGAAAAAAGAAAAAGAGAAACCCCAGCATCCACATTAAGGGCATGTAACGGGCAGAGCCTGGCCTACATGCACTCAGCTCACACACGCTCACACATCGATCAAATGAAAGTCTAGAGGACAAAGACACGGAGGGGTTAGTGCGGTTCTGAGGGCTTCTGTCCGTTTCTCTCACTCAGGCAATTATTCCAGCTCTCCTTTCACTGGAGGGAGAAAGAAAGAAAAGAAAAGAAAAGAAAAAAAACCACTCCATCTGTTTACTCTCCCGCAGTCTCAGAAATACACTACAGCTGGACCCCGATGTGCGGGGGGGAGGGAGGGAGTGAGAGAGAGGGGGAAGAGGGGAGTGAGGGAGTGAGAGAGGGAGGAAGAAGGCGAGGTGGAGGGATGGGGGAGAAAGGGAGGGGCAGGGGAAAGGTAAATGGGAGTGTTTCTCATTGTTCAGAGTCGCCGGGCGGAGCGGTGAACTGCAGCTGCCCCTGTGGCCTCTCCGTCGGTCGATCGCGTCTGTGGAGCTCCCGCCTCTGTTCGAGCTAACGGGTTTGCCATGAATGAGAAACGTCTCCGTGGCATTTCAAACTCACACTCGCGAGAGCACCCCCGAACATGCGCGCGCACACACACACACACACACACACACTCTCTCGCACACACACAGGGAGGGGAGTGGAGCGTGCATTATGAAACTTATAAAGTTAAGTAACAGGAGAAGGAGGAGGATTTGAAGGAACTGGTTTGAGGCGAGTAGCAAGAGTGAGAGGGGAAGGAGGCAAACGAAAAGAAGAGGTGGAATAATTCTACAGGTCTGACAGAAAGAAAAGAGAGGGAAAGAGAAAGGATGGAGGGGGGGCTTTCGGCTGGAGGCTCCAAGGAGCTCCTTTGTTGAGAGAGGAGGGGAGGAGAGAGAAAGGGTGGGAGGAGAGGTAGGAAAGTAGCGAGAGATTTTCTGTTGGGGGGGGTGGTGGATTTGGAGAAGAAATTTAACCCCCCATGCTGGAATTTGTCCAACATGAAAGCAATCCATTTTTTCTCTGCCATTTCTGTTAACACTTTCTGCCCAGGGAGGAGGGAGAAAAACTGTGGAAAAACAGTGAGAGAGGAGAGTGTTTCTCAGAGACACATGTGGCGAGTCTCATTCCTTTAAGCCGAAATGTCCCTGCCAAAAAGATGCAGTTTGCCAAAGTTTGTTACATTTGGCCCTAAATCTTTCTCTGGGTGTGCCAAAATTGACATAAAAACTCAAAATGTGAACAAAAATGTGAACAAATGTTGGTCTTATTTCCATTTTGAAAGGCGGGGGATGGTGCTTTGCTTGGCTGTCTGCGTGGTGTGACCTCTGACAGGGTGAAAATGGCTGAGGTGAGCTGAGCTGAAAGCCCTCAGATGAGAAACGTCAGCGTGACAGGGGTTAGCATCAGTACAGCGTAGGTTATTTCCACACTTCAGTCATATTCCTACACAGGGTTATGAGCAATGCCCAAAACCACCCCAAGAGGAAATCACAAACTCCTAGTGCAGGGCAAGCAGCCCGAAAAAGGCTAGTGAGCTGTTTCCCAGTACCCTCTGTGATCAAAACCTGGGTGGAGTCTGCTTCAAACCCCTCCCTGGCTCAGCCAATCATTGCTCTCTGTTTTAGAGTCAAAGGTCGAAGCTTGCTGTCACACTTGGTAACCTGCAATCCAAACTCAAGGGAGTTCCCTCCAAAAACATGGCCCTGCTTCCTGCTACAGCGAAACAGCATTTGCCTCCCACAAATAATTCACAGCATGCTTTTACATGAACACAGCCCTGTCATATAGGAATAACGGTTCAAGCAAATTAATGAAGCTTCATTAAGTTAGCAAAGCAGTCGCAAGAGATAAAAATACAAGAGTCATCGTAATCACAAAGTACCTCCGACCGCTGACGGATTCTGTGCCCCAGAAAGTTGATGGTGCTTGCTGACGGCTCCCTGGACACTCCCCTGAGGGCAGGAACGACCTCCACACCATTTCTCCATGTTCAATTACAGGGCCACGCCCTGATTACCAGGAGAGAACCAGACAGCAAAATGGGGACGCCATCCCTACCTCGCCAGCTGATCTCTGATCAGTGCAGATGACATATAATTCGCTGGCTAACCAGCAGAGGCTGACCCAGGACAAACACTGGTAATGCGATTATTGCACTGTTTACCAGTGAACATGCTGACAGACACCTGCGGGAGCCGGAGGTGCAGGGGTTCGAGGGGCCTCCTGTCGAAGCTGTCAGCGAGCATGTAAGAGCCTGTTAAATCAATGGCAGGGATTACAGGCAATCTGTCTGTCCACCACCATATCGACCTGCCACTCTCTGCTCCCATTTACCTGCACATAAGTCACTCTATCCACCTGTCTGTTAATCTGTGTCCATTTATCCTCCACGCCTGTCTGTCTGTCTGCCTGCATGTCCGTCTGTCTGTCTGTCCAGTACTTCTGTTAATGTCACTGAAGGTGTATGAGAGGAACACACCTGTGACTACAGTATACAAGCCTGCGTCCATCAGCTCAGGCTCCTGGGAGTTTCATTACAGGCCACACAGGCACACACACGCACTCACGCACACACATAGACACACACGCACACACACACACACACACACTACAGCAGGTGAACACTACAGCACACTTTCTAACGACAGCCTCCACAAGCCCTGCGTTCCCTACCCAATCTGTCCTGCATCGGCTTCCTTAACACTGAACCAAAGCCACTCCCGTGGGCATTTCTCCTTTCTCCAGGGGGGAGAGAGGCGACACCCTGCAGCGTCACTCCCGAGCCGGGCGGTCCGAACCCGGCCGCAGCGCCAGCCGCCTGCGTCGGGACCGTCCCGCTGGTGGGAAGCGCAGCGGAACGCCGCGGCCTGCAGCCTCGTGTGGGCGAGCGCGTCGGCACATGCGCTCAGGGCAGCGTTCCTGTTTCCTGACCGAACGCAGCGCGGCCGGATCCTCCAATCCAAACACCTCGACGCCGCGGCGCGGGAGAGACGCCATGCCTGCGAGTTTCAGCCTGGCACTCTCACTGCATATCAATGGCTGTGACGCTTTACTAACACACACACACACGCGCACACACACACACGCGCACACGCACGCACGCACATCTGGCAGACAAACCCAAAGGCAAACCCTGCTGGTAGGATGTGTAATTTGTGGAAAAAACCTGACTGTGGATTAGTGGGTAAAACAGGACTGAAACTGCTGCACGAATCAGACCACCGCACCCTGACTGCTGCCTGTGTGACTGTCCATCTCCCCTTTCCCTTCCTCCCCTCCAGCAGCATGTGGGAAACTCCGGGCATCACAATAAAGGGGCTTTTATTTTGTTTTTTTTTGTTTTTATCCCTCTCAAAACGATCCGCCTAGTTAACCCCATTTTTATCCAGAGCCAATTAGCTGGCGATTAATTAATTATTGAAAAGCCAGAGGGGATTAAATTTTTAATGCGTGTTTGAGAGAGAAGAGTTGTAGTACAACTCACTCGCAGCAGTATGGAGACACGCACTCACAACGTTTACATTAATATACAGTCATCCGCTGTGGGGGGGGTGCTCCGGTCGGACTGTCAGAACACTGCCCCAACCAGCTGCGATGACAAAGCCAGACCCCAACCATCGGGCAAAACTTTCACCAATCAGATCCCAATGGCTCATGTTCTCTTGCAGTTGTTTGTACCCATAACATTCAGGGCTGTGAGATGACCCTGGCAAAGCCAGTTTACTGTGCAGAAGCCTTCAAAAGCCTACAAAAAGGAGGATTATTTGGGACATGACTGATCCCTGATCAGTGATATGCACAAAAAACAGCCACGTTGTGGGATCTCGGGTAAGTGTGGATCAGCCTCAGATCAGAATACTCGTCATAAAATGGAGCCCAATGCAAACATTTCTTGGGTGAAAAGAATTTTTCCAGCACAGACTGCAGAAAAAAAAATCAAGAACAGAGTAAAATGACCCCAAGCTCGGGCGTACTGGTGGTTCAGCTGACCTGCTGCAAATGTCTTGGTCTATAGATGGATATGTAACATGTAAATCTCCCTGCGTCGGTATTACTGCTACACAAATAAGTTAGGTCGAAGTGACAGCGGTGACAATGGGAAGTAACAGATGCGCCAGTGCGTCTCTGTGCGACTTTCTTACCGAGGGCGCAACCCTGACACACGACTAATGGGTTTTACGGCACGGACATTTTCTTATTTATGGACCGTGTCTCTCTTGTCTCTCCGTCTTTGGCATTGTCTTTTACAATCTGTCCATCTCTCACTCGTCTGCCCGTCTACTTATCACTCGTTCACCTCTCTCAGATCAATTCGCTGTCATTTAAGCGGCGTAATTAACTGCTAAATTGGAGACATGTCAAGATTTGTGCTTTTAATTAAGCGCGTCTGCGGAAACAGCGGTGGAGAGTGACGGGGTTTCGATGCGAGACGGGGAGACATCCAGCTAGCGCTCGTAAAATCAAGGTGAGAAGAAACAATGAACCGAAAGAAGACTACTGGCATGGTTCGCACTAAAGATGACTTTTTACCACAAGCGACGCATGTCCTTGACGTGTTACACACATAGAAGTGGATATAGCCTTTTAAACTAGTGTAAATAAAGTGTGTACATGCACGGGAGGATGTCATATATCACAAACTGAAGACAGAGCATAAAACAGGAACACGTTTCTTTTCGCTGGAGTTCAGAGACGCTGATGAATTCAGACTAACCTCGTTTTTATAAGTCCGATTTTTGTATTTATAGTGTTGTGCCACTTTTTTACATTACACCACAAACTGCATTCAGTTTTGGAGAAGCTTGTGCGATTCCCACACCATCCCCTGTCAGACGGAATGAGCGAGGCTGACAGGAGCATGTTCCACCATAAACATCACAGGACAGCAAGAGATAAGCAGGGCCGACGTTACTTACAACTGTTGTCATTTAAATGCGATGCCAGCACTTTGATAAGCAAATTTCTGAGGCCGGGGGGTTAACAAACGCAACTGATACCTCACGCCGGGGAATTCCACCGTGATTGGCGTTGAGCGAAAGATACTCCACATATCTGTCGCCACCTCAGCGACAGCAGACAGTGTAATGCGACTTAACAACAAAACATTACTAACTTGGACCTTTCACTCTAACCCTCGACGCTGGATTAAACTGGACAATTAGATCGAACTCGCATATCAACACAGCTCAAAGTTTGCCACCCTGAGAATCGATTTTCTCAAGGTAACGAACTGAAAATATCCAACACGTTGCACTCCTTTAGCGCACTGGTGTAAGCAACAGGTTACGAGAAACATCCCTTAACTAAACAACAGAGAAACTTAAATTCTAAGTTCCTTATTTTCCTTAAAAATTCTGCTTTTAGAATATTGTAATTTCCACTGAATTTAATCAAATAGTCTACAGTTTCGGGTTTTCAAGGTGGTGTGACGAATGATCATGGTTTTTGTATTCTAAGAAATGCAAGACAATGCAATCGTACAATTCAAGTGTATCAATTAAAGAAGCGTTGAAGCGTCCCTTCGTGCTGCCATCCACACATCCACCGGCCCTCTCTCACGCACTCGCAAACACCCATTTATATCAGTTTTCCAAAGTTGTAAAGCTGCTCGCATTAGCTAAGGACGCGGCGACATGCAGAGCGATTCTCCGGCGTCGCTCCACTACCGCTGGAGAGCAGAGAAAATGGTGTTGAACCCGCGCAGTGCAACCTAGAACCCGAAACACTTTACCCCCCGTACAAAGAGGCTTGTAGGAGCGACCGCAAACATATTTAAAACTGTTTATGTTTCGACAGACGCACATCAAATATGAAGGCATTGTTTCGACCCTTACCTTTTGTTCAAAGAATTCCAGTAGATTGGCTCCATGTTGGTGGCCGCGATCCCCAGTAAATCCACTACGAATACCAGCAGAATTCCCAATCCATTTCCACTGCTCCGACACGCCATTGCAATCCCCAAACCCCGTCTTTTCGCCCCCATCAAAGCAATGGGAATTTTGCAGAAAAGGTGAGGGGAGTTTCGAACAAAGATCCCCCCCGGCAGGCTATAGGTGAATCCTTCAGTGCGCGAGGAGATAGCGTGATTTGGGCAACCACATGGATGTCAGCCAAAAACACAAAGCACATATAAAATAAAGCGATTACACCGAGGTTTTAAAAAGTCGATCTACTCCCGTGGAAAGCGCATGTACGCATAAACAAACCCTTTCTTGGTATCTAAAGTAGTTTGTATGCTCATACAGAAATAAATACTATGCCGATTCCATATTTTCCCCAATTATTTGTTTGTCTTTAGTCCTCTTTTCAGGGGCCGCTGTTCGGTGGCTCGTGCGAAACACCCTTGCAACAAAGAACTCTCGAGGAGAAGTCGATTTTATCGGATTTAAATGTTATTAAAGAAACTATCCGCCTGGTATATTGACGGCTTCAGAGTGGGGTTTTCAAACTGACGAACCTCGTTCTTTGTACGGGCTTGGTTTGGGTTCTCTCCCATTCCTCCCCCTCTGTCTTCCTTTCCGACTCCCTTTTCTCCGAGAGAGATGAGAAAATAGCAAGTGGAGACAAAAACACGAGTGTTTAAAATCGAAGGTGCTCGTTCCTGTCTTCCATCCTCAGAAGGACGTGCTGATGCGCGCGGTGGTTCCTACAGCCCCGCACTCCGCGTTTCCCCCCTTTTCTCAATTTTGCTTCTTTTCCTGGAAACCAACATTCCTTACAGCGGACGAGCCAAACACTATTAAATTTTACTCAAGACAAAACGAAAAGAAAAAAAACTACAGCTTAAGCTATGCACACATTTCAGGAGCCGATGAGAAGCAAACTCATTGCAAAAAAGTCAGACGAAAGCAAAAAATTAAAAAATAAAAGTCGCAATTTTAGGGTACAGCATCAGTCGAAGTTTGCGAGATTGCATTAATTATTTAAAAGGTCTCACCGTAAACCCTAATCTATTTTTTAAATAATCTTTATAATTCCTACATACATAGCCTCTGTATTTAAAAAATAGTCTCTGATATGTTAGGCCACGGGGAGCCCTGCTATCTTACTATTCCAACGCAGGACGGATATCAGACATTCTCTTCCTATCCGTCTCTCCGTTTCAAAATCCTACTGGTTTGACTTGACTAGCGCTCCCAGCACATTGACAGACTGACTGCTTGTTTGAGGAAGGCGGAGAGAGGGAGGGGGTAGGGGGAGGTGTGTGTGCTTGGGAAAAATCCGACTGACAGACGCGCTAACCAAGCCGCAGCACCGACTGGATTTTTTTTATTACCTACATTTTTTTTGAAAGGTGGCATTGGGCAGTCGTATCCCTCCCTCGATCTACATCTCTCCTATCATTCCCCCCTAACAGCCAGACAGGCAGAGGAGAAGGGGTTTAGAAACCCGAAACGAAGCATGCGAAACAAAGCTCGGAGTGGATTTTTTCTCCTCTCAAACACGCAATCACTTCCCTCCCTCGTTTGACACACACTCGCACCATCACGCACGACAAACGCGACGATTTTTTTGGTGAGCTTCAGAAATTTGTGGAAGGATTGGAGCGCCCCCACAATTCATTTCGGAGGAACAGCAGCTCTTGAGCTACAACAGGCTACAGCAGCATTCGAGACCCCAAAGAGCACGAACAACAATACGCTTTGGAAATGATCCACTTTAAGAGCAACAATACCAGACAAAATCAGACAATAGTTTAAAAAAAAAAACCTTAGTTAATTCATTGGGTTGGTTCACTGGCGGCCTATCTAGCTGTAACTATCTTATCTCCAGAACGACTCAATGAAGTTAAAATGCATTTTGCACCTGTAATTTTAAAATTAATATGCAACAAATAATTTATGGTGAAGACAGTGATAATATTTTGTTAATTAGTGTGAGAGTCAGGCCTTTGCCGTCGTGAAGCCTCCCTGAGATTTGACGGTGCCAAAGGCGGCCCCTAAACCTCTTAATACTGTGGCTCCTGGGTCCGTTGTTGTCACAAGCGAAACGAAGCCGAACAGCAGATTTCGAGTCGCCAGTCCCCGAGGCTCATGGCAAAACTGCACCTGCGCTGCCACCCCGTGGACGACCGGCATAATTACACCGCAAATTAATTTGTGGTGGCAACGGTGGCAGTGTTACGATATTAGAAAATAACATTTCGCTATTTTTATTAAATAATGGGCCAAACCCCTGCATCAACAGCGCTGTTTCTGTACTGGCAGCGGTGTTACAATGCCGTGGTTTCAACCAGAAATATTTTGATGTTAAACAAAACACCGTTTTGTCCTTCACTTCCCGAAAACACATTGCGAATTTGCAAGTCTTTCGGATCAGCCGACTTCTTGACTTACTCCGGCCGTTAAAAACCTAATGACGCTGACTGCAGTGCTGCTCTTGCCAAATTCTCGCTCTGGCACCAAAACAAATGGGGAGTCCTCGCCTCTGCCCTGCGAGGGTATCGGTGGTGGGATGAACACACCTCCACTGCAGCTCCAGCGCAATGGGGGTGTTTAGGGGTGCATTGCACCCCCAGACGGACCTCAGTGCACCCCCAGTTGTCTCCTTATGTCCCGATGTCTACATAGTATTTATGATTTTTGTGCCCCCCCATGGATTGCAGTTGCACCCCTCTGTATTTTTTCGTGGACACCGAACCTGGTCCATTCTAATGTGCTTTGGGGTCCTTAAATAAAAGGCACTGTATGGATTCACACTATTATCTCTATCGGTTTCCAAAGCAGGACGCAGACATCCTGTGACTTGCTCCAGAGAAAAGCTACTCCCCATTCTTCCAGTCTGACCTCTCACCTTGCATGGTGTGGGACAGGGCTAAACATGATTGTGAGCTTAACCTGGACCAACAGGCATCTAAAAAGGACCAAAATAATAAAATAATCATCCATAAGTGTCTTTTCTCATGAGCAGGTGGATTTTATTTTATTTCCAGCCTTACAGCAGGGGTAAAGCCAACAATTATTTCCATATTCTGTAGGTTGACAAATAATGTCTCTCAAACTCTTTCCCCTCCCAACCACAACCCTATCCTGCAACATGTGCTGGAATAAAGGATTAACTGTCACAATACCCTACACACGTACCCACACACTGTGGTCTCACTCTCATGTACTGTTTCTGTGTGGAGCCTCATTTTACACCCAACGTTAAGACAGGTTTTTGGAAATGTCTATGAAATTCTAGACAATATAATGTTGATGCAGTTTATTTTTGCAGAATTTTGTTTGTAGGTACTGAGGGGTATGGGTAATTTTGAGCACCATCCTTTTTTGAAAGACACTACTCTTTGGGCATAATTCTTTGGAAAACATAATGCTGGTCTTTTCAGATAACTCTAGAAACAGAACAACAAGACATGTTGTTTTATGTTTTTGTTCAAATTTCCCAGGGGAATGAATAAATAAGGAGGGTAGTCTGCTGTTCCAGAACATTTTCAGTGAGTGGCAGAGCACCCTGGGTGTGTGGGGGGAGGGGGTTTGTCTCTGAGTTTGGAGGGCTGTCAGATGAGAGTTGGACCGAGCAGTGGAAGGTCACACAGTGATGATGTCATCAGTCTGCACCTCAGCTTCAGTGAAACCAGGCTCCTTGCCCAGACGACGCAGGCGCAGCAGGTAGTCCGAGTGGAGGGAGGAGTCAGTCAGGTCCACAAACTGCCTGTAACTGCACTGCACCTTCTGAGAGAGAGAGAGAGAGAGAGAGAGAGAGAGAGAGAAGGAGGGAGGCAGAGAGAGGGAGAAGGAGGGAGGCAGAGAGAGGGAGAAGCAGAGAGAGAGAGAGAGAGAGAGAAGGAGGGAGGCAGAGAGAGGGAGAAGCAGAGAGAGAGAGGGAGGGAAGAAGAAAGAGAGAGAAACAGAGATGGAGAGGGAGGGAGGAAGAGAGAGAGCAGAAAGGGTAGAGCAGAATGGGGAAATGGAGAGGGATGGAAAAGAAGGATAGATGGAGGAGGGAAAAGGAAAGGAGGGTAAGGGGGTGTGCAGTCATGGGGAAGCTGGTATGTCTGTTCTGCTGACTAATTCATGGTGACCTTGCTGAATTGGCTGACCTTAAACTCTCTCTCGTACTGCATCTTCTCCCTGGTGACGCAGTCCAGACGCTCCTGCAGCCGCTGGATCCTACAGAGGCAGCATGCTGAGAAACACTCAGCCAAGGCAAGAGACTGCACGAATGTGTGTGTGTGTGAATGTGAGAGTGAGTCTGTATGTGTGTGTGTGTGAGTGAGTGAGTGAGTGAGTGAGTGAGTGAGTGAGTGAGTGTGTGTGTGTGTGTGTGTAAGTATGCATGAGCACGTGCGTGTGTGAGCGTGTGTGAGTATGTGTGTGACTGTGTATGAGTATGAGTTTGTGTGTATGTACGTGCATGTATGTGAGTGAGCGTGTGTGATTGTGTGTATGTGTACATATGTGTGTGTGTGTATGTACGTGCATGCATATGAGTGAGTGTGTGTGATTGTGTGTATGTGTATATATATATGTATATATATGTGTGTGAGCAGTGTTCTTACCTGCTGTGCAGCTGCCTGAGCTCCTGATTGTGATGGTCCTGCAGCCTCTCTCTGTCCCGCTGCTTCTCCCTCTCACACTCCCCCCTAACGGCCCTCTCTGCCTCCCCCACACACTGCCTCACACGCTCCTGACAGACAGACAGACAGACAGACAGACAGGATCAACTACAAATATGAAACCTAACTGTAACAAACCACTCATTTCCAGCTGGGTGGGGGATTGCCCAGTCATTGTGGTTTTCAGGAAGAAGTTACCAAGAGACAATGAGAGAGGGAACAGGGAGACATATATATAGAGATGGAAAGAGAGAAAAAAGAGAGATCAGTTGGTCTGTTCCTCACCAGGGCCTGAGCATGGACAGCCTGTACCTCCCTGTCCCTCAGCTCCTCAGCCTCAGTCAGCAGCTGGGCCCTGAGCCTCTCACAGGCCTCCTCCACAGCCAGCTCCTTCTCCTCCTCCATCCTGGCCCTCAGCCCAGCACACTGCTCCTCAAACTGGGCCAGCAGCTCTACCCGCTGCCCCTGCCTTTGCTCGGCCTCCAGCCTCTCTCTGGCTGACAGGGCCTCTGTGAACCGGGCCTGCAGGCTCTGGCCGTGGAGAGAGGTGTGGTTAGCCCTGGGGGGTACAGAGCAGGCCTCCTGGTGTGCTTGTACTGTGTGACACTTATAGCTTAGCTTACGGGCTATTTGCCTAACAACTGATCCAGGGCCAGGTTCATCTTCATCCAAACTGTTTTACATACAGTGTGTGTGCTGCTCCTGGATCATCGCATGGCGGGGGTGAACATTTACCTCTCTCTGCTGCTTCAACGCCCTCTCTTTGCCCTCCTCGGCCCACTGGATAAGTGTCTCTGTCCAGGGTGTGTCCCCTGTCATAGCTCCGCCCATATACTGCTTACCGGTGGGACTGCGGGGGAGCTGGGCGGGGCTGTGGGTGTGGTCAGGGGAGGGGCTAGACAGGGAGGAGGTGTGACACAGTCTTTCTCCCAGCTCTGGGGTTGGACAGGGACACATAACACAGTTTATGTGAGTTCGAACAGAACTGAAATGTGTGTTTTTAAATCCAGAAAAAAATGAAGAGCTAATACCAATCAATCAAAACTGTCAGGCTGGTGACATCGCCGTGAACAGCACACCTCTTTCTAATCAGTCAGGCCATCGGAGTTCAGTTAATGCGGTGCCCTTCGCAACAGGAAAGGTCAAAGTCTTTCGAGTTAAACCTTCTCGAAAACTAAAACATCAAAGCCAGTTGCTCAAAAGAAACGAGAAAGGGAGCAGCTAAACGAACGGGATTCATTTGCATTTAGTTTGCGCAAGATGTCACGTACCTGATCAAGGGACTTTACCCTGCGTCAGACAGAGCACTGCTGATCCAATGTGCTGATGGCTCGTATTAAACCTCCTCTCTGTCAGCAGCCCAATTCACAGCTCTTGTCATATAAACCTGCCTTATTCCACCCAAACGGCATCTCTCTCTTTCAACACAAACCTCCAAGCCTGTTTCCTACCAATGACAACCATAACCCACCGAGCCCAGACACACAGACAGGGCAGCAGGACAGACCTGCATTTAAAGCAAACAACACTGGACCGTAAGGCCGTGGGTTCAAATCCCAAATGGGACACAGCTGTTGGGGCAGCATAGTTCACCTTAATTGCTTCAGCAAAAAAACAACCCAGCCCAGCTGTGTAAATAAGAGTAATAAGCCAGAGCAGGCCTTGGATGTTTAATTGCGTGGGTTTAATTGGACTGTTCTGTCTTTGGGCAGTTTCTAAACTGATGCAGACGTAGTAGAGTTGCCTGGTGAATTAAAAAAAGGTAAAAAGTAATTAAACATATAAAAAAGGACTGAGACTGAGAGGTGGCAGTTTTCAAGCACTCACCCGTGATGTGCTGGTGGAGAACTCTCTGTGTGGACAGGGCCGTACGGTTGATCATCCTCTCCAGCAGTCTGGTGCTGGACGTCTCCCCCCCCCTCACCCACACAGGCCCTGGGGGGCCCAGCACCCCCCCGAGGCTGCCCCCCGCAGTCTGACCCAGGGGGGCGGCGGCCATATCACAGAACACACAGGAACCCAAACAGCCAGGCCAGTGCAGCTCTGCAACTCTCCTTCCTCTCTCTGCTGTCGCTAGGCAACCTCCACAACACAACAAGAGCGATTCAGACTCACCACTAAGGGAGGGGAAGAGGGGCACTTTTGCCTGCAAGGCAAGCAGAAATCTGGGAGCAGCATGAGAGTGTATGCATTAGCATGTGTGTGTGCCTGTGTGTGTGAAGCCCTGTATATGTTTATGGTCGTGCTGGCCTGTGTGTGTGCCTGTATGTGATTGTGTTGGACTGTGCGTATGTGCGTGCCTATATGTGGTTTCATAGGCCTGCATGTGATTGTGTAGTCCTGTGTGTGCCTGTATGTGTTTGTGTAGTCCTGTGTGTGCGTGACTATATGTGGTTGTGTAGTCCTGTGTGTGTTTGTGTCTGGGCATGGCCTTGTGTGTGCAGGTGTATGACTGACCACATATATTTACATTTATTCATTTGGCAGACGCTTTTATCCAAAGCGACTTACATGGGTTACCGCTCCTTACAATGTTATCCATTTATACAGCTGGATATTTACTGAGGCAATTGTGGGTTAAGTACCTTGCCCAAGGGTACAGCAGCAGTGTCCCCAGCGGGGAATGAACCGGTAACCTTTCGGTTACAAGTCCTGCTCCTTAACCACTATGCTACACTGCCGCCCATTTCTCCAATATCTAGCTGGATGAATGGATAACATATATGTGTAAGAGTGGGAACGCGTGTGTGTCCGTATATGTCCAAGTGTGTGTGTGTGTTTGTGTGTGTGTGAGAGTCTGCTTTTTGTGTGTCTGCAGGTGTGTTTGACAATTCAGCCCGAGCAACTGTCCAAATTCCATTTCAGGAATAAAATGAAAGGTCTGTGCCTTTATAATCTGGGCCATTACTAGAACAAAACAGAGAGGACACTAACTGACTCACAGAGGATTGCACAAAATACAGGCAATGCAGTGATAATGGGACAGAAAATCAAAGTGGAGATGCCAGGGAAAGAGCACCGCTCTCTGTGTGAAGAGATCTTTATTTGTGCATTAATCAGACAGTCAATACAACACTCTCCTGTGCTGAAGCGGACAAACCCTACAGTGCTGTACTGTAACAGGCCATCACAATAAAGCTGTTAGAAAAGCGCTAGCACTTTAGATTTCAAGAGCTGTTAAACAATTACCAACCCTCCCCCTTCACATACCAGCTGCTGGTTAGCACCTGCACAAGACTTCACCAAGACCTGTTACACACACGTGCACACATGCATGCACACACGTGCACGCACATGTGCACACACACTTGCACATGCATACACACACACACTCACATGTGCACACACTTGCACATGCATACACACTCACATGTGCACGTACACTTGCACACCACCTCCTCAGAGTGACGTGCACAGACACACGCTCACATTTGCTTGCATGCGCATGTGCACGCACACATACACACACATGCGTGTGCGCACACACACACACACACACACACACACACACACACACACACAGGCAAACTCCAAGCACACTGTAAAACGCACACTGGTGTGTTAATAGCACGTCTACGGGCAATGCACTGAGCACATTCAGACAAAAGGTCATCAAGGACTTACAAAAATATACGTTTATCACGGTATACAACAGCACGTTGGCACAGGGAACAGTAAAAAAAGAACATTGTTTGTCTTACACACGCATGACCCTACTCGAGAATGGCACTTCACTAGGCCTGTCAGATAGGGGGCGGGGTCAGAGAGTCTCCATAAAGGAGAGGTAAACGCCTGCAACAAGATTATCATCTGGAAATTGTACATTCCACAAATTAATTTTGCCTCATCTCCAGACCTGAGCTTTTGTTTTGGTGAGACTGGGATTTGTCTCATCTAAAAAGACCAAAAATTTTTTTCATATTAAAAAAAAAAAAACCTTGAAATCAGAAGCCCTCAGTAGTCTGTGGCTTTTGCGTTAAGACTAACGCGATCTGGGGCGTCTCCTGGGTGCCCTGTGGACATTCTGGAACTCTCCGTATTGGCAGTTGAAAAAGGTTTTGGTTTAAACCACAGGTTGTGTGTTGTGTATTGGGGTGGGGGTGGGGGCTCAGCTAGTCCTGTGACGGAGGCAGCTGTACCTCCTGACCCCCCTCGCTGGCCACACCCAGTGGCCCCACCCACCAGAGGGCCAGGGCATTGTCGTGGCGGACTTGCTGCGGTGACATCATGGTGTTGCCGTTGGAGTCCGAGTCGGAGTCACCCTCGCTGTCACCTGGCCAGCAGAACTGCCGCTGACCGCTGGACGTCACCAGCAAGGGCATGTAGGGGTGAAGGCTGGGGGGGGGGGGAGAGGGAGCACGACACACAGATTGGGAGAGAGATAGACAATGGAGAGAGAGAGACAAGGAGACAGAGATGGGAGAGAGAGGAGAGGAAAAAAGAAAGGAGAGATACAGAAGGAGAGTGAATGAGATGTGGAGGTGAGGAAGAGGAGAGAGAGTGTGAGATACAAAAAGAGGGGGAGGGGGATGAAAAGGCAGGGAAAAAGGAATAGAAGGATGCAGAAAAGACATGCAAAAGATTGAGAAGAAAAGATGGAAATTAAGAGAGTGATTGAGGGAAACAAACAAAAAAAAAAAAAACAGTCAGTCATGTTTACTGATTTACATATCCAATACATTTACAGCGCAGGGAGTGCTCTTCTGTAGCTGCTGAGCAGACCTAGCAGAGAATTTCCACAGCACATGTTACATACCTGATGCCATTGGCACAGTCTGTGTGAGCCTGGAACTGGAGCTGTGGCTGCAGTACCTCCTCCTTCCCATCAGGGGGAGCTGTGGATGTGTCCCACACAGACACCACCCCCTCCGTGTCTCCACTCAGCAGGTAGCGTCCCGACCTGGACGAGCAGACATACAGGGCATAGGGGAAGGGGAGGGGGAAGGGATATGCATAAAGAGCATGGAGACGAGTTCCACACAGCAGTACGGCTCACTGTAAGGGGCAGGCAGGGAGACTCACGCGTCCAGGTCAAAGTAGATGCGCTGGTTGGTCGTTACGCTCCGCTTGAGGCTGAACAGAACCCGCCCCGGATCCCGCAGATCCCAGCACAGAACCTCTGGATCCTGACACCCACGCACACATAGACACAGACACGCACACGACCGACACAGGCAAGGCCCGACAGAAAGAGAAACAGACAGAGACAGAGAGGCAGACAGAGAGAGAGAGAGAGAGAGAGAGAGAGAGAGAGAGAGAGCGCGCATCATCCTCAGCGTTAGGAAAACAGCATAACTGAACATTTCACTGCTCTCACTGTAAGTATCACCACTGCAGAGGGGGACTCAGCCTGGCTGTGTATACACGGCTGTAACTCAGCACAGTGTGGGGAGGTGACTCTCTCAGCCCGGGGGGGGGGGTGGGGGTCCATGCGGCCCGGCGTGGCCCTCACCTTGCGGCCGCCGGTGTAGAGCCGCTGCCCGTCGGGGGAGAACAGCAGGTGGGTGACCCCCCCGTGGTGGCGGGGGGGCAGCAGGGCCAGCAGGGTGCCGTCCTGGCAGGAGTAGAGCCCTGCGGTGCGGGAGTACGAGCCGCAGGCGTACAGAGACTGGCACGGGCTGAACGCCATGCAGGAGATGATGCCACTCTGACCCTGCTTCTTCACTGCGGGGGGCAGGAGGGCACTGCATCAAACTCACAGTCAAAAGGACTCCCGTTCCCCGACACACTGCCGGAGTTAACTCACTGCAGGATAAATACAGCAAACAGCCGCACAGCCATTTCTACCAGCGGGAGAGTGGGACTTCATGAATCACTGACTCATTTGAATGAATCAAAAGAGTGAAACACCGGGATTCGTTCGAATCAGTGAGTCACTGATAACGCGCGGTAGTGGCACCCATTTAGGGTTCATTATACCTTCATAACGTTTTAACATTGAGAGTAAGATCATCACTGTAACCATGTGGCTGCACGGCTCACGGCCTAATCATTCACACATCACTGAAAGGAAATTAATAACGGACCATCAGTGTAAAAGCGTAGCTGAGGCAGCGGCACAGGGCTCACCCATGGTGGGTCTCTCCTCGCAGTCGCGGCCGGGGCGGTCTGTGTAAAACACTCTCACCGTCTTATCAAAACCACAGTAGAGCTGAGAGCCATCAGGAGAGAAACACAGGGAGTGCGCTGCAGTCAGCTCATCCTGAGGAAAACGGAGGGAGAGGGAGAGAGGTTCCACATGTCAAACACTTCCATCAACACTCAATCAGTTAACAACCCAACAGTACAGGAGAGCAGCAGAGACAGAGAGAGAGGGGGAGAGAGAGGGAGACAGAGAAAGCGAGAGATGGAAGGAAAGGGAGAAATGGAGAGGGAAATCACATATCAAACATGTCAATCAACAAAAATGAGTCATTTAACAACCCAAAAGCCCAGGAGAGCAGCAGAGAGAGAGAGAGAGAGTGAGGGAGGGAAAGTAGAGGGGCATTTCACATATCAAACACTTCAATCACCAAAAATGGCAGAATCAGTTAAAAACAACCCAAAAGCACAAGAGCAGCAGGAGCAGAGGGAGGGAGAGAGGGAGGTTATATTAGTGCTGCCAACTCTAATTTAGGAAGTAAAAGATGGTCAAAGAGAGGGACAGAGAGGAGAGGGAGAAAGAGGGCACAGACAGGAAGAAGGAAAAACAAAGAGGGAGAACAAACAGACGGGCAGACAGCAAATGAGACAGAGGGGAGTGATGTGGATACTGAGAGGAAGAGAGAATACTCATGAGAGATAGAGAACAGCGGGAGAAAGTGATCAGATAAATTTAACTTTTAATTGCTGTTATAATTACTGATGTGCTGCAGTGGTAAGGAGCCGGGTTTAATTCCTAGGTGGTGCCTCGGGGTCAAAGTGCTGCACCTGAATGGCTTTGGTAAGAATCTGGCGGCACAGGTGGATCTGCACCTTTTCCACACTCACTCACCAGATGGTTATAGGGTCGAAAGGTCGCCCGGAGGTCACCGTAGAAGGCGTCCCAGATGTGCACTGGGTTATCACGGCTACTGCTGGCGATGCTGAAAACACAAACATGAGAAACAATATTAGTAACAATATTGATTAAGCTGAGCTCTGCAGCGTTAGGACCAGGGGAGGGGATGTGATTGACTCCATACTCAAACGCTCTGTGGGTCCCGAGGCGGACCGCCCGACCCACACACCCACGCTGGCTGCCCCTCTGTCCGAGCGATCATCAGCAGATATAACTCCGTGTCTGTACTCTCTGTGTGTGGCCCTCTGTGTTTCCGCCTCTCAGAGGACGGCTCGCACCCAGGCTCTGATCGGGGTGACAGGTAACACACGGAACGCTCTGGAGACGAGCCCCCCATTAACCACACCCCCTCCTGGGCTGCCATGGCAACAGCGTTCGCCGTGCGAGGCGGGCTGGAAGCCGCATGCAAAGTGTGTCACAGTTACAGCGACCGCCCTGGAGCGGAGCGCAGGAAAACAGAAGCCAGCAGCAGCAGGAGCTGCAATCAAAGCGAGGACAGACACCGCGAGCTGTGACATAAGGAGGCCATGGGGGGGGTGCATCTCTCCAGCAGGGAGGGAAGGTGTGTAATGGAACACCCAATCAACAACTGCCACTGGCTTCAAACAGGAAGCAGGACTGGGTTCCGGAGTGGCTCAGACAGTACAGGTGCTTATCCCAAGTGCAGGCGGAGCCCTACGGCCCGGGTTCGAAACCAGCCTTTTCATTTTGCCAATGGTGGCCGAGAGCCTACGGTGATGAAAGGAACTGGCTTTGTTTCGCAGGGACAGGGGATGGTTAGGTGGGTTAGGACCTCACAGCACTGCCAGCGTCAGTTCAGCTGCGCAGATGCCGACTGTGGAACGGCTCCTATCCCCTGATTTGGACACGCTGGTGTGCATCCACTGCACTGCTCCTCATCCTGCACTCCCACCTGAGTACAGAGCTTGCTGCAAAGAGACAAACCAAATGTGTGTTTGACTGCCAATCACAAAAACTTGGGGGGAAATATGGGTTGAAAAAGAAAATAAGCAAAAGGTTGTTTTGCTGACTGTCTGCACTAAGGATTGATGCCCCATGTTCTGTGTGCTGCAGGAGCAGGAGGAATTACAGCCAGCAGTGCATCACAGCGGGCTACTGGACACCTCATCCGGCATTACACAAACGACGAACAGAGGATCACTCATCATACCGACTCTTCAACTCTCCAACTCTTCCAGGGCTCTCTTCATGTTTACACTCTGGACATAAAAACACTTCTCCACATATATTTTCAGGAGTTTCTCAGTCACTCTCTGATAAAGGGTGCCATACCAAATTAAAGTCGACCCACGGCTAAATGATCTGCAACTGGTCCCTTAATGTCTGACTAATCACTCACAACCTCGCAGGGGAGTCTTGATTGATGAACTGATTTGCTTAAATGTTCCATGCTAGGTTTAGTGGCCTGTTAGTGCTGGTTAGCGTGAACACACAGATATTAGCACTGACCAGTCTGTGTGCAGTTTCAGTGGACAAATGAACTGGTCTATGGATAGCTTGGGTGAAATGGTGTGTGATCAGCTTGGGTGGACGGATGGACTGGTCTGTGGTCTATTTGGGTGGACAGACAGAGTAATGCACTCACAAGCAGGTATCGGGGTCCAGAGAGCTCATCTTGGGGAACCAGCAGTAGTCATAAATGGTGTCCCCTTCTGCCATCCTCAGCACCGGACTCTGCAGTTCAACACAGGCACAGAACAGAGGTACTGCTTTCAAGGTGTACAGGACAGGTACAGTACAGGTAAGGCTGCCATTAAAATAATGCAGCAGAGGAATATGATGCAGTGTGAGAGTAAAAGAGAGATTAGGCAGACAGGAGCAGGTACGGAACACAGGACACAGATAGAGGTGTACGCAGAGAGCTTCACCATCTCAGTGAGCAGGTCCCAGTCATTGCCGTACAGCTCTGGAGGGAGGTTATACACACGCAGTATGTTGTCGGCACTGTTGGACAGGATACAGGAGCCATCAGGGGCCCTGTGGGGGAGAGAGAGGGAGAGAGAGAGAGAGAAAGAGAGAGAGAGAGATGCGGGGAGGGAGGCCTCTGTAAATCTGGGGAGGGTAACACAGTCATGGGCACAAAACTATTGTGTAGAGGAGAGTTGTTGTGCAGGTCGATACTGTCAGCAGGTCGATGGGGCTCCTCCCGTACCCCCCTCCCATACCCTCGCCCCTTACCCCCGTCCCCTGTACACTCCTCCTGTACCCCCGTCCCGTACTCTGGGGGTAAGCCGAGGAGGATTCTTTCCCCCTCGGAGGCACTCCACAGATACGGTTATAAATATCCCCCTGCCCTAGTGAGCTGCTCTGCTCTGTGTGCTCTCTATGAACACCACGCCAGTGACCGCGCACACTCAGTCCATGACAGCACACTCATCACAACACATCACCCCTCCAACAGTGCTGTCTGAACACACAACTTCTTAATGTAGAAAAATGATGCAACAAAAATACACAGACAGGGAAGACATTTCCAAACAATAAACAGACAATCTGTAACAAGATTGTTACAGATTGTTACAGCAGTAGAGGCACATGTCTCTACTGCTAGTGTTTGGCCACAGCCCACACCTTGAACGAGCAAAGACAACACACCATGAATCCTGTTTCATAATAGCAGTGCTTACCATTTGCAGCCCTTGAGGTAGTTCTCCGGATAGCTGGTGTACTCAGCCCAGGCACCTGTGAGCTTCTGGGGGTTTTGGCTGAAATCTAGGCCCAGGCTGCAGTCAAAGAAGAGAGTAAAAGTAGGCCTCAGGGCAAAAGGGTTAGGAAAAAATACACATAAGGCAAAAAGTAGGAATGAAGATAATGTGATACAAAACACGTTCACTAAGTGGAATGGATGAATGCGCTCATTGCATGCTCTTCTTAATAGGCAGATCTTTTATACTACATTATTGTCATTTAGCAGATG
This sequence comes from Megalops atlanticus, assembly GCA_019176425.1. Classification (NCBI taxonomy): domain Eukaryota; kingdom Metazoa; phylum Chordata; class Actinopteri; order Elopiformes; family Megalopidae; genus Megalops; species Megalops atlanticus. The sequence continues at coordinate 31,645,625 of CM032888.1, forward strand.
TGACTTTCATAGGTTACAATTTTATCCACTTACACAGTTCAGTGTTTACTGAGGCAATTGTAGGTTAAATACCTTTCCCAAGGGTACAGCAGCAGTGTCCCAGTGGGGAATCAAATTAGCAAATTTTGGTTATAAGCTTTGATCCTTACCACTTCATCACACTGCTGTCTAACCTTAATTTGGGTATATCAATTTCTTCACAGATATGACAATGATGTCACTGGCTTCATTTTTCTGTCCCGCTGGAAGTGTATGACGTGAGGGCTGTCAGGCTCTTTTTATAGCCCAACAAGGAACGGCAAAAGGAACATTAACTCATGCCTCAACACAGAGAAAGGCTTTGGGAAAAGGCCTCACCTCTGGCTTTCCTGGGGGCTCACTTCTTCCTCTTCCTCTTTCCTGTCTATCATTCTGGGCACCTGGTCTCCATTCTGTTCCCCTTCCCTGTTCTCCTCCCCCTCCCCCTCCTCCGGCTCATGCTGTTGCAGTGACCCTGTCCCAGACAGACAGACAGACAGACATTACATTATGTTATTGTCATCCAGCAGATGCTCTAATCTAGAGCGACTTACACAGGTTACAACTCTATCCATTTATACAGTTGGATATTTACTGAGGCAATGGTGGGTTAAGCACCTTGCTAAAGGGTTCAACAGGAGCGCCCCAGCAGGGAATCGAACCAGCAACCTTTCAGCTACTAGCCCTGCTCCCTGCTGCTACGCCACTTAACAGTGGGGTAAAATGTTGCATCTGCTCTTTCACATGAACGGCTACAGCTGCCAGAACCCACCCTCCTTGTTTCACATTCATTTCTTTTTCAGTCAGTGATCATAGAAAGCATGTGGTGAACCGGGGGAATATCGGACAAACTGAAGAGTTGGGCCACAATCAAGCGAGAAAGAGATTAAAGTGAACATACAGACAGGACAGAAGGCTGAAGAAGAACAGGTTTTAGACTGAGGAAAAGCAGACACAGACACGCCAAAGATGACTGCAGTCTTCCTCACCTGTGTCTTGGATAAGCAGAGAAAGGTCATGCCCTCCATCTGTCTCCGCTGCAGGTGCCACAGGCAGCTCGGGGTCGAAGGTCACGGCCTCCTCCCCCAGCCTCGGCTGCTTCGCAGGTGGAGGTAACTCTTCCTCTGCCTGCTTCTCCTCCTCCTCACACCCCTGATGCTGGGCCGCAGGGGGTATTTTTTGGGGCGGCTCCCCCTCGCCCTCTGTCTCCTGCCCCATCCCCGCCACCCCTCCAGTGTCCCCCATTTCTGCAGGAGCTGACACCGCACCCCTGTCTCTCAACACTTGCAGCTATCTCCCTCACCCACACACACACACACACACGGACACGTGTGCACACACACACTCACCAGACTGCCCTCTCCTTCCCCTCGTTTCCCAAAGCCCCCACCTCCCTCACGCTCTCTCTCTCTGGTTCTGCCTCTCTCGCCCGCTCTCTGTCAGACGGCGGTGTGGTAGGTGCTACTAGGGTAATGCTTTCTCCTGGAGGGTGGCTGGCGGCATCTGGAGGGCGAGGACATCACCGCACCAACACAACACTGAGGTGCGTGTGTGGAATCGGGGGTCAGACAAGCGAGGGCAGAGATGGCAGGTGGGAAACGATATCAAGGGCATCGTAGTGCAGGGAGAGAGGAAGGGAGGGGGACAGTCAGTACGGTGATGTGTAACACACACGACACCCTTAAATTAATATTAGCATTTCTAACACTGCAAGCATATACTGTTAAACCAACCGTTACAGGCTATCGTCTCTTTTTTTGTATCAAGATACAGACTACCGTCTTAGATCATACTCACACACACTAGCCACCGAACACTATTCGGATTAAATATGGGAGCGGCTACCTGCTTCCGAAAGACTCCGAAACAAACCGCGCGTGCTGGTAAGTGTCGCTGGAGCTAATCCAGCTACTGACATGCATGTACACACAAATAACAACATTGTGGCCGTAACAATCCTAGATGGAATGCAAAATGAGCTCACCTAGCTATACCGAGGCTAGCACAGTGACCTGGCACGCACTCGTCGCCATTTGTTTGGCTGACTTTTATTAAACCACAATTGTTATTAAGTAACTATGCTAACTAATTGAGCAAGCTGGCTACCTGTACTCTTGTTCTGCACAGCATGCAATCCGGCAAGCGAGACAGTTAAACCGAAATGTCGCTGCTCTCGGGCAAACAAGCTGGGAATAACTGGCAAGCTGCATGCCACGGTTTTATTGCATTTATTTACAAACCTCCTTGGTTGATATAATATTGCTTCTGTGCTCCTTCGTGTGAAATGACCCTCTCGCTTCCTGCCGCTGCTCCCCTTTAGCGTTTATTTTACTCTTGTTCTTCCCAAGGTTTCTCCCCAAACAGACAGGTCGCCTCCAAAAGGAGTTCCCTAGTGAGAGAAACCCTGCTGGATGTACTCGTAGCGTAGACTCACACCTTGCACACGATCACAGTGGAAGGCGCCATGACATTAATGTACTCCCTGTTGTTAACTGATGACGTCAGACATCGCGAGACTTTACGACCATTTCTACGAGATTTATGCTTAAATGGATTTAAGCTTCCCACAGATCAATAAAGAATTCAACAGATCACACGCAAATGCACTAATGATGCTTGTAAGCGCCACCCATAAATAATACACACAAGTGTTCTCGAAGTCTAGCATTTTATAGTTTTATTTTACACAGTAAAATAATGATTTGGCCAATTAGTCCTTCTTGGAAAGTTTTGAACTGTTTCCAGTGGCATGTTGGAGCCTTATTGAAGAAGGAAAGCCTCTCGTTCTTTGAGAGATCTAGGAGATGGACGTCCACTCTGCACTCTGTGCTCCAGAACGTCTCCATAAAAGATCATCAAGGTTTAGATTTGGAATGGAAAATCTAAACTTCACTGATAGCCACAGAAGGTGTTGGACTCCATCCTGGTGTTCGTGAAACTACCCTTGAATTAATTTAACAGTGTGCACGGGGGCACTGTCATCCTGGAAAATGGGAACATTGCGAGGAAACGATTACAGCATATGGTGCAGCTGGAAGCCTGAGTGGCTTTGCACTGTCTAAGTCTACCATGCAGAGTAAGGGAGAGCAGAGTCAGTTGTAACACCTCAAATTATGCCAGTCAGCAACAAGCTACAGTAATGTCACCCCCTTTGCACATTCTCAGTCACATGCTCTTCCTGCTGATGAAAAAGCAGCAGTCTGCTCCCTTCATCTCTGGTTTTATGTGCAAAAGTCTGTTTCTGAGGCATGAAAATAATTTTTAAATCAGCTGTATTTTTTCTCTACTGACCTCAGCTGACATGCCCATGAACCAGAACCAGCATCATTTTGATCACTGATCTGCTGTCTACAAACTGATACTCTCTACATGTGACAGAGTTTTCCTTCTTTGACAGCCCATGGTGATTTGGCATGGCTGCAAATGAATGATTGGACAGACCCATACTTCTGGTTAGGTTGACAAGTTGACAATGTTCCGTAATTGTTTCAGAGGGGGTAGAGGGAGAAGAGTTAAATGGTAAATTTGGAGCAGGAAATGTCATACAATGCTTGCAAGAGTTCCTGCATGTTTGTTGAGTATTTGACATCACAAAACCCCAAGTGTTTAGATCATGATATAAATTACTATGTGTGTTTTGCAATTTGTATCATTTTAATGTATCTGAACTGCTACGGATCTCCATTTATGCTGCAGTTGTACTGTCTTGTCCTTTTAGATAATTAAATGTGGAAAATATTACTGTGCACATGAGGGGTAATGAAATGCCTAAAACATGTAAAGCACTTCAAAACCAAATATACTCCATACATGAGCTAACCTAATGTCATGGTACACAGGGAGTTACAAATTAGTGTTAGCAGTCTTTAACCTTAGTGACTGTTTCAATTTGTCATGAAAGTCTGTACACACTCCTGAGGAGGCCCATCTTGGTCCTAATTTCGCAGTGTAATTCATCTCAAATATGTACAATAAACTTGCAGTCAGGGCTCTGTGCTGGCCACTACAGCGTTCAGGTGCTCAAGTCATTCGTAGCCAAACCTGTGGTCTCCCCCATGTTCCTGCAATCAGACAGGGTGTCCCATGACCTTCTGTAGGATAGCGGACAGGTAAATTAACAATGAGGACTTCATGGAAAATGGAAAATTGCTGGTAATCATTGCTTTTTTTCTCTGATTGACAATAACTCGTTTGGTGCTGAACATGAAAAGCATGTGGTGTTGCAGGCACATGGTTCCTCACCCACCTGCAACACCACATTCCAACAGAGAAAGAAAACGGATTCAAATTCAACTTTAAACTGGTTTATTTTTTTTCCATTTTTTTGTTCTCTTCAAACAAACAAAAACTATTTACATATTTTCTTTAGGTTGTTCTTTTTTTCATTTTGCTTTTACTATGTAATGTCTAAAACATTCAGAAGGTTTTAAAGCAGTGGAGAGGAGCTGACTGGCTGGTTGAAAAAGGAGAATGGCGTTTCACCAAATAAAGACCACGCGCCACCCATCCTTCTGGATCCGAGCCACACGGAGCATGTGCACTGCTCAGTGAATGTGCCGTTTCTCAATACCAGTGTACTCCAAATCCAAGGGAATAAGTGACCCAAAAACACAGCCAACGCCTTCAGTTTCAGCTCAGCATTCACGATAGCTTAAACCCAAAAGTTAGCAGATCTGAGATCAGTCTGAATCTAAAAAGTACACCGCTCACAGGGCCTGAACTGCAGATATCATACAACAACTTTAAAGTTGTTAAAAAGGCAACAACCATTCACAAAAACCTGTATAAATATTATAATTACCACAGCCACAGGTGAACTCATTCCCTGGATGGTCACTGGATCAAATGATGAAATAATGTCTCATATGCCTGCCCTTACTCTCCAGCTGAGATTCTAATAATCTACTCACCATGTAGAGTTACAGAGACCCAAGGAGCAACACTAACCGGAACCCTACCCCTACACAAATCAATCTGCAGGAACTGTGGTGTGCCAACTGCTCCTGCTCCTCGGAACCAAAATCTGCATGACTCCAATGCAGGGTGCCTGGCTGCGCATGCAAGCTTTCCCCGGCCTCACATCACACCCACCGGCTGTCCGCGCACTCCAATTCCACCAGACCATTTAGAAATATTTCTAAAAATGAATTTAGTGCTCTGTTGACACTGAGAGGGCAGTTCCCAGAATTCTCTGCAGCAGACACACACAGAGGCTTTCATTCTGGCACATCAAAGGTGCTCCTTGAAGACGTGAGATTACTGTGCAACATATGGTCCTGAACATACCTGTGGACAACTCTTCTTCCCTAGAATATCTGCCTCTCTCATCCCCAATTGTCAATGTCTGCTGTACGTGCAAATTCTCTTTAAAAATGAAACTTCTCACACATGCACAGTGCTTAAAACCAACAGTCTCTCACCTGCAGCGATGACACCACTTTTCTGTATTTAGAGGGAAAAAAGCAAACATTTAGAGATGCACAGAAGATACAATTATCCCAGTTACCCCACACATATACAGGACCCCTGTCCTGCACTGTGCATAACACCGCCATGGGCAGTGACCTTCTATCGTCGGGGTCCAGCTTTGCTATAGGAAAACTCAATCGAGAATCTTGATGTCCACACCCTTCCGGAATGTTCTGAGACCAATCTCCCCCCGACCCTCTCCTACCAGGGCAGCCAACTGTACATCCTGCAGCTGTGCATTGTGCGATTTCTTCCCCCTCTGGTTGTCCCTCTCCGTTCTGCAATAGCGAGACGACAGCTGGCAGCTGCATGCAGACAGGGGCTGTGTGGCCATGGCTGCATTTCGGCTCTCCTGCCCGTCAGCCCTGTAACACCGGTGCTAAACAAACACTCCTGTGGCAGAACCGCTTTTCCATCAGTGGTTACTGCGGGAGTCCTTTGAGAGCAAGGCTCTGAAAACCCTCCAAACGGGACACAGGCACAGACAGCAGTCTCTTCTGCTCCCCTTTCCAAAAAGAGACTAGGGGTGACCGGCACAGCGGGCGTAGAGTCACAAACCCCTCTCTCCCGGTTAATCTCACTGGCATCTGTGCAAATAAGGAGCACGCAAAGCCAAACCGGAAAACCAGGCACTGAATTTCAACCCAAGGGTGTCGAACTATCAACTCTGATCAGCCGCCTAAAAACCCATCACCACTCCACCGGTTTCGGCTTTGCGTTTGTGAGCCTGTGTGGGTTGGGTCTGTATCTGCTGGGGCTTCATGCCAGTGCTCTGCGTGGGTGTGTGGGAGGGGGCGGAGCCTCTGCGCACGAGGCAGCCAATCCGCTCATCTCCCCCTTCCCCCCCATCCAATCAGCTCAGCTCCACTCTGTACAGACTCGCACCCTGAGTCTCGTACCTCAGCTACATGTATAGGCATTTAAAACTGGAAATTTCTTTACAAAGTCACAGAGTTCACAAGGCAAGCTATGATGTGGATAGCTCAGTTTCAGTGTCTGGGGTCACCGTGCGGTGGGGGGTTACACACCGTCTCTGTATGTTTGCTACCGGGAAAGGTGAGGATGGACTGGGCTCTGACAGGATGCTGCCCCACGCCTCACTCCCTGCAGGGACGCGGGATCTCTGTCTCCCTCCCGAACCGAGCTTTACATCGTCATGTCCGATCTTTTTTAAACCCAGGGCCCATCTGTACAGTTAAGGCATGTCAAATGACAACAACAAAAAAAGAGATTTAAAATGAAATTCAAACCAGAATTTAAAAAAGGATGAGAAAAATAAAGGTATGAAATGTACATTATTTACAAGGCAGCCGATGATCGGATTGAGGCGGGAACCCAGGCCGAGAGCACACATCGCAGCACCCAGCTGCATCAGTCCGGTTCCGGTTCTGGTTCTGAGTGTGTGTGCAGCTGGGGCTGGGTTGGGCTGCAGGTGCACTCCGTGTTTCTGTACGAGTCTCGCCAGGCGTGGCTCCGCCCGTCCTGCGCAGACGTCTTTGTGGACGCAGTTCCCGGGCTGCGGCCGCTGCGTTCGGTCGCGGTGCACAAACTCGCTCCAGAGTCAAAGGAATAATCCAAGCAGCCAATCAGGGCACGGCGTTTCCCCTCTCCCAGACACAAGCTGCCTGGTAACACGGTTCAGTCCGCTGGGTGAAGACTCACAGCGGCTGTGTCCTCCCCTCTCAGCCCCCCGGCACCGCTCCTGCTGCAGCAGAGCAGGGGCACACCTGGACCCCGCACGACCTGCCGACCCGTGCCGGGATTCAGCGTGCCCCCCTGCGCCCCGGCTTCTCCCTCCAGAACAGAGTCCGTGTGCCAGCAGGAGGGGTCCATCTCCCTCCTACCCGCAATGCACTGCTGCTGCCGACACCATTCCACAGTTCCTGCGCAAAACAGTGAGGGAGGGGGAAAGGGGAAGAGTGACACAGAGAGCGGACTGAAACACAGGGGTCAAAGGTCACTGTCCTCTTTTCCAGCATGGGTACGCTTTGGTTGGGACAGCTGCAACCTACAAAAAAAAATAACAGGGGAAAGATGCAGAACAGTGATTATCAGTGAAATCTGCAGGGCAAAAAAAAAGACTTCTAACAATGTGCTGACAATATGTTGTGGTCATGTGCACTGTGCACTACAGCCTAAACATACATCAGTGGATGTGGGCATAGAACCATACGAATATTAAAGAAGCATGTCATACCAGGAGCAGAGTGTAGGGCTCGGAGCTGGCCGGAATCTCTCAGGTCCCCTCTGACCCTCCGGGGACCAGGCCGGAACCAGAGGAATTCCTGCTTTGCAAAGTTCTTTGTTCTTCAAACAAGACAGAAATAAAAGGCCTTTTGAAGTAATCCAGAGTCAAATCTCACTGCTTCCATCACCACACCCACTACAAACTCCAGCATGTTTTCCCTTTTTTCCCCTCCCTTCTTGTTGTTTATGAAACACTCCTGGAACAGACAGTTACAGCACTGTTTTGTTTCTCGTTTTTGTAGGTAAGGGTTTCGAGCTGAATCCACCTTTGTGTGTCTGTGCCTCTGCTACTCCCAGGAGTCAGCTGCAGATGGGGCATGTAGTTCTTGAATCAAAATCCAGTAACAAAAAAAGGTTTGCTTGGAGAGCAAACTTTTCAATTCACCAAACTTCCTTCATTTCATATCAGGCATCCTTAGTTTTTTTAAGCTTTCTAAGATATATAAAAATATGTATTTTATATATATGTATGTACAGGAAAGAGGGTAAGTTTTTCCATCCTTTTCCAGTGAAACAGCAGCAGTTTGTGGAAAGCATATCTGAGGTCACCAAGAGATCAGCTGACCTCCTCTTCCTCCTCCTCCACCTCACCCCCCCTCTTCCTCTCCGCCAGAAAGACAAAGATCCTCACATTTTGATTTTCAAAGTGCATAGGGAAGGGTTTGGGGGGGGGGGGTCCATCCAGGCCGACGTAAAGTCCTCTTTTTCACTCCTGCTTTCCAGCCACATCAGCTTACATCATCCCCTCCAAAACAAAGGGAACAGTTATGACCACACAGTTCGATCACGCATGACCATGGAGGTCATATTTACAGCGAATGAGATTTTTTGTCCATCTTCTCCAATATATTTCTTGTTTTTTTTTTTTATGTTTGTTTTAAGCAAAAATATATAATCCTCCAGGAACTGAAGAGCCCCCTCCCCCAAAAAAAACTTGGTTAAAGCGAAGATTGTTTGTTTCCGTGTTTGTGGATCAAGTACCAAAAAAAATCCTCTGCTCTTATTTAAATTTAGCAAAAATAACAGAATTTTCTTGCATTTTGTTTTTTTTTTTTTTTTAAAAAGACAAAAATAAACAGGCAGTTAAAGCCAGAAAGTACAACAAAAAAAGTTGATGAAAGGTCACATCCAGTGACCCTCAGTCCTCCTAACCAAAATAAATGGAAACAATCTTTGATTTCTTTTGAAGTTCTGTTACTGTAACCCTTGTTTTTTGCACTTCGGTTCCAACATGTCCTTTACCGACAGCCGTTACCCGGGTAAGAGGCGGAGCGTCTGTAAGCTCCTCCCCTCTTGAAAAGGATGCAGGGAGACCGCTTGCTGTGACAGTCCATACAGCGGTAGTGCAACCTGCTCACCCCACAAAAAAACAAACAAACAAAAAACTGCACCCACAGAAATCCATGTGGTTTGTAAACGAGGAATAGAAAAGTTCGTTTTTATTTTGTTTTTGTGTGAACAGGATTGTAGCGGCAGTGTGTGAAAGTGGCCATCCATGTTTCTCTTTATATATAAAAAAAACAAGGAGCTGTTCTCTTCGCTTTCTTTTTTCATTTTGTTTGTTTCTTTTTTCTTGAAGTGAAAACCCGGCATCATCTCGAGTTGCTTTTTTGTGTTTTTTTTTTTTTTTTTTGAATACATTCAACATTTTTCTTAAGAAAGAAATAACACAGACGCACTTCTCAAGGAGGCAATGAAACGAAAAAATTCAGGAAAAAGAAACAAAAAACAAACAAAAACTGTAGCAGCCTCAAGTGCTCCAAATCTTCGACCGAATACTTTTTCACTTTGTATATAATGTTCATATAAAAAGAAAATTCAATTGCAACAACAATGAATAGTAACACAACATACTAACATTGGTGCACTGACCTGCACAAACAGTTTGATGCTATTTCCTTTAATAGCTCAATTAGAAACTATACCCATTCCATTCACTGGGTTAACAGAAGAGTTAACAAAAGGCAATATTATAGCATCCAAGAAAATAAACTGAACTAGTTCCCCCGAACATCATCCCCAGATTAAACAACACGTCTTCAAATACACAATTACATACACTTTGCATGTTTGTTTTCATAAATAAGTACAGAACAGCAAACATAAAGGGCAACCAGAATGACTCAAGACACTTATGGAACTCAACTTATATAAAAGCAGATATGCAAGGGAAATAAGTCAACTTCCAGCCCACTCAATTCATCACACACTTGTTTAGTTTTCTCTCTCTCTCTCTCACACACACACACTGTGACCACAGCTCTGTGGCCAGTTTATAGAACCAGGCAGACCCCTTCCCTCCCCACCCCCATTTCATCTCCTCATATCACACTGTCCAAGAGGCATGTTGGAGGAAGGGTCTCACTGCACCCCCAACCCCCCACCCCCCAAAAAATAGAGGACAAGTGGTAGAACAGAGCTCAGACATAACGCTACACATTTCTGTACATATGCATATATCTGGATTGTTTTTATCTGGGGATGAAGAGCTGGTGAAAGAAAGGATGTGTTGTGCAATTACCCTCTCTCTGTCTCACACACACACTCTCCCTCTCTCTCTGTCTCACACACACAGACACACACACACTCTCTCCCTCACATACTCAAACACACACTCATCCATACAAGAGGTCTCAAAAACACACACACACACACACACACACACACACACACACACGCGCGCGCGCATACAGACTGCCCATGAAATACAAAATTCTGGTTTAAACACATGACAGAATGGCCTCTCTTTTACACGTCTTGGTAAGCAGTGAGAAAAGATGCATTGTGCAGACTAGTATGTTTCCAATGCGCTCGCTCGCACACATTCACAAAAATATCGCTCTCTATAGCTACTCTATTTTCTTTTTGTTTTTTTTTGTGTTTTTAGTTTTTTTTTAGCAAGTGCAAATCTTCAAGTTTTTCAATCCATTTTTAATAGCTTTACTTTTTATATAAACGTTTTTTTAAAAAACAAAACAAAAAACAACAACAGTGTTTGTCTTTTCGAGAAAGGATTTGTTTCTGATAAGGTTTACAAAAAAAGGCTCCCCCAACCTTTGACTTTTGATTTGCCACCTCTTTTCCATATTCCTCTGAAATATAACCTTCCAGTTCAGATGTTATACATACATATATGTATGCGATTTTATATGTACATATAAAATCACACACACACACATATTTGTGTTTAAAACCCTATTCAAATCCCATCTGAGTAAAGTGCATTAGTAAGTTTAAGGTGCTGTCGTAAGTGCCAGGGGATTCGCTCCGTTCCCCCCGCCCCCCTGACCCAGGCGCAGGACCGCCCAGCTCTCCTGGGGGGCCAGTAGCCATCAACCCCACCCTCCCCACCCCCACCCCGCAGACTCGGCCTTTGGCGCCCCGCACTCCACCATCACCCCCTCATTTCCACACACACCCGTGCACGCACGCACGCACGCACACACACACACACACACACACAAATATCCTGGCTTTCTCCTGCCCCGCCCTTGCCCCGCCCCCAGCCCCGCCCCCAGCAGTGCACATTCGTCATCAGAAGGTCTGATTATTAGACCAAGGCCTCAGGTAGCTATTGCTGTGGATCAGTAATCCTCCACCACCTCCATCTCACTCAGGCTCAGTCTGTCTCCAGCGCTGTGGAATGAGTATCCTGCAGGGGGCAGTAGACACACCGTCAGGCAAACACTCACACTACATACAGCCTGCATCTCCTCACAAAACAGGCTGCTCTGCTGCAAACCTGACATTCTGCCTCACCCCTCACCCCTCTGAGCCCAGCCAAACCTAACCCCCCCTCGCTGTGCTTCACAGTACTGCTCACAACACTGCATGTGTGATGGTGGGGCCACAGTAACGCACTGCATGATGGGAGTTTCTGTGTTACCATGAGGACCTGACACGTGGGCTGTGTAATATGACATCAGGGTACTTACAGGTCCCTACGAGCACGTTAAACTATCTGTACTACCAGGTGTGAACATACCAGATGACCAGGCAAACTTGATAAATGTACTACACAGAGCGATAGTGTGCAGTCTGGGACACAGTCATGTATGTCATCCTGGGCTCAGAGGTATGAGAAGGTGACCTTTGACCTGCGCAGCCTACCTAGGATGCTGGGGTCAGAGTGCAGCATCATGGGGGGTTTCTTCTTCATCTTCCCCCTCTGGGGGTCGTAGACTCCCCCCTTCCCGGCATGGGCTGCCTGGAACACTGACTGCAGGGTGTTTGGATTCACCCCCCGCATGGAGTCCTGAGAGACAGAGGGAGAGGGAAAGAAAGCGGGAAGGAAGTTACTTGTTTTACTTTTATCCTTTGACATTTTGTGCACATTTATGTATACATTTTTTTACCATTTTAAACTTTAAAGATAAACAGTAAAAGGGTTCTGAATAAATCAGCAATTTCTTTAGTAACAGAAATGTGCAATACTTTGTGTGATGTCATTTCAAATTTGAGGGATTTCTCACAATTCTCACCAAGTCAGAAAGACAGCTTACCTGTAGAGGGAAGTTCATGGTCAGCCCGGCTACTTCTTTTGATAGTTGCTTAAGAAATGAGAGTTGAAGTACATTAATTGTCAGAGTTCAGTGCCCGCCCACTCACACTCACACTCACACACACACACACACACACACACACACACACACACACAGACACACAGACACACAGACACACAGACACACTCACCTGCTGCTGCTGCCTCTGGTGGTTGGCTTTCTGTTTGGCACGCCGCTCCAGGAACTGTTTGGCGAACTCTTTGGCTTCCACGGTGTCCCCCAGGTAGGAGCGGATGAAGTCGAGGACCTCGTAGGGGGACTCCACCTCCTTCAGGTACGCAACAATGGTGGCCACTGCACAGAGGAACCACAGCAAAGAGTTATGCGTTTGGACCAGAAAGCCATGGCCTGTTTAAAGGCTCTCACTGCAGTCACACCATGAAATATGTTTGATTCAGTAATTTTTCTTAAACTATCATCATTTCTGTTTTCTTTTTTCTTGTTCTTTGTATTTACATTATTATTTTTACTCATAAAGAAAGAGTCAGAGAGGTGAGGTATGTTCATGCTTCAAATGCAACACTGGATGAATCCTGCTATGCTTCTGAACCCCTGAATCCCTCGAAAAGGTGCAGGGAAGTCATAGATAAAACACAGAGCCGGGAATTTAAACTGGGGTGCAGGAGTGCAGAAAACCGCCTCAGGAAATAACGCAGTCATGATGTGTCATTTCCTGCGGAGGGTCCGCCACTGCAGTGCTCCTGACCCGGGGGGGTGGGGTGGGAGAGAGGGGGAGAGAGCGCGCGTTACCGTGGAGGGAGGAGGAGGAGTTGTTGGCGGAGGTGTTGAGTGCGTGCAGCATCTGCTCGCACCAGGTGGTGAACCCGTCCTGCGGCTTCATGCCCTGCAGCAACTTCAGCAGCTTCTCCTCTTCCTCAGTGCGCTTGCGCCTGTTCATCATGAACTGCTCACTGTGGCCACATACACGCAGACAGAGAGACGGAGTTGAGCCGGCAGGCTCCACAGGGGACAGGTGTGCAGGACGCGGGCGGGGCAGGCGACAGGTGACTCACCTGAGGGAGGGGCTGCTGCGGCTGTTCTTCAGGCCCATGTTTCGGAGGCCGGCCTGGTTCTTCACCACCTCGTCCCACACGCCCATGCCCGCGGTGCCGCCCCCGGGCTTGCCCTCCATGCCCCCGCCCCCCCCACAGCCCCCCCGCACCCTCGCCCCACTGACCCCCCAGGGGCGACACGCCCGCGTTTCCCATGGACAGGCCTCCGTGCTGGGGGAGAGGGCAGGACAGGGGACAGGAAAAGAGGATGTTTAAAACTTTGTGTTTCAATGAATAAAGTGAAGCAACAGCTTTGGCTGTCATATAGCCTTAAATGTTACTACGTTACTGTATTACCAACCTTTATATGACTGAAAATGTTAATAAGCTTTCAAAATATTTCCACAAGGAGCAGAGAAAAAAAGAAGCCAGATTTGCTGCAGGGGATGTTCTTGTACCCAGGTGTGCTCCAAGTGTCTGGTGTGAGACTCCCTTTTCCCTCTCTCTGTTCTCACCCTGTCTCTCTGTGCTCACCCTGTCTCTCTGTGGTTTCTCTCTCAGTACTCACCCTGTCTCTCTGTGGTTTCTCTCTCAGTACTCACCCTGTCTCTCTGCTGCTGCTGCACTCTCTGCTGCTGCTGTTGCTTGTGCAGTTGTCTCTCGGCCTCCTGCTGCAGCTCCAGCAGGCTGAGGGCCTTGCCTGGCTTGGGCCCCCCGCTCCACCCCGGGCTGGGCTGGGCCGCCTGCTGCTGGCTCTGCTGGAGCAGCTTCATGATCAGCTCCTGCTGCTGCCGGCACTGCTGGAGAGACACACGCTGCTATTTACACCTGCATACGGCCCACCCACTGTCCAATCAGAGCTCCGTGTGTGTGAAAAGGAAATCTGATGAATGGGCATTCCAGACAAGCTTGAAAACATTCTTCACTGAGAAAATGAACATGCCTTTGATTGGTCTGGTTCTTTTAATGAAAAATGGATGGTATGCTCTGATTGGCCAGTTACCATGCAACTCCCTGGAAACCGGGGGATGCGCACACACGCAGGATGACTGGCTCTAGCTCAGCGGCTCTCCTTCCTCACCTGTTTGCGCCGGAACAGCTCCTCTTCCTCCCGTCTCTTCTGCTCCTCCTGCTGCCTCCTCTTCTCCTCCCTGCGCTTCCTCTCCTCCTCCTCACGCTTCGCCCTGAGTTCCACGTCTCTCCTCTCCTGCTGAAGCTGCAACGCGTACACACACACACACGCCGACATGTACATGGGTCAAAATTATGGACACAAAATTTGGCAGAATTTAAACACCTGGGGTTTTGTTTAAGGGGAATGAACAGAAGTGGCTGAAGTACTTTTTACTGACTGAGGGAGAAGTAACAGATGCAGGTGTGAGCGACACACTTTTACAAAGATATTAACAAGACTTTCGACAATGTGTTTCACAGGCTGTGTCAGCCTTTCTGTGAGTGGGGTGCCTCACTTTAGAACACACAGAGGGCAGGGTCCACCACATGCTATAGAAGACTGCAAGATCTAAACACATCGATTACGATAAATGGGATTTAACCTCCTAACAGACAGGGGGTGCCTGCTCTTACCTTCTGAAGCTGTTCGAGAGTTGGACCCTGAGTTGAAGAATTCATTGTTAAGTCCCATAAAGAGGCTTCACCGCCTTGCCAGAGAAAGGGAGAGGGGGGTGGAGAGGGAAAGAGGAGAGAAAAGACAGGATAAGACTGGAGAAGAGAAAGTCAATCTTGGACTTTTTTTTGTTTGATATCATACTTGTAATGGCATCTATCTCAGTAATGTGTGTGCGTCGCTGTGCTGTAAGCACGTGTGCATGTGCGTGTGTGCGTGCGCGCGTGCGTGTGTGTACTGTAGGCGTGCATCTGTGTGTTGTGGGTGTGTGTGTGTGTTGTAGGTGTGTGTATCAGTGTGCAGGTGAAGGTGACGCACCTGGCTGCTGTGAAGCTGAGGTATGCATGTCCCACATGGACCCTGTATCTGGCACCGACATCGACCTGTTCATCGAAGGCATCATGCTCTGCTCTCCACACCTGGCAGAGGAAAACGGCACAGGTGCACAGGTGAGCTGCTGCAGCTGAGACTTTCATTACACACCTGCTGAGCCAATACACCTGTACTTATTACAGAGGGGGGGTGGGGGGGTGGGGGCAGATGGGGGCTCAGGGGGGCAGAGGAGCCCCTGGAGGGCAGGTTTGGGATGCTGTACCTGTTGATGAGCTGGAAGAGCTGCTGCTGCTGGAGCTGCTGGTACAGAGCTGCTGCAGCCGCCAGCTCCTGCTGCTTCTTCAGCCTCTCCTGGTCCATGTTCCCCTGCGGGAAACAGGCGCAGAGCGGTCACAAAAACACGGTCACAGGAAAGCGGTGACAAAAACACGGTCACAGGAACGCGGTCACAAAAACACGGTCACAGGAATGCGGTCACAAAAACACGGTCACAGGAACACAGTCATGCAAACACGGTCACAAAAACATGGTCACGCAAACATGGTCAGAGGAACGCGGTCACGCAGACATGGTCACAGCAACGTGATCACGTCAGTACAGCCACACACAAGGTCACGTACAGAGCGGTCACAGGAATGCAGTCACAACAAAAAAGGCATACAAACACAGTCATGTACAGTGGTCACACACCTAGTCACACCAACACAGACACAAAGAGCAGTCATGCAGACAAAGCGTGTCCCCACAATCACAGCACAACAGACTGCTCTGAAGTGCTCTGCTCACAGAAACACAGCCACTGCACTGACCCTGCCCACTGTATCCCACCAGAACACACACTGAGACTGTATTAACACGCATGCACGCACGCACACACACACACACACACACACACACACACACACACACACACACACACACACACACAGCACGTCACTGCACAGTACGCACACACACACACACACACACACAGACTGCACAGTATGCATGCACACACACACACACACACACACACACACACACACACACACACAGCACGTCACTGCACAGTACACACACACACACACACACACACACAGCACGTCACTGCACAGCACACACACACGTACACACACACACACACAGACCACGTGACTGCACAGTACGCACACACACACACACACACACACACACAGACTGTATTAACATGCATGCACACACACACACACACACACACACACAGCAGAGGGCGTGCACAGTACGCTCACACAGCACACGCACACGCATGGACCTGGCACGTCACTGCACAGTACGCGCGCCACCACATTTTGACGCACACACGCACACACACACACACACACACACACACACACACACACACACACACACACACACAGCAGGGTCACGGTGCAAGTACCCACACACACACACACACACACGTCACTGCAGGGCACGGTGAAGGGCTCCTCCCCGGGTGAGGGGGCAGTTAAACGCCTGGCCAGACTCACTGCTCTATCGCCTCTGCAGATTTAGGAAGGGATTGGCTCACCAGCAGGGGGGCTGGACCTGGGGCCCAGAGGCAGCCCTGTTTTGATGACGTCCCCAGGGGCTGGAAGCCTGTACATCACCCCCGCTTCACCAGCAGGGTCAGGTGAAGTACTCCCCCTGCCTGGAACCACTCCGACATCTCCAGGGTGGTGAAGGGCCCTGGGGGAGAGAGTGAGGCTTAACACCTGGCCAGGCTCACTGCTCTAACGCCTCTGCACATTTAGGAAGGGATCCACAGGCACTACAGAACTGACACTCAGCCCAGAGACAGCCCTGTCTGTGTGAGTGCAGCGAGGCCTGTACATCAGAGTGCCTGCTCAGCAGCTCCCCCTGCTGGAGAATGGTGTGGGGGCTGTGGGGTCAAAGTGCTCCCAAACCTCAGTTCATCTCCTGTCATTTACTCAGGATAGCCGTGTCTGTCACACTGGTCTGTGTGTGTACCCTGTACCTCTCCCTGTGTGTGTGTGTGTGTGTGTGTGTGTGTGTGTGTGTGTGTGTGTGTGTGTGTGTGTGTGTGTGTGTGCGTGTACCCTGTATCTCTCCCTGTGGGTCCTTGTAGAACCACTTCATGGCGGCTTCGTGGGAGAGGGGCAGGGCGGCGGCCGTGTTGCGGCTCTCCTGCAGCGTCTGAGTGAAACACTCCTCCTCCAGGGACGTGTCCTGCAGAGACGCCACCATCTTCTCTGCCTCCTGCCAGAGACAGAGAGAGTTACACACACACACACACACACACGCCCACACACACAGAATATTATACAAATGAGTTACACACACATACAGACAGAATGTTACACAGAATGAGAGAATTATACACATACAGTATCATACAGAGAAAGAGCAAAAGAGAATTATTACACAGACAGACAGACAGACACACACACACACAAAAATCCACTATTCTCATGACCCAGCCACAGAGAGAGAGAGACGTTAACACAAGCACACGTAAGGGACACAAACACATACACCCCCTGTGTGTGATGGCTGTACCTGTTGCAGGTGCTTCATGCCCTCTTCATCCTCAGTGTCGCCCCCCGGTGGTGGGAGGTCAATAGCAGCAGATGAGGAGGGAGGGGATGAAGACAGGCTGGAGGTGGTGACGGGGCTTAGCTGAGTGATGCCCCCTGCTGGTGCAGTCTCTGCATGACAACAGATCCAATGGAAAGTTACACCACAATTCACTGAGCACAGCACAAGCTGGACTGCATGTGGAGATGTAAGGTTTTACTGCTACATGCATTATGAAAAGATTTTTGCTTTCAGACATTAGTGATGACATAAACTGACTGTGATATTCCAAGAATGCAGTGAGGGAGTCTCCTACAGAAAGACTGCACAGCAGGTCTTTTTCCCGTTCCACAGCATGAAGCTTTAATAATGAACAGAAGGAAAAACAGCCTGGCAAACAGGAACACATGCAGTGCCTCTCAGCTGAACGGGTTTGCCAAGCGCCGCTCAGTGCAGATCAGGGGGATCAAAGTGCTGCCGGCTCTGTCTGAGCGGGTACCAGGCCGAGCCGTGAGCGTTCCGATTGGCTGCTGAGATGGCGGGATGCGGCGTACCTTCGCCGGACACCTTGCTGGCCTTGGCGGGGAGTGCGCTGGGGGCCTGGGGGGGCTCCGGTTCGCAGGGGGGGCTGGGGCTCGCTCACCATGGCAGGAGGGGCCGCTGGCGCTGGCGGGGAGGGGGCGGGGGCAGATTTCACCTCCCTCTCACCCGCCGCTGCGGCTTCCTTTGCTTCTGCTGGGGAGGCGAAACCAGATGAGAAACAGGATTAAACTAAAGCAGCTTCTCGGTTGGACCAGCCTCTTACCCACAGAACCACATTAACACCAGTTATGGTGTTTGGCCACTGGCTACTTATTTAGCTGCATAGTTATATATAATATGCCAAAGTAAGTACAGAGGGTGTCCCAAACAGACGGATTTTTACTTCTAGCCTTCCCTCCCCTTAATTTTAGCCAGCTCCCTTTGTGACGTCAGAAAATGTTCACGTTGAGGGGGCCTCCAGTGAAGAGAATGAGAGCGGAAGCCTCTGTTCCTCCTGTCTCGACCCCCCCGCCTCACCTCTCTCCCCACTGCTGTCCTTCCTCTCTCGGTCTTGGCTGCTCTCCTCCTCCTCCTCCTCCAGGCCCTGGAACTCCAACTCTTGCTCCTCTGGAATAGGGTCCTTGGAGCCCTTCTGTAGGGACAGAGAGCAGGGCTGTAGCAACCACTCAAATCACTGCATCACCACAAGTGGCAGAATTTCAACATGGCGGACACTGGAATGTCAACCAGTAACATGCTGCCGCAGAGCAAACTACAGAAACATTAGCGGGTTTAGCTGGTGTGGTAAATAGCACGTTAGTACCTCCCATCAGGTCTCTGGAGTGGTAATAACACTGTTTTGATTTTTGTTGTATTGACCTGTGCTAAACTAGTCTGTAAGCAGCACACGGTTAATTGCTCCATGTTGTCAGGCTCCTCTTGCCCCAAAGTAAATAACAGTTTAGTCACAGCCTGAAGTGAGGCGTTACCACCCTGCAGCAAAATCAATAAAAACATCTGTCTCCCCAACAGCGATGACGATAAGATCAGTCTCCCAGGACAGGACGAGACCAGCGTTTGCACTGGTACCATAATAGATGATCATATGATTTCTAGAGAGATAAAGTGACAAACACACAGACACACACACAGACACACACACACACACACACGTGCACACACCCTCACATGTTACCTTGATGGGGAGGAAGGCCCCGGAGGAGTCGAAGGTGCCCATCTCGCCGTCCTCCTCGTCGGTGCACCACTCCGGCAGCCCGTCCCGATCGTCCTCCAGCCCCTCGCTCCCCGCCCGTCTGCGGCCCCCCTCGGGGTGCTCCCGGAAATCAAACTCAAACTTCCGCCTCCGCCCCTCCCCCGAGCCGCCGTGCTCACGCCAGCCTGCCGAGCGGGGGCCCCCATCTGAGGTGGGGGGGGGAACCAGGAAGAGCAGGGAAAGGGGAAACCGGGGATAGCAGGGGAGGGGAGAGAGGCAGATGAGAGAGAGGGAGGGAGACAAGGGGGGGAGTGGGAGTGAGGGAGAATTAAAGTAGAGATGAGTACAGGAGGAGGCAGTGAGAGGGAGGGAAGAGCAGTAAGTATCTGAAACAGTGTCACAGCCTCTCTGATTGCTCCAGCCATGCACACTGCAGTGTACACTGACCCCCCGTGTGTCCCCCTGCAGACCCCCCCCGCCCGCGTGTCCGCCGCAGACCCCCCCGCACCGTCTCTGCGCGCTCCCGCCAGCCTCCAGCTCCCCCCCGGCTCGCCCGCGTCCTCCTCCTCGTGCTCCTCCCGCAGGGTGCGCCAGTTCTCGCTGTCCGAGCGCGTGTAGTCCTTCCGTGGCGCTGGCCCCGCCTCCTCGAACCCCACGCGCACCCCGTCCCGCCGCAGGGGCTTCTCGAACCTCCGCTCACCTCTGAGGGGGAAGACGTACGGGACGTGTGAGACAGTGCCACCTAGCTGCACCCTCAACAACCCGGAAACGACTCGCCATCGAATAACGCTAAAGACAGCATGTGACAGACGCATTTTATTCATACATTTCATAGATTTGATAGTTATAACTATCATATATAATTGTGACATTTGTTCTGTGTTTCTTCACTGGTTTACCTGTATATTTCTTATTGGTGTCTTTTTGTACGGTGTACTATGCTTTGGCAATACTTGCAAAATGCTTTTCCTCCATTAAAGCCTGCTGAACTGAATGCTATCAGCACCGCACACCCAAACACTCTGCCTTCTAAACTTTACTGGAAACATTTTCGTTTCTTGCTGCCATGCTGCCAACAGAGTCCCTGTCTAACAGGCCGAGATGAGACTGAGAAAGAGAGAGAGAGAGGGAGAGAGAGACAGAGAAAAAGAGAGAGAGAGAGAGAGAGAATGGCTGCATCAGAGAGAGGTGTACCTGTCGTCCCAGCTTTGGCTGCGATGGATCTCTCTGCCGCTGCGGCCGAAGCCCCCCTCCCCATCCTCAATACTTCTTTGGTAGAATCCACTGTCTCCTCTCCCTCGGCCTGCGGGCGCGCGCACACACACACACACACACACACACACACACACACACACACACACACACACACACACAGACACAGACACAGACACAGACACAGACAGGCGTGTGGTTAAGTCACTGCCTTGCAGATCCACTCATGCAGGTTCCTAAATGGCAGTCAGGATTTGGGTCGGCCCGCTCTCACCCCTGCCGCCTCGTGTGCTGCCTCGGCCCCTGGCCACGCCTGCGGAGATGGCCCCGCCCCCTTTTCCCATCAGCCTCAGCACAGCCACACTATTCACAGACATGGAGAAGTTCCTCTGGAGGGAGGAAAAAGAATTGAGATAGATTAAATCTTCACAGCATGTATACATCTCTATTCACGAAAACAATTAAAAGTAAGGGAAGCACCATGGCTACATCTCCTTTCCATGTGTTAAATATGAATTAAATCAACATGACACCCAGGTGCATTTAGTGTGTTTTCTGGCTGACGTGCAGATGTGTTCAGTGTGTTGCAGGCTGACACACAGGTGTGTTCAGCGTGTTTATTGGCTGATGCGCAGGTGTGTTCAGTGTGTTCAGTGTGTTTTCTGGCAGACGTGTGTTCAGTGTGTTTTTCGCTGTGCTGCTGACCTGCTCCTCCTCAGTTAGAGGCACCAGGGCCAGTGGCTGCAGTGGCTCATCCTGCAGAATAGCAGCAAACTCCTTATCCTGCATGTCCTCTGGGACCTGCACACACACACACACACACACACACACGCACACACACACACACACACACACACACACACACACACACACACACATACACACATACACACACACACACACACACACACACATACGCACACACACACACACACACGCACACACACGGAAAAAAACCCCACACACAATCAGTAAAGCTTGTTAGAACAACCAAAAAAGTCCACTGCCCTGACCTCGCTATCCCCCCCCCTCTCCTGACCCCTCCCTCGCCCTGTCTTTGGTGGAAAACGCCGGCACCTCCTCACCTTGTTGTCTTTGATATAAAGTGCTAACATCTCCTCTCTGCCGTAGCGGTACTCGGCCAGCTTGTACTTTGGCATGGCGGGGGAAGGGGGTGGGGAGGTCACACTCCCCCCACTGGATAGTGCACGGAGCCTGGGGAAGAGAGGGGGGCAGGGTGAGCACCACAGGCACCGGGACGGGACAGCCCCTTCTCCAGGGCCGCACTGTCCAACACTCAAAAACAACCCGTCTGGACCGTTATTATGAAGCATTAACCTTCATTTGGACATGAACCAACAATGCAACAGGCAGCCTAATCCATCAGAGACTGGTACGTCCCGGATACGGAGCGAAAACCACCCCAAAGATTAATCTCCACATAAATGACTGACTTTATCTGGAGGAGCTGATGCGTGAAAGTGAAGTGAAAGGCACAGCAACATGGTTACAAGCATGTTTTTACTCATGAGCGGGGGCTAAAAACAATGTGCCTCTATATCACACTCATTTCAGCTAAGGGGAAAGGCGTGCTTCTACACCACACAGTACAGACTAAAGCATGGAGAGGCAGAGGGCCATGGACAGAAACCAAGAAAAAACTTGGAGAAATGAGTGTTAAAGAGGAGGAGGGAGGAGACAGGGACTGGGGGGATGGGATGCGATGGTCAGAGGAAGGACGGGAGAGAAGAGGGCAGCAAAGAGGGAAGCCAACCTTTCCGAGCCATGGCTACGGAGGGCGTTAGCAGAAAGGAAAGCTCAGCACAGACAGACGAGGGCAAAAAGCAGGAGAGAGAAGCAAAGAGAGGGCTAGAGAGAGGAGAAAAGGAGGGAAAAAGGGAGGAGGAATGAGGAGAGAAGGTGGAGGAGAGAGGGGAGAGCGCGGTGTTTACAGGTGGGGAATCCCGGAGCGGCTCTCACCATTCTGGGCCGAAGTTAAGTGTCTCAGCAGTCATATTCCTCGAGTCCACAAAGGAGCTGAGTATCTGGCCAGACAGAGACAGGGCGGGTTAGCAGCGGGTCGGGCGGGGGGACGCGTCAGCCCCGGGGCCACACCCGCGGCCTCACCGGCCCCACTGGCATCTCAACTATTCCAAAACGCAGTCCCAGGAACAGGCACCGAGGAGCTGCTGCAGGTCAGAGCCCTCAGGGCACGTGGGACGCACAACTGAAAACTTTCCCTGAGTTTACTCTCCAAAACAGGATGGAATTTAAGCCTCTATCTCTGGGGGCCTGGCCTTAATTTGTGGACTAACTCAGCTTGAAATGACAGTGCTGTGCATGTAATGACAAAAATAAACTTGCTTAAATGTAACCTTAATTTAACTTTAACGTTCCTGTCCAGTGAGACTTTTTTCATTATTGTGGAGCACTCTGAAAATCAAACATTGATGAACACTGTTCTACCTCTGAATTCACAACAGGTACACATAAAATTAATTTCTGAATGTGGGCAGTCAATGGGTTAAACAAACATGCGAGTAGGACACTTCTAGCTCCCAGGACCCCAGACAGACAGACGGGTAGTGTAGGACACCTCTCAGTCTGGAAAGAATCACTCTTTTTCAGCCTGATATATTGCATCATAATGGTTCAACCTCAGAGCACTGCCTAACCTGTGATTGGACGACCTGTCTGAGCCAAGGTCCAATCACAGCGACTAAATTTCCTGCACTTCCCAACCTTTGTCCTGTCAGTCGCACAGTCCTCTGGGCAATGACCAGTCAGACCCCTCACCTAAAATGGAAGCACACAGTGCTGAAGGCTAAATGAATCAACTGAGTGTCTCTTTCCAGACAGAAAAGTCCTGACACATCATGTTAGTGGGGCAAAATATTACTTTAAACTAATTTTTTTCCTTATTTGTTGGCTGTGGCTGGGGAGAGAAGACTGTAAAACTCATTGACCGACTCCTGCAGTAACAACATTTTACCACCAGAGGGCAAATGACCAACAAAGAGCAGCAGCTGCTGAACGCTGCGTGTTCAGTTTTTGTTTTTAAGGGAGGGGAATTTAAGCCTCTGTTGTGACAAGTTCCCACTGATGCCAATAAAAAACCTGTTTGCCTGAAGTGTTAGCCGTTATGAAATGTGTCCTGTGGGGAACGGAAAACAGCTACACTTCAGACTATATGGTGAGTGATGAAAAGGGGTGTTTGTGTCTGTGTGTGGAAAAACGTGCTGTACTCTCACCCTGTCCAGAAGAGTGGACCAGGCTGGGCTGTGCTGGACCAGGCTAGACTGGGTTAGGCTTGGGTGAGAAGGCTGAGTGGTGCAGTTTCTGGGGACGCCCCAACAGAAAGAGAATAGCTGCCTGAATCAGGGGTGGGGGAGAACGGGAGGAACGGGAGACGAGACTCCTCACAGCCCAAAAAAATTAAAATTAAAAATAAAAATAACTGAACAAAAAAAGAAATAACACAAAAAAGCAACACTGTGTGTAGAAAAAAAAAAAATAAAGATGAAAAAACTATTTAACACCAGGAACAGCAACAATGAAACTAACCACAATATAACATAAATAACAAAATCAAAAATCAAGTCCAAAAAAAAAAAAAAAAAAAAACAGAGCTGAGGAAACAGCTGACAGGAGGCAACTCTCTCTCCCTCCTTCTCCCTCTTCGTTGTTCTCCCTCTCTCTGTCTCTGTCTCCAAAAGAATGTGGTTTCAGGTATTTCCAGGTAGCCTCTTGGCTCACTTTTCTTGATTTTAATTCTTTTCTTTCCTCTGAACTCCTGTGTGGGAAAAGAAACAGAGAAAAGGGGAGAGAGAGAAAGAGAGAGGTTATTACTGCATATTACTGATATTATTCCATCACGCATGGACGTTTGCAACGCCGCTTTGGCCCTGCTGAACACTGAGAGCATGCTAGTGAAGCTGTAAAGCCACACCCACCCCCTCTCACTCAGGGAGGGGTCACACTCCTGTATGAACATGTCAGTGAAAGCATACATAACAACACTATTTGGGGAAAAACTTGCACAAACACTTGATTCTGCACGTGACAACATTCCAACTGCCACATCAATACTTGACTTGCATGTTGACTGTAATTAAGACTCTGTGATTAAACAAATCCTGTAAAACTGTTTTCACGCAATATTACAATAGTTACCTATGTGATACAGGTGTGAGTCACTTCACTTTCCTACTTGCTACTCATGCATCCTGAGAGCTCTGAATGACCCATCAAAACTAACATGTTCATATCTATATGCCATCTGGAGCTGAAGAACCTTTGATACAGGAAAGGAGACTACACTGTCAGGAAGGCATCCAATTTCAAAACCCTGTGATTGAAATCAATAACTCCACAAATGGCACAAGAGTAGGGCATAGGAGTCTTAGAGAACTTTGCTACCAATGGGTGACATCACCACCTAGAGCCAAACCGCAAGTGCAGTTAGTTCCCTGGGTTGGAGAGTTCAGGCCCATGTTGCTGTACTGTGCAGCCAGAAAGCTAAACTTTCCCCAGATACTTAGCTACCCAAAAGAACAAGATCTGCTACCGCAGGAACAAAAGCACTGCCAGAAGAGCACCACGTTCATTTTACAGCAAACTGTAAACACAGACAGGTGTCAGAAACACAACGCACCACAGGGAAATACATGCAAAGTCAGGAGGACAACCTCCGAACTACAGCACTATTTAAATTAAAGAAATACACGAGAAAGCTATGGAAGGAACGAAAAAAGGCTCTTTTATCTGAATCCATAAACGTCAGCGAATGACACTATGCAAGACTGCAACACAATCCAAGCATACTGTTAATGGTGTTATCTTTGGATCCACGCGCAGGGCACTGGCTCCACCTGGCAGGTGCACTGAGACCTCACTCCAGGCCCTGTCCGAGACTGAGGAAGGCTACGGCAAAACATAACACCTCCCTTTCCCCCTTCCCTAAGAACAGCTTAATCCTACAGAATATTCCCCTTTCTGAATATTCATTTTCAGCCATACATGTGGGATGTTTGCCTGGGTTAATTTTAGAACATGAATGGTCATTAAAGTATGCATTCTTCAAGAAACAAAAATATAAAATAAAAAAAAATCATTTTTGTTGTAGTAAATGACATACACATAATTATTGGATAGAATATTCAGACTAAATACCTGATTGCTACAGCCCTACTCTTTGATACTCTAAAATACAACAATTCACTGATGTGGAGAACTGAAATTTCCACATTCCTTATGTTTCGATGTAGAGTAAATTATGGCATTGAAAAAACAAAATGAAACTGGCTTCATTAGTCTTGGTTGTTTAATTTAAAACAGCTTTACACAAACCCTGAAATTCGACACGTAACGTAAATCTGACTTTCTGTCAGACTTAGTCATATACTTCAAGATATCTGCCCTGAAGGCAAACTTTTGAAAAACAATGGCTGTTTGGTTGGTAGGGGAGTTACCTAGCAATGGAGTTCTTGTGCTGTGTTGACAATTCCACAAATGTTAACAAAAATCTGACTTTTTAAGAGCCTATAAATCAAAAGCTAATGTCTAAAGAACCATAAAGAGATTTAACTGGTTCTCATTTTCACTGGTCCCTACTCAGATGGGAAGAACTTTGGGATACTGAATATCCACAGGTAATGGAATGTCAGGTAACTAACTGTAAATGAGGCTTGCAAAAGACCTTTATGTTATGTTCATGTTACCAACGCAGGCGGTTTATGAAAATTAACACAACTTAATCAATATAAGCTCAATATAAAATTAAAACTGCAGACTGGATTTCATATTTTAACCTAAAATCAGAATATTTTGAACGCTGTGTGCCCCAGAAGTACTGAAAATGACAGAGAAACTCAAAGGAGGTCACTCATCAAGCCTAAAAAACCTAGCAGCACTGCATCCTATTCCCAGAGCATTTGTGCTGGCCTGACGGGTCCCTGCTACCGGCAGTCTCGCGGCAGACCTTCCCCGGTTTAAACCAGAGCATCTCAGAACAACAGGTTTCATATTAAAACCCTACAGCCAGACATCTGAGGCAGTTTAACAGCAGCTCTCAGGAACAGCCAGTCTCTTTTACCAGCGAGTCCCTGACAGCAGGTGACTGAAACGCTGTGGAATGCCCTCTGGGTTCTGAAGGACAGAACAACGTCACAAGAAAAGCATGTCTGTTATAATTAATAAATTATATTACTTTACCTTTTAAAGTAATAACCAGCACCAGCTAGAGTACCACAGGGATTCTGGTATCAGTCACTTAATGTACATAACAGGCAATTCTTTTAAGTTTAATCAGAGCCCACCGGACAACTGAGAGAACAACTTAACTTTTTCTTTATATTTTAAAAAAGATAAATGTCTTAAACATGGATGAACACAGGCCATCAGTGTGATACATGATGGGTAATGTTTGATGGATTCTGTGCCTTCATGAGAAGGGATACCATTTTATGGTAAGAGATATGCAACATACTTCTCATTACATTTTTATTAAAACTTTCTTTTAAGCATGGATATAATCATTATAGTGAATTACTCGCATATTAAGCACTATGCTACAAAGTGATCTGTATTCACAAAGAGAATGTAGCTGTAGGTAATGAGAATGATTATTTTGCCTCCAGCACCAATTAAGCTTAGTGTAGGTTGTGTAAAAACTCTGTGTGTCCCTCTGTGAACAGCACTGAAAAATGTATGTGGGAGTGCTACTGTTCTGTTTTTTAAAGCAGCACATTTGCATTCCCTTCCAGTTTGCTTTTTACCACTTAGCTCATATGCTAACACTCATGCATTTCTTTAGAAACATACTAGCCCATTGGAATTACTGTCCCACAGTTCATGTAAGTAGAGCAGTCCTAATGGATGATTGGGCTCATAAATAAATAATGTTTAAATTAGATATAATTGCTTAGAACAGAGCTATACTTCTGGTAAAAACTGCTAAAAAACAATGTACCTACAATTAAAATGTAGCCTAGTTCATGATCTTATAATGGCATTCTCTGGCACTGAAGCTTTGTTTTTGGATGTGGAGCTGCCCTATCTCACTGACCAACCACCTCTCACCAAGGGTGAGCTGTGTGCCACTCAGGAAATTAAAGTTGAGCGCATTTTACCTTGCCTGTTTTCATGAGTTAACAGTTGTTGTTTAATCAGCACTTAGGTTATGCGCCAAGTGCAGATAAAGACCACCCGAATAACAGACAATGCTGCCTCTGGCATAGCTAAATGTCACAGTTGATGTGCACACTCCCCCCCTTCTCAGTTTGGTTAAAACAATCGAGCAACGCTGCCAGCTCATATCACACTTGTTTACGTGCAGTGAATTGCATGGTCATGTAAATATTTGAATCCATTTTAAACTGCTTGATGCTGTTTGAAAGGAGAAATCGTGCATCCATAGGCCAATGTAGCAGCTCCATCTGTTTCTGCAATGATGGCAGAGGAAAAACAAGGGCTCTGTTTGTGGAAGGGTAGAATGCAGCCTGGTCATATTGTTTTCTTAAACATCAAAAAATCCAGAGTAAACCTTGTGATAAATGAAAATGTTCAATATTTAAAGAGGAAGCACCTCTCATGAGCAGGTGTGCTTCAGAGAGTGTTCTTTCTGCTTAGCAGCTGTTTAGGTCAGCAAACTAACAAAGCAGGGTCCCTCATGAAAATAACACTTCCAGCCCACAGGATAAAACAACAACATGGCATTGTGTAAAACACCACTTTTTATTAAAAACAAAGCAAAACAAAAAATGACAACTCAGTTAATTTCAAGATGAAAAGAAACAGGTGCAGTTCAGACAGCTGATAAAGTGATTCCATGTGCACTCTACAGGTCTGTAGTGGTGGCAAAATATTTATTATTCAAAACTATTAGCACTTCTTTTTCTTGGTTTCTACGGCCCAAAATGTAGAGCATGCAAGTTGGCTAAATAACTTAGGAATGTAGGTTTTGATGATTGTGTTCTTGCATGGGGGCTTGTACCTCAGGCCAAATGTCACCAGGAAACAGAGGAACCCCAAGA
Organism: Megalops atlanticus; assembly: GCA_019176425.1. Classification (NCBI taxonomy): domain Eukaryota; kingdom Metazoa; phylum Chordata; class Actinopteri; order Elopiformes; family Megalopidae; genus Megalops; species Megalops atlanticus. The sequence continues at coordinate 31,674,388 of CM032888.1, forward strand.
AATTCAGTCTGCTCAAGGGGAAATCAATATTTATTAGTTATGTGACACATTCCATCCAGCCGCTTTGAATCTTTCATGTTGCATGTTTTTCAATTTTAAATGTTCATCTATTCGCATTTTTGGTTGAGCTCAAGAGATAAAAGTTTGAACAGAGTAAATCATATCCATCTGTATCAGATGCACCAAGTGCATACTAATGTACCTGCTTGTTCAAGGAAAGGCTTTTACATGCAGCTATGTATGTCATTCTTAAAATCCTCTAGTCTCAGCCATTCAGAAATGCAATAATTTGTCAGATTGGGCCATTATGGTTGGTCTTTATCCAATCAATCACCATATAATCATTCAATTACCTCAATTATTCAACCATTCAATTATTGGTTCAGCTTCAGCCACTGTAGTGACAGTGGACTGCAACACAAGCAGAGGTTAGAAAAGCCAGAATAACTGCTGAATAAGCAGGACCCTGGCGACAGAGAACAGCATGAAACCAGGTTTCTGAGCAGGTACCACTTTAGATGCTACTCAATTGTGATAACTATCCCTGTGAAACCATTTTCTTGTTTCCATTTCAGCTGGATTTTAAGCAAATAAAACATACATGCTGTCTTTTTAGCTAGCAATAAAGTGCTAACCTGTGTAGCTAATAATGGTATTTTTAGGAATGCTCTGGACTCAACCAGATCCACCAACCTGTTCACCATGAGGCCGGCAGTGGAGATGCCCTATTCAGTAGGCATGGTTGTCACAGGAATATTAAGATTTTTTTTACTCCTTATAAAGCACCCACTAACTTTCTCCCATGTCTATGGGCTGCAGGAATGATCTCCTTTACCTTAGCTGAAATCACAGGTTGTGCATCTAAAGAGAGGAAAAAGAGTGGCCCCCTTGGGGTCTTTTTTGATTCACTGGAAAAGTAATGTAAGCTGTACGGAATGCAAAATGCAAGCATCCAGTGCCTGCACCCCCAGTGCCTGCACCCCCAGTGCCTGCACCCCCAGTGCCTGCACCCCCAGTGCCTGCACCCCCAGTGCCTGCACCCCCAGTGCCTGCCAAAGAACCTACAGCAGAAAGTTATTTAAATCAGGTTTCTTTTGATATTTGTGTTAAACAATGTGTTTCTACTTCAACAATTTCCCACTGTTATTAAAATTAGCAAAAGTACTGCAGTTTGGGCAAATCTTATTTTGCTGCACAGCAGTGCAGATGCAGTACACAGCATTTTTCAAGTGTTTTTTTTCTTTCGTTTGACATTTTAATTTGACAGCTAAGTTACATTAACATCAACAAGTGGCTCGATTTGAACTTCTTAAATTTATTTTATATGGAGTTACTTCTAGCATGTGGATATTTGAATGATTTCAAATCCACTTGCAAATGTTTAAGGGTTAACATCCCAAACAGCAGCCTTTCCAGCAGGGAGGAAGAGGACCTGTGTTGCTACAGTACCTGTGACCCCTGCAGAGACACACAGAGACATTCTGGCAGCCTTGCATGAGGGAAGAACTCCCTCTTTCTCCCAGAAGACAGTAAAACAGATAGCTAGCTCATGGACGGCTAACACATGCATCACTTTGTGATGGATTAATCTTGACAGAGTGAGTGTACTGCTTAAAAGTGAGCACTATTTATAAAGAATACATCTGAGAATTTGGTCTAGATCTAGTTCCATCACTATAAACAGCCAGTCTTAGGTTACATTTGCTGGAAAAGAAAAACATATTAATGAAATCCCCCCAATACTCACTATATTCAGGATCAGGAAATGCATAATAAATCTGAATATTCAGTGTGCATACATTAGTATTTGTATCACTTTCTCCATGACAGTTTTCAAGACAGAGGTCAAACAGGTCATTAAGCATTGGCATACTGATTAAGAAGCACCATTTCACATGTCTCCTCATCCACTAAGCATTTAACACAGGAAAATATTAAAGTACTTGACTGCATGGGAATATAAACCACTGTACACTATGCTGGTTATTCTTGTGAGCTCTTCCTTGTCATTTCCAAAACACGCATTTTAAAATCACCATTTCCTACAGATGTTGGGTTTATGAAAGGGAGTACAGGCATGCGCAGTGAAATGCAGAATGTGCGCTGGTATATACAATGTGGCTCAGGAACAGCGATCGTAACCACAAGGCAGCAGCTCAGCTCCAGTGTGGGATGCTGCCGCTTGTACACTTGAATTACACCATTAAGCACGCAGTTGTGTACACGGGCTGTGGCCCAAAATGTATAGCATGCAAGTTACTGTGGTTAAGAGCATCGGCTAGGTAAATACCATGCAAAAGAATGTATCATCTTCTGAAGCTACAGCAACGACAAAAAAACAAGGAGGGCAACATGCTTTATTCTAACTCCCCCAGTCCACTACACAGGTCTTTTTAACAAAACATATCTGGAATATGGAAATGAACCCCTTCTGCACATGGAAAACACTATTACTGGCACTGCTCTCTTTCAGACAGCAGATCTGCAGCCAAAAATGAATAGAGAATACAAAGGGCCCGTTTCATTACACATCTGATGCAGTTTCACCCGCGGAGGGAGCCCAAAGTGAAGCACTGCTCAGGAGAGATCACTGCCAGCTCTGACCCCTGCAGTAGCTACCCTTTAATCACGCCTCTATATCAGACGTACTTCACTACTACAAGCGAAATATGAGGAATGTCCAATATGGTCCAAATACAATATATGACATAGTTCTAAACATCAAATGCACACTCTAATTGGCAGTGTGGTTTTGTGTACCGTGCAACAGGCACACATAAAATTCTGACTCGGAGGACGCGTGGGACTGTAGTACTCCCACAGCCAACATTCCGCTCTTTTAAAGTTATTTTTTTTTCCAACAATCCCACCGGGGATCCAAACATTCATAAAACGCTAACCATTTGAAAAGCACAGGAAACACACATTTGTGCATAAATGAATCTCGGTCATATCTCTCAGTAACAAAAAATATGTTGCTTTCAAATTGATTTAGCTAGCAAACTGGAATCCAGACTCTCTCACATTTGGACAAATTGTTCTGACGACTAGCCAGCTATGCGATCTGCATTACAGGTGGTGAATAATGCAACTGCACTCTCATCCAAATGCGCTGTACAAAACGTGTTGAAAGTAACAGCGCTTGGCAGCTAGCTGTCTTCCTGGCCGATGTTGGCTGGATCCGGCAGTCCAGCGCAAAATAAATTTCCCAACAGCCATCATCCAACTAAAAATGCACGTCTAACTCGGCGATCGTTGCACATTCTGTGGTGTAACTAACACGTAAAAGAGCCTCAACAGCTAAGGTTAGTTGTATCAATTATATACCACCAGAGCAACTGCTGAACAGAGATTTAACTTGGCGATCTGGCGTACATTAACTGCGAGGTTAGCTAGCTGCCTTGCAGGCTAACCCGGCTGTCTGCGAGAGCAAAGACACGCTTCATTCATCAAAACCGAAGCCATTTCACAATCCCAGTACTTATACACTGGGATAGCCAGCGATTCTTTACTATCTGAATCATTTCCTCCAAAGTGCATGCATTTCCTTTAACGCAGGCTTTAAACGTTGCGAGGATGATCGGTATGGGCCTAGGTCGACTGGTTGGCTGGGAAGCGTTTCTCTAGGTAGGGCTGCCAGTTATGGCGAAGGGGGCGGGGTGTCACCGTGAGTACACACATCCGCCCCCCCACTTCCCCACCCGGCCGCCCCTCCAACTCTACGCCGCGGCTTTCTGCGGCCTACCACGTACACTTCTTAAGCTAACGAAAAATAAAAGCCGTAACGACTGATAACGGTGTCAGTACTAACGCTCCGATCGCACCCTGTTTCACTACACACCTCTGACCAGTAAATCTTACAGCTTAGCCAAGATCCCATGGTTTAGCTACCTAACTAACATTTCACAGAGCAAGCTTTCTGCACGGTTAGAGGAGTCCATTTGGCGCTTACCTTCTCTACAGACAGCAAGCCAACGTAATTTTCTCAGTTGTATTTTTGTATATAGTCCTCACTGTTTATGCATTTGTCTTCTCTCTTTTAATATCGTTCTCCGGTGAATCCCGATGTTTAATGCGTTTATGGTAATGTCTGATCTGTTTTCTTTAATAAACTGTTTCTCCCCCTCCGACGGTCGCTGCGTGTTTATGTTGTTTGTGTTTTAAAAAGATGGCCGTCCTACCCGCACCACGTGACCCAGCGGTCAACGTCACGTCAAACGTCACACATCTCCATGTGCCCCTGGTTTTACTACATAATTACTATGGTTATTACATTTATTACATATTACATACATTATTACTACCACTATGATTATAACATAGTCGTACTAAATGTAGATGAGGATCAATATGTCTTTTTCTAGCCAGGTGATACAATGCCAACAACGCAATGCAATGCAATGATCTAGAGACATTTTCGCTCATTTTATGTGGCTTCGAGGCTAGATTGCATGCCAAACCATCGCTAATATGTACATCTGACATTCGACTGGCATCCTACGCGTGTAGAAGTAAGGAGGTAAGAGGCAGACTAGACCCGGCTCTGGTACTTAGCCTTGTACTTAGCTAGCCAGCTGGCAAAAATCACAATGTTGGTATACAACGGATTATTAACGGTCACTTGTTATCCAAATCATCCGATTGACAACTTCCGGTTCAGTTTGTCGTGAGATAGGTAGCGAGTTAGCTAGGTGGCTACCTGCGGTCTGGTATCGCTGCAGGCTGTAAAGAGTTATCATTGTAATACACATGGGGTTTAGCTGATGGTTATATAGTGTAGGTAAACTGCAGTGGAGCTGTGTGATGTTTTGCTTGTGCTTGATGCAGTGATGCTTGTACTGTTTGTGTTTGAGCTGTCTGATGTCGCATCGCCTGGGATATCTGCTGATATGACATTTCGTGGGGGTGTGCACAGGGCTAGTGACGGGGACACGTAAAAGGGTAGTGTTGTTATATTCTCCAGCACAGTAGGTGGTGCTATGCACCATGAAAACCAAAGTATTATCTTATTTTTCGTTGAATTTTTGTGTAATCTGTGTTCAAATTACGCACACATAGCTTAATATAGAACAGTTTGGACCACATTTTCTCACACAAACTGAGCCCTGGGCTACTTCAGAGCAAACCTACCAAACATTTCGTAAATTCTTTCGAGTAACGCGGTAGTGTTTCTATTCTTACTAATCTTACTATTGAGAAAGTCAGGTCTTTATGTGTGACATTCAAGTCTCAAACGGGGAGGAGTCATTTTGATAAAAATTTACCTGGCAGATCTTTGATAATGTCTTCCTAATGCCTTTTAGAGAATAGGTAGGCCTACGTTGTATTTATGAATAATTTGCGTTTTTTGGGCTCAGAAAATATGATGTGTTGATTTGATTAACGTAAGAGAGGTTGGTTCATGAACCACCGGAGAAAAGCTACTTTTTCTGTGGATTTCAAGGTGGATAGCGCCACCCACTGTGACGGGGCGTGAACCAGACTATATTACGCTACTGCTGCTATTACACATACTGGGTCAGAAAGATGCTAAGCTTATAATGAACGTAGAGCCGCGGAGGAGAATGGTAGAACATTGTTTGTAAATCACGGCGTGTAGCCATGATGCCTCCATAGTGTATAAATGGGGAATATTTGAATTTCAAGACAGTACATAAACAATTATATGATGAGCCCAGTTAGCTAATTAACAATTTAGCTCCTTGGGCTGAAAATAAAAAACCTAGCTAACGTTAGCTGGCAAGCAAGAGTCAATAATCAAGATTATTAGCTTGCTTCCAAGCTCTGAGCTCAGTCATTATTCAGGGGTTTCATGTAGTTATGCTTTCATCATCTTCATTGTTGGATGACTGGCTCTGTTGCTTAAGAAAATAAGAAAATAGTTCAGTGAGAGTTACTCATAAAAGCAACAACTTTGTTAATATGATTGACTCATGACAAGAAGTCCTCTTACAGTTTAAGAACAAAGTCCTTACCCTAATGATAGAAAGTTATTAACGTTCATAAGTTCATTAAACTGTAGACTATGTTATCTGCGTATTATATAACTCCTGACAAATCCTGACAAACTGATTCCCTCAGAATTTATCCACAGATGTTTAAAATATCTGGACATAATAAAATATAAATTGCTGTTATATAATATTTCTGATGCTACATAGTGCTTGGAAATGGACAGTACTTTCTGGGCCAGAAGATGGTTTTTAAAAATGGTTTTTAAAAGTTTAAAACCCCAAATTTCTAGAGGCCTCCACAACTTGGTAGTAACATATGTGACAAGTAGACATGTACAACTTAATTTGCCATTGTAAAGCATGAATAAGCTTTTACAAAACCAAGTGAGCTACCTACTTAGATAGCTAGAGGGTTACATACCTAGCCAATGACCTAGCTCATGAATTTGGCTGATTCCTTTCAAGCCTGACTTTGAGATACTTCACATCATTTTGGTTATAGGTTTATGCAGCCATTTACAATGAGCTCATGCCTTTCTGTATCCCACATTGAGGGCTTAAGGATTTCCTCATGTTGTGCAGAAGATGACTGTGGATTCACCTTTTGTAAATTATGGGATTCATTACCATGGGAAACTGCCATAATATAAATACAAAGGACTTTTAGAGCCAGCTCCTGTGGCGTTAAAGGTTTAGAGATTTGTGTTCATGGCCTGAGTCTGTGCATTAAACATCCCAGAGATTGTCCTGCAGCTCCAGGCAGCCCACCAGGGGGCGCTATAAGCAGACCTCCACTGTGGAGCTGGCAGATGAACAGGACACCAAGAAGGAAGACCTGCTCTTACCTGCAACAACTCTGCTATGCAGGTGTTCTGTGCTGAACCCAGTAGTACATGACAGTGATGGTACATGACAGGGGCAGCAGTGTAGCATAGCGGTAAGGAGCAGGACTCCTAACTGAAAGGTTGCTGGTTTGATTCCCCACTAGGGCATTGCTGCTGTACTCTTGGGCAAGGTACTTAACCCAGAATTGCCTCAATAAATATGCAGCTGTATAGATGCATAACATGCAACGTAGGTGTAAACTACTGTATGCAAGTCACCCTGGATAAGAGTGTCTGCTAAATGACAAAAATGCAATAATATAATGTAATGAGTATGGTAGCAACCAAACAATGAGTCTGGGATCATTTGCAGAAACTGCCCAGCTCCGTATTTAGAAAAGGGAGAAGGGCTTGCTCTCACAGACAGAAGCTTCACTTGAAAGAAAAGATGCACATTATTTTTTTTCAAACTCTTCAACTGTCAGATAGAAATGCCTCTCAAATCACCTTCAAATCATTCACCAACAAGCAGAGTGTGGGAGTATCAAATTCACATTATTACTTAATGACTCATTTTTGACATTTAGCAGATGCTTTTATACAGAGCAACTTACATAGGTTATAGCTTTTTTTTTTTTTTTTTTTTTTTTTTTTTTACAGCTGGATATTTACTGAGGTAGTTGTGGGTTAAGTACCTTGCCCAAGGTTAGAGCAGCAGTGCCCCAGTTGGGATTTGAACCGGCAACCTTTCAGTTACGAGTCCTACACTTTAACCACTACGTTACTCTGCCACCTCATCAATATGAGCATCCATGTATGCATCCATTAACATCATATTCTGTTCCAGTATTAGCCTATGTCATAAGGGTCCATGTGCACATGAGGGCATATACAGACCAAAGGGACAGTTCTATGGTCCAGGTATGGGGAATACATGGGTACCAGAGTTTCATCAGTCCACTAATTTTCCATGAACAGAGCTGGTCAATGATTTAAGGTCCTTGGAGTATTCAGTCTTTTCATTCACCTGTGAAACTTTGGTGATTAAAATTCATATGCACTTAAACTTGCCCTGAGATCAATTAGGGTTCAGCCGGTCTGGGCAAAATCTTTGTGTCACAGAAAACTGTGAAAGAGGTTGGCTGAGGCCTTGAGAGCCTGCAGTGTTTTTCACGGGATATGCGGAGCCACCGAGAACGCCAGAGGAACTGTGACTAACACTCTCAGCCAATTAAAACACTGGAAGTAAAGAGGTCCAAACAAACAAAAGCCATGAAGCTATTGTCCATTTGAGCCAGAAGATTGTGACCTTTGACAAGGCTTGTCACTGCTTCCCTTAACTGAGGTCAATGTTATTTTGTATCCAGCTGTTGTTTCATCTCCCAGTGGATTTCTGCAAAAAGTGGGATGGAGCAACTAAGAGACATAAGCTCTGTGTTAGATTAATCTTGCCTGAAAGAAGCCATTCGCTAAACTGGTAAGATAAACACAACCAGCAAAGACATATAGCAACAGACAGAGAGAAAAACAGAGATTACAACAAAGAAATAAGTGCAGATCGACACATCAATATCTGGACGGACAGAGGCAGATTAGCAGATATAGATAATGATCTGCTAATAAATATATAATTATCTGTAAATACACATTGTAAAAGGCAGAGAACACACACAACAGAGTGACGTCCTCACCCTCAGTATACCAGAATGCATCTGGGTGATTGAAGGTGGGGGTTGGGGGGGTGAGCACATTAGGATGCCTGAAAATGAAGGGAAGCTCATCAAATAACCAGACCAATTTCCTCTCTCTTTGTTTTCATTTGTCCTTTTTTATCTAAGAATAATATTTTGCATTTAAATACCAAATGGCTCCGTGATAAAAGCTCTGTGACAAAACAACAACAAAAAAGAAACAGGAAAAACGAACAAACATCCTTCAAAAATAACTGCATTGTGACGAAGACTGAGTGAAAGACGTCAAAAAAGGGGAACAACAACAACAAAATAATTACATTCAAAATATCAAAGCAGAAATGACAGAGACAAAACACTTCTATATTAAAAAAAATACCTTCGGTTCCCAAGACAAAGTCCTATTAACAGTATGTGTGAGAAGGAGCAGGGGAGGCAGGATGTTCATTGAAAAACCAATCATTATTTTTCCTGGCAGTTGTGTTATCTGTGGAAGACTTCATTTGAGCATTCCCCTGCATGAGTCAGACACACAGATAAAAATGCTCAGTTACTCCATTCTCACGTAGCCCCTGAGGCTCTCTCTCTCTCTCTCTCTCTCTCTCTCTCTCTCTCTCTCACTTGCTCACTCACTCACTCTCTCTCAATCACCCTGACTGAACTTGGAATCTCCTGCCTCCCCTGTCCACATTCTCTGCTCTTAAACTGAGAAAGGAGGCATGCTTACCTATGAACACACACACACACACACACGCACACACACTTTCAAACAGGATCACATGTATACACACAGGTATGAATACGTGAACAGTAGCATGTAACTGGATGTCATAAATGTGTTTCTTTCTTTGTAGCAGATATTCAAAGTTCATCAGTGCAATATGGTTTTGAATGGGAAAAATTCACTTTCAAACCCTTAAACATTCACTCTTAATCCCGTTAAACTTTTTAAAGATCTATCCATGTTGGTGACCTCAAAGCAGAAACAGAAAAATATATATATACAGTATATAAATAATAACAATCATATTGTACAAGTGATATAAAAACAGGTAAAAACACACAGATAAACTAAAAACAACAACAGTGCAGTGAATGTACATTCAACTGTGTTAAGCCAGGACAGGTCAGGGTGGAGATTTCAGGGAGTGAGTTTCTCAGTAGGCACAGGCTGGCTGACTGGACAGCAGGTGCAGTGCATTGTGGGATAGAGAGCCTGGGACTGCAGGATTTCCTCTTGGTCCAAGCCTGTTGGTCCACATGCACGCAGACACACATGTGCACATGCCTAAGCACATGCATGTACACACACAGCACAGCGGGGTGGGTGGAGCATTTTTGGAACTGTTTTTGGAGTACTGCATTCTGGGAGGCACTGCTCCACCTCCCCCACTACCTACAAGGTCATTTCCTGTTTGTGCACTGAGTGCATGTCCTCTTTTGCAGAAAACAAAGACCATTTGTCTATCCAGTAAGGACTTCCCCAGTCATCTTTCCGAAGAGGACTACACCATTCGTCCTTCCGTGTGTTGTCCACGTGAGCTTTGTCAGCACGTTCCTCTCCTCCAGTTCTGCCCTGTATTAATCAGGGTCCATGTCCCACCCGCTGCTCTTGGGAGATCCAATCAGCTGGCTCCCTGTCCTGTAGAACTCCAATCAGCTGCCATCCCTGTTGCAGGCCGGGGCGGTGGACAGGAGGAGGCGCACTTTCCCACGCAGGAAATTGGTTTGAACTTGAAACAGTTCCGACACGGTGGACACATGCCACGTGTCCTCGCCCCCTGACAGACCTGTGGAAGGGGTGTATTCCTGGTTGTGTGGTGGGAGGGGTCCAGGAGAGAGAAGGGAAGGGGAAAAGATGATCAGAACACAAACTTTACCCCAAAGACCTGTTCCTGCCACACTCGGTAAACTGTATGATATTCAAACCTGTTTCAGCATGTGGCCATTCTAGTCAAGCAGTCATCAAAGACAGTGTGTACCAGAGAAGGTAAGCTTCTCTGAGCAACGTGGCCGCTGGATAACACCGTGAACAGTCCAGGCCACATCATGCTTTGAGAGATGTTAAATTGCAAACTTTAAGCTTAAACTAAAGACATGCCCCAGAGCAGAGCCAGAGCAAGGCACCGTGACCGGAGCGGATCACACCACTTCCCCACGACGGCCACGGCTGCCCCTGGAAACGGGCTGTGCTTCCTGACTGAGCCGCACAGTGCAGCCAGTTCCACAGAGACCCGTTTCAGAGAAACCTGCCTTTCCAGGAATCCGTCTCCGTGCAGCGTGGCCGAGACACTGGCATTTCCACTCTTACATGTTTGTGTGACTATCTAAGAATGCTTTCCTGCGATATCCTCCCCAGACCCCCCCCCCCCGCACCCCCCGCCTCCCTGTCTCCTGAAGCTCTTTGGAATGACACTGCATTCTCCATGATGTCATACTCCTGGAAGAAGCCACCAAAGACCAGCTCAGGCCAGTTTCCTCTCCACTTACCCAGTGGAATAAAGCTAGAGCTGCTTCGACACAGACCAGTGCCCTTTACCTCTGAATATGTTTGTCAGCATTCATAGTTTATTCATTAGCTTCACAGACATACATCTGCAACAACTTATGCTATGTATCTTCTGTTTAGTACATTTCTGCAGCCGCACAGAACCTGCAGCAATCTGCCACTACCCACAGCAGTGTGCATGGTTAAACTGCACCCCACCCACTCCACCTGCCCCTGACTCACCTGTATGTTCAGGCTGTGCAGCACCTGTCCTATGCTGTGGATGTTCCTGGAGCTGCTGTCTATGAGGCTGTGCAGCGCTGTGTTAGTGACCGACGCCCGAGCCGAGCCAATGGCCTGACCCAACAACCACAGGCCTGCCTGAACCTCCCGGGCCTGCTCTGCGAACTGAACACACACACAATTTTACACCGTGTTCCCATACTGTATTTCACAGATTCACTTACTCACTGAGGGGCTGACACGCTAAGACACCAGCGCACTCCTGCTGCCCACACACACACAAGCCTGACCGCACCCTCAGCAGCACAGGGTATGGCATGAGGAAGCGTGAGGCAATCCGTCCCTCACTGCTGAGATCCGGCAGCAGACTAGCTGCTCCCTCTGCCATGTGGAACAAAACACTCCCATCAGATTGGCAGGCGTGGCTCCCAAGTGGATCAACTGGTAAAAGTGCTTGCTGTCGCAAGACCCAGCAGCATAGCCTGGTTCGATCCCAGCAGTGTCATTAGCCGATAATGACCGGTAACCCACCGTGGCGGAACAAATTGGCTCGCCGGGGGACGTAGGGGAGGGTAGGTCACCATGGGCATTCCAAACAGGGGCAAGAACGGGGGGAAAAGCATTGGGCATTCCAATGCAAAAAAAAAAAAAAAAAAAACTGGTGAGCGTGTCATGTACTCACATCTTTCTTCTCCCAGACGGCGAAGTCGACGCTGGTCAGGGGGACAGCGAGGGGTTCCCCCAGACTGCAGCCCTCCCTGCACCCCCTCTGCACAGAGAGAGAAAGGACAAAGCAATCCATCTGTTTTACTGCACTTACATTGCTATTACACCATTATAACCCAATAATGATATGGCATTGTGTCAAAACTTGAGAAATTCACCGTAAGTGCTCTTTAACCTGGGTCCTGAGGGGAAGACCTGTATGTTGGATTGATTCGACTCAGAAGTTGCCTGAATAATAATCTATATTAGACAGCTCTACATTTAACTTCTTTGTGAAAGCTGTGCTGTTTGTTGGCTCGCTGGGGGAAATAGGGGAGGGTAGGTCACCAGGGGCATTAAGTATGATATGACAATGACGAACAGAAGTATCTTTATGTGCATCCTTCTGTTAAAGCAGCCACATTTCCAGCAACTAATATTTTCAACAAAGAACTAACAGTCAGCACTTGTACGGTGAGATTAAACCAAATTCGGTGTTTAGCTAACAGTTAAATCATAAAAGGACGAACAGAGAGCACAGTTGGAAGAGTGGTCAGTGTATGTGCTGTGGCCCCAGCACCAGGGCTGCGAGACCCAGCATAACACAGCATCACACACTGAGGCTCTGAGGCGTTCAGGTTCGGTTCTGATTCAGACGGGCCGGGTCTGAGCCTCACCATGGTGGCCTCCGTGTCTCTGGCCTCCTTGATGAAGCGGTCCAGGACCCGCAGGTCACAGATGGGCCGCAGCGGGGAGGGAAGGCCTGGCCGGGTCGACTCCAGAATCATCAGCAGCACAGCAAGGAGTCCTGCAGGGGGACGGAACAGATGGTGAGGCCACGCCCGCACAGACAGACCACGCCCACACCTGCGTCCCACCAGGCCTCCCCACCCAACACATCCTCCCCAAAAACTCCGAAGCAGTGGATCCGGACTACAGCCACAGACCCCCACGCCAGCGGGACCAGAGAGGATCATGGGAAATGAGGGTGTCAAACACTGTGGACTGACCGAGGTCTGGCCATGGAGAGATTACCTTTTCCGCTGACAGAGTCCTCCTCAGTTCTACGCTCTCGAATTTAAACAGACGACATGCAGAGAACACCAACACTTCCATTGTTTCTGCGGATGTTACATTATTCACCCATGCAGCATATTGCACAGGTAACTCACTCAGGGGCACTGGCACACCTGGGAACTGAACCTACAGTTTCGGGTCATTAGCTTAGATCCTAAACCACACCTGTTAAAACAGAATTAAATCAAACAGCAACAAACTGATACACAAAACCAACACACACAAACCACAGGACACAGCCTGAGACAACAGATTATCAGAATCATTACATTCTGTTAGAATAATATATAACACTGAAGGTGCATTAATACTGAATAGCAACCACTAGGTGGAGCTAATGGAAAGGTGGCATGCACCAGTAGCTCAAAGGAAAATGAAAAGTTCACCTGCATATTACATTTCAAAGATGTGGGTGAAGACCACAATGCCAATCGTAATACATATCTGGAAAAAAATACTTTGAAACCCCTTTGAGATAACTTGCCTGACATAATGCCTGACATCACCTATCGATAAATCAGTCATACTGTATCACCATTGTCAATTGCTAATTGTAATTTATAAATTGTTCCAAAGTAAAAAAAAATCGACTTATTTAAACAGTTTACTCATTTAATTTAATAGTTTTAAGATGGCGATAAAAGTAGTTTGGCTTCCAGTGGAGCAAGCTGGTACAAAATAGTGATGTTAGTTTTTTTTAGTTTTTGAAGCACTTGTTATGTAAGAGGTGAAAGGAGATTATTTCTCCATGTCATGAATGTAGGTCATTATTTTAAAAACAGCTGTGTGACACCACAGAACCCTTATCTCTTTTCTTGTATCAGCTGTTATCTACTCACCACAGAGTTCTCTGGGCCAGTTCCTCGAGAGCTGTGACATTTTTTGTTTGAAATGGTGATTTGCCAATGATATTGTGTAAAATAATCTTCTAAAGGTATCAAAACACACACACAGACACACACCAGTGACTGTCAACCACAGCCAACTGTTTATGACCTTGAACCATCACCAGTCGTCTATGACCATCAACAATTGCTCACAACCTGAAAACACTCAGAAGCTGCTTTGCAAGATTAGCAGCATACAGCCCACTCCTCCCAGGTGCTTTGCCAGCAGGATAATCACCTTCACACATTCAGTAGATTAACTCACCCCCCTCACCTCCATGTGGAGTGATAGGAAAATTTCGTTTCATCCTCTCTGTCTCACCTTCTCTCCATCTCTCTTTCCCTCAGTATCCTTTTCTCTCTCTTCCTCCTCACATATCTTACGCCTCTCTATTTCACCGTGCTCATCTCTTCTCTCTCTCTCCCTCCTAACATAGCTTACCCCCTCTCCCTCTCTCTATCACTCTACCTCCTCTTCCCTTCCTTTCCCCATGTTCAGTCCCGGTCCCACCCCTCGCCCTTGGCCTCCCTTTTAGACTCATTTACAGGGTCTCCCTGGAGTAACGGGGCCTGCTGTCAGGGGTCACGCAGTGAGGAGCGCAGGCCGCTGTGCGAGACCTGTTCTCTGTCCCAGGCTCTCTCACTCCGTGTCCTCCTGCACGGCTCCTCCAGGTCACATGGGCGAGTCGCGCTCCCAGGCTTCGGGCGCACTGCTCTGTCTGAAGGTTACCGTTGTGCACTAACCTGCTGCGTCTGTTACCTGGCCCCTCCCATCTGGTATTATGGGTGGAGCTTATGTCTGTTACTCATGTGTGAAGGGTACATTTACCAATATCAACACATCAACGTGTCCTATGTAACTTTTCAATCATCACAAGTCCAATCTGTTCTGAGATATGCCAAGACATTTTTTCCTTTAAATATTAATGAGCCACCCATGAGGTTTTAGATTTGAGGTTTTAGATTGAGGTTTTAGAGACCTATCCATTACAAAAATGACAAAATTACAAAAATTACACAATTACAAAAATTAAGCTAGTTTTAGTGTTGTCGTTTATTAATGACACCAAGTTTCAGGGATCTTTAAAACACCTGGAAGGCTCATCCCTTCCACTAACACCAGCTGATCCACATGCTTACAAGATCAGTGAATCTGCTCAGCGCTGATCTGTAAAGTGGAGGCCTGCACGTGAATGCCATTTCTCACCTCTGGTCTCCACCACGAGTGAGCCTGCTGGCTTCCTCTCTCTGCTGCACTCTGCTCTGGAGGGGCTGAAACCAGCCAAAACCAGAGGCACGGGGGGCTGGAGTCCTGCCATGAGGTTCACACTCACACTCATGCTCCTCTTTTGGCACAGATTTGCACAACAGAGGCAGCTTCCTGCAAGTGGCAACATCCCACAGCCAGATCCTGGGGACTGATACCGCTTTCCGCCCCGATCCGAGTTTGTAAACGCAGCTGCCCCATTCTAACCCACTCTTCACCTCTCTCCTGCTCCATCCTGCCCTGCTGTTTGACTCTCTCCTGCTCCATCCTGCCCTGCTGTTCGACTCTCTCCTGCTCTTCACCTCTCTCTTGCTCCATCCTGCCCTGCTCTTCACCTCTCTCCTGACCCATCCCGCCCTGCTGTTCGACTCTCTCCTGCTCTTCACCTCTCTCCTGCTCCAGTCTGACCTGCTGTTCGACTCTCTCCTGCTCCATCCTGCCCTGCTGTTCGACTCTCTCCTGCTCTTCACCTCTCTCTTGCTCCATCCTGCCCTGCTCTTCACCTCTCTCCTGACCCATCCCGCCCTGCTGTTCGACTCTCTCCTGCTCTTCACCTCTCTCCTGCTCCATCCTGCCCTGCTGTTCGACTCTCTCCTGCTCTTCACCTCTCTCCTGCTCCATCCTGCCCTGCTGTTCGACTCTCTCCTCACCCCTTCTGACCTGCTCTTCACCTCTCTCTTTGAGATGCTTGTTATTAAACAGCCTGCATTTACACGAGGGCATTCCACAGCTGCCCGGAGCAGGAACAGGATCGATCTGTACATTTCCAGCGGCCTGTATTTTCACACTGACACTCTGCTGTCACGTGTGAAGAGAGTTTGGGATGCCGAGATCCCTGTCAGAGTGACAATGAGTGACAATGGGGGGGGGCCTCACACACCCCCCCATACCCCCCGCCGCCCCCCATGCATAACAAACACACGAAGACACAATCAGCGGCTCCTTCCTCACACACTCACTTCATTTCCTAGTCATGTGTTGCAGAAACCAGAGGGGCTATAGATACGGCAGATGATAACACAGGGGGTGGTCTGAATTAACCGCGGCCAAAGAGCCGCAGAGCGGAATGATGGAACGATTCCCTCTGGAGCGGATCATGCGGACATGCCAAGTCTCCCAGCGGCTGGCCTCTGAAACGCGGCTCAATGCCCCCTTTCAGACTGGCCGCGCCAGTGACGCATGCAGCTGATTACCATAGCACACCCCTCCGGGCCATGTCGGCAGGAAGCAGGTCAGGCCACCTCCGGCAACGTTACTGGGACATTGTGCAAACGTTGCATGAGCATTGTGTGTCCCTGTGGCAGCGTTGAGTGGGGCTTAGCAGGGACCCGCCACCCCCCCCGAGTTGCTTCTCGACATTGAGGGCAGTGGAGTCTCCTTTTCTTCGATGTCCTGTTCACAGGGGAGTTCTGTGTGGGGAACCTGCCCTGATTCACAAAGCAAAGTGGTGGAGCTCTCAGGGTGTGGAGGGGCTCCACAGGAGAGCACTGCCTGCCATGATCTCAGGCACGTATCGAAGGCGGCTACGAGCCACAACTCAGGAATAAGCACGAATTCAAACAAATGACAATTATTCCTCTGTAAACTTCCCCTAACCCCCCCCCCCACCACACTGGCCATATGACTAGGGCACACACATTAAATGTATGGTAAATTAGGTCATCTTTGGGAGATCAGGAAATTACAGCACACTGGTTTTTCCAGAAATAGTGAGAATGTTTGCGTTATATAGGACGGGTACTCCGTGTCACTGACCCCATTGTTACGCCTTAACACGTGAGAACATTCTGTATTGCACGACGTGGCAGCAACACACATGCAGGGGACCTGAGTGAATCATCTGAGCCGGCCCTGCTCACCGAGACCCGGTTACAAAATCGGGAGATTCAAAATTCAGACTGAGGGACCCTAGACCCAGAATCACCAGACGCTTACTTCAAATCCCAGTACAATGCACATATCAGTAGGCCCATGTCAGAGCAGCTTCTGCTGTGCATTCTAGGCCTCCCTTTACTGTCAGACACGGCTGCCTGACTGGTAAACTCCCCTGCTTCTGCTTCAGAAGCACTGTGTGGCATAGTTACTGTAGTGAGTGGGAAAATGGGATGCATAGCCTCCATATGGGCTAGTAATCTGCTCACCTTTAGTTCAGTGTGAATTATAGCTCCTAAGCACCTCCGCAGATACGGCTCTGTTGGCAAAATACTGTAGGAATGTCACATGGGTCCCCCAGTGCAGTGTGAGCAGGTGGATAATCTGAACTGAGATACAGGAGGCCAACATAGCAGCACAGCACAGTCTCCTGCACCCCAAAATCACACCATCGCTGAGGCTGACGCCTTGACCTCTGACCTTCAATGCCAGGTGAGGGGTGTGGTCTGACACTGTACCAGCATGAGACATTAACGAGAGTGAGGGATGCCCGGGACGGGGGGGGCATCCTTCCCTGAAAAGCACACAGTGGCTATACGTAGGCCCTTCTGAAGCCTAGAAGCAGCAGTGAGAGCTAACAGTGGTGTTAGCTGTGTCCAATGGTAACATTTTACCGCTTTATTCCCTTCATGTGTTCTATTTCTACATCAGGCAGTCACTGTGTCCTGCCAAAAATGGAGCTGAGGGCAGCGGATCAAACCCCCTGAGGGAATTTCACATTCTGGCATTCACACTCTGGCTGAACCAAGCAGTTTACGCAACACACACACACACACAGTGCAGACACACAGAAACCTTACACAATATTACGCTGTTGAGCAACAAAGCTGCACAATCCAAGGCTAGCCAGTTCAGTCAAGGCAAAGTCGGATTGATTGATTGATTGATTGATTGATTGATTGATTGATTAATTGATTGGTCGATTAAATGTATTTCATGGATTTAAAAACACAGTATCACCACAAGACAGGTACACTGCATCTAAAAACCAATCAAGAAAAACACAATAAAATTCTGAAGTCTCAAAGTCTCTTATTTCCATTGTGGTCCTCAGGTAGGCAGATCCTTAAAGAGTGGCAGTGCAGCATAGTGGTAAGGAGCAGGGCTTGTAACTGAAAGGTTGCTGGTTTGATTCCCTGCTGGGGGACTGCTGCTGTACCCTTGGGCAAGGTACTTAGCCCAGAATTGCCTCAGTAAATATCCAGCTGTATAAATGATTAACATGTAAAAACACTTGGGTTAGCTCACATTAACCCACATGATTCTGCATCACAGTGTTTTAAACTGCACCGTCTGACAACTTTCCCAGCACCTTTCTCACACTCTGTGGGTTGCCACACATTGCAAACTGTAGCACTGCTAATGCTAAATCAGCAGGTGACTTGTGACATCACTTCCTGCAAGGAAAGGGATGGGCTCAGTGGTATCCCCAAGCGGTACCCATGACCCTTCCTCCACCACACCCCACAGTGCACAAATCCCACGAACATGCAGTAAAAGTTATTACTGATGACTCACCATCTGCTTCAACTGGTCAAGGCCACTGTCATTTTCCAAAAAGTGACTCAGCAAAATGGTGGCGGGAGTAGGAAAATCCCCATTAGTCAGCCTGAGCATCAGCAGTCTTCAAATATGCACAGTCACTGTCCGTCCAGCATCACTAGGCCGATTGATACGCTGAAGTGACTGGACGAGTGCGATGTGGAAACTGACTGAAAGTCACGTGGTTAAGCGGACTCAGCGTTTGTGACGATCAGAGCAGTCACCTCAGTGTCAGAGGCTTTCCCTGAGGGACTGTCTGAAGTCTAATTAAACAGCAACCAGTAAAAACATTAGCATGTTGTATGGCAGAGGTTTTGTACTTACAGAACCAACTACCACTTAAGGATAGTCGAAAGATAAATTGACTTATTTAAATTCAGCACGGCTTGATAAACGCTTCTACTGGCAAACGCACAGACCAATTAACTAATTGCTGTGACGAGTTCTAACAGATACTCAATGATTGATAGATGCACACACTTAAAAAACAGTAGTGGCATTTAATGACAATGATTTATTGACAGACCAACCGCTGTTTGATCTGGTTTGAAATACATGCCTCTCGTACTATTTTTGTTTATCCTATGACGTTTCTCCCATCACGCGGCATATAGATCAAATTCCTCGATATTCATTTAAGTGGGATACTTGGAGTGGTGAAAAAAACAAGATTGCATATATGGAACAGGTTAAGCGTTTGCTATTACTGTTGATAGCACCAGTGCGATCACGCAAGCAGATGATTGTAACCTGCCAAAGTTGTTAACGTCGAAAATAACACTGCGCACAGAGCAGAAGCCGTAGTCTCGGCACCTCCGCATGTCAATTTTCATAAACTCCGTGCGACTGTTTATTAAGAACCCGTCCAAGAGCAGAGTCAAGACTGACGCCTTGGAGAAATAAAGCGCTCCCACCGAACACACTGCGCAATACGCAACAAAAAACGCGGTGCCATGAAAATACTGTTACAACAGCATTTAGTAATTTATTTTATGACTGTGATTGGTTGGATCTTTTACACACTGAAAATACTGCATCCTTGATCTTGTAAGGTATAGACCACCAGCGTGAAGCGTGATTAATTCAGCTATAATAATGATGTGATCGGTGGTTCGTCTCTCCTTCATTTCTCTCCTTATCGAGGGAACACTGCAGGCACTGTCACGCGCAACATTCAAGCTCTGGCAGGTTTTATATTTTAAAGGTCAAAGTATCCTGCACGTATCCTAAAACCTTTTCATTTCAACAGAACAACCTACCCACTAATCTGGAGCGCACAACTGAAATAAATCTTACTATCGATACAAAATAAGGTGGAATTCGTTCTTTTTCACGATTAGGTTGACCAACACTTTAACTGTCATACTTTAACATTTTATAATATATTTACGAGAATGAGGTGACCAAGTTTAAGTTACGCATGCCGTATGTGAAATGTTTATGGCACCTGTTTGGCTAATCAATGCTCTTTTACATTAGCTACATCTATTTTTTTATTTGTGGAAATGCAAGTCGTGCCACATTTATACAACGCACTGTTAAAAAAAACAGATATAACGGCTCTGGAGGAATCAACAAATAAAAAACAGATAACTCGATTCCAATGTATCTTATGGACATCCCACATAATCAGAGTCTGACATCCATGGATTGTGGTTGTCCCACACGTTTTCTAACTTAAAACTAAAAGGAAAAAAGTCTTACCTGAACTGCAAACCATTCGCGAAGTCGCACTGCATGTTTAAAACCCATTTCAAAAGATAATTCAGCAGCTCTACAGGTGGCCCGGTACCGAGTGAAATCTGGCTTTGTTCGTGTCCAAACTAAGTCGACGGGGTGCTCTTCGTTCCCCTTGCGCCCCGCGCAATGCTCCCTTTCAGCGCAGCCTACCACGAGCGCGTCCTGGAGCCCGTCTACCCATCAAGACTACAATCTATCTTGGTTTGCATCACAGTTTTGGCAAGCCCCAGTAAATGAGACAAACCGCCAATGCACGGTGCGATAGCGCAATAAAGCTGATAAGACAGGACGCTCGCCCTTTGGCGGCAGCGACACGCGCAGTGACACCCTACACAAAGTCGTCCCACGCAGAATCCACGAAAAATATTAAACCTTGAGAGGAAAGAATTGTGGGATCTCATTATACTCACTGGGTATCTCCATATCACAATCCGCATAGTCCCTCACAGAGTGCTCGTCGTTTCGCCCATTGGCCCGTCTATTGCCCATTAATTGCAACCGAAGCTCTTTTATGGATTTCTCGCCGTGTTTGCACTTATCCGGTGGGGCGTTTGATTTTTTTTTCTTATCAATGACCATGAGAATAAAATTGCATTGTGATGTGATGGTTGTCTCAACTACTTCCTCCGTTTTGAATAAGCGTTGTTCTTTCCATTGTCAGCCAAATAATATCTGTTATTAAACAATAGCCCACAAACGTAAATAAATAGTGAGCCTTAAAAAGCGCGGTGTCTGCCACTCGTTTTTTATGAATGAACTGCGCTTTTTCAAAGTATTTCCCTGTTGACTCAATGCTCAGTCCAAAAAAATACTAAAAAATACTTAGGACAGGCGACAGCCCAGACACATCGAGTTAACTGTAAGTACTATACCTAAAACCTTTTTAAGATTTTATTGTTAATCTGACACTGAAGGATGTTCAAGGAAGTTTAATACATTAGTGCCTCACAACTGTGTTGGGAACCCTTGGCTCCATACTCCTTTCTCTCTTTTGAGAGAAAGACCTGTCAGGCAGTGTGTCGGCAGCTTGTCTGTACCGGGCAGACGGCGTGGAGCTGCAGTCTCCGAGTGTGTGGCCCTTGTCCCCGAGTCGCTCCTGGCGGAAGGGGGGGTCTGCCTACAGGCTCCAGCGATGCTCTCGGGAGACCCGGCGCTGCTCGCGGAAAAAATTACAACACAGCATCACGCACGTTCGCTGCTGCTGGCGCATCATCCAACGCATTCCACCTCGCGCAGGTGTCCTGGAATTCTCAGTTAGCGCTGTACGAGCTTTTAGCATGGTGAAAAGCCATCGAAAACGTTTGCGCTGGACTTCACTGAATCTGTGTCGGCGACTTGTCGCTGGAGAATATCATTTGAAAATGGTAAAGGCATCATATTTTGTGAATACAGAGAAAGGAGGAAGGCACACATCGAAGAAACTCGTGGAAAAAAAAATCAGAAAATATTGCAAACTGTCGTCTTCGTCAGTGTAACTGAAAATGAAAAGGCTTCGAATTTTCCTTTTACAAGTCATCATTTAGACAAACTCCAAGGAAGAATGTACGTTATTCTTTTTGATGAATGTAATCTTCATAAATCTTATGTCTTTAAGAATATGGCACAAGAGATATAGCCTACCTACAGTGATGCAATCATCCCGACCAGCATTGACTCCGAAACAGCATTGCTACACTAACACTATTCCCCTTACATTTACAAATCCTGACAATGTTGTTTTGCTTGGAGACACCCATCATTAATTCGTAGAGGATAGAGATTAGTTTGTTTTGGTCACTGACGGTGCATCGTTCTCGTGGTGGTTGGATCTCAATGGTGAGACTGGTCTGATTGTGAATAACTTTTTAAAAATGATTTGACATAATGTCTTGACATATTGCATGATTCAATCTGCCTGGAGTGTCCCCATCCTTACCTCTGCACAGAAAATTAATTTGAAACATAAAGATAAATTTTGTCAAGAACTACATATTTTCATTTTACTTCAAGCTGAAATAAAAACAATGCATGAAACAAAAAAAAATCATTGTTGTCTTTGTCATACAAGATGGGTTTTCTATATTTACTTTCAGTCGGATGTGACAGCTTGGACACAGAGCATCATACTCTGACATATTTAAACAGCTGTTGAAGATGAATAGATAAAGGCATACGTTCATCTTCAAAGACAGAATAAAGTGATTATAAAATGGCACATTATTGTGGTAGAGGGTAAAATACAATACAACCTAAAGAATTTTTATTATCCACAACTAGTTAAAGAGATCAAAAGTAGCTTCAAATTTTCTGATCGTCAAAGTCATCACTGGTCTTGACTTGATGTCACAAATCATGTCCTTTTTGCAGGTAAAGTGTGTTCAGTGTGTGTTCAGTCTTTTGTTGAATTTTAAATTAAAGTGCAGTTCTGTTGCATCATTACAAACTAAAGGCACCACAGAGAACCTGTTCTCAATTGACACTACCTGGTAAAACACAGGTTAAATTAAACAAAACAGGAGAATAAGAAGGCCTGTATGCTTAGGCCATGCAGTCTCCACAATTCAACAATATTGGCCTACGTGTGATGACGAAGAGTGACCAGCACAATAGAACATGCAGCTCAGGAGGATGTTGGGTCAGTTCCAAGGAAGCTGACAGAGGTCAGTGATAGGGCGAGCGTGCATCTGGAATGCCAGCAGAGAGAATTCCTGGGATTGTTTCCTCTCCTGGCGTTTTTCTCCTGGACACGTTCCCTAACGTCACTCACAGCCAGAGAGTGATCCCTCCAACCTTTGGGCACCGTTTGGAGTGCATGAACCTGCTCACCTACCGGACATGACAACCCCAAAAGACAGCCACGGTACATATTTAATTTCTATTAAGTAATAACATTGGCTATACAAGCAAACCTGGATAAAGGCTTCTAAGCTAGAAACCTTTGACATTAAAGCCCACAAGTCCTTCGATAATGTCTCCTCAAATACGGAATGGCTAAGGCCATCAACTTTCAGCTATCGATGAAAAAAAGAAACCCCTCTCGTGTTATACATGCTCCCAGACTTCAGTGAGAGTGGCCTGTATTTAAGCAGCGTCTCAGAATGAGGCCAGTGCTTGGGTTTGTCCTCAAACGGCCCTCAAAAGGGTGACGTGTGTGCCGTAATCTCGGGGAGAGGTCCCCCAGCGTGCCTTTGCCGGAGCTCCTATCTGCCCGGCACTTGTAGGTAGTGGAAGAACGCAGGCTGTGCACGTCACGCAGGAAGCAGCGCTGCGTCTGGCAGTGCGTAGTCGAGTGTCACTCCCAGCGTAGCCGTGGCGACCCGCGCTGCCTCACACATTCTCACATGCAGGCACGAGAGATGATGTCATGGCTGAGCTTCCCACACAGGCAGGCCGGGAAAGACACTCTCATTCCTGGAAAGCAGCAGCCCAGTGGAAGATTAGGGGGGTTCATTTTTACACCAAAAAAAACCCAGTCTGGTAAAAGTGTTATAAAGAGAAATAATGAATAATCTTGTTCTTAGTTACTGCTGAAAGGAGCTTAAATTGAAAACCAAGAAATGCGTCAGAACAAAACACAGGCCTATCAGTTTTACTTGTATATGATTAAAGTCTTGCAATCAGGGGCGCCGTAAGGGGGGGGAAGTTAGGACGATTCCAAGGGCCCAGCATTGACAGGGGGCCCTCATAGAACACTATTATTATTATAGGCTTGGGGGGCCCAATATTATATTCTTTCATAGGGCCCAAAATTTCTAGCGGCACCCCTGCTTGCAATTACTGAACTTTTCAGACACCATTGTCTGTCCTGAAAAAGAAACCAGGCATAGCGGACAGTGGTGCTTAGCTAATCGAGGTTTCAGCTGAGAATCGCTTGTAAACTGACTAAATTTAGGAGAGAAAGCACTGCATAGAAGTTCTGTGGACCCTTTCCCAAAAATAAGGCACAACACTATTCTCTTTGTCAGTGTTTGTCAGTCTTTGGCTCTGGGGGTCCAACCTGCATGCTGATTTAAAGACTGGTTTTAAGATTGGATTTAGAGTTGATCACACTGCTGACTGAACAAGGCTCTGTGTTTAATATCTTTATACAGTTAAACTTAGTCCCCCATGAAGACACCAGATTTTGCCAAAGTTGCAAAAAGGTCAAGTAAATGGGTTCTTTCAAAGGGGGGGTAGTTAATATCTGTCCTTCAGAACAATTCTGGGGCAGCTGTCCCATAGAGCTTGATTATTTTCTCAATATATTGTTCTAGGTTATTTAGTTACAGAGCTTCTAAATAATCTCAGCTGAGTAAGACTTTGAGTTCTTCATTTGTTATTGAGATGCACATGAATGGATATCAGCCGAAGAGACACCTCTGCTTGTGTCATTGCCTTCCACAAAGCTTTTAATTGCACGCATGCACACAAAGTGTATTTTCCCATGGTGCTTTGAGATTTCAGAGTTGACCCCTGTGACCTTTGACCCTCAAAGCAACAGAGAAATCCGTGGAGGCAGAGGGATGCAAAGCCCACCCCCCACACACGTACACACAAACTCCGGCCGCCCCATCTCGCCACTCTGCCTCTTAGTTTGGCTGTCTGGCTGCCTGCTCTGTCTTCGTTTGTTTGCTTATGTCTGTGCCAAACCAGGAGAGGGGAGAGAGAGACGGTACGTGCGGGACGACATGTGTCAGGCCTGAGGGCGGGAGGGGGTGCATGGGGGGGCAGTAGCGCCTAGTCACAGTGACTCCACCGTCAGGAGGCTGTCATTGGGACAGGAGGGAGGGTGGGGGCAGGTGGCGGTTCACTCACAGTGACTCCACAGTCAGGAGGCTGTCATTGGGATAGCGGAGAGGGGGGGGGGGCAGGACCAGGTAGTTGTATTGGGGAGTGGGGGGATTGGTGAGGAGAAATTAAGGACAGTGCACAGAAGACCCCCTTCCTTGGCACTGCAGGGAGAGGGAGATGGAGGCAGAGGTGTACTCCCCCGCCGGACAGTAAACAGCAGGAAGTGAAAGTGGACCGCTCTTCTGCAGGTTTGGGAAGGGACGCCCGCCAGAGAGGGCCAGCCCCGCGTCGCTGCAGTGGCGCGACACGAGACAGGAAAACACATGAAAGAATGAAAGAATGGTGGGGGGGACCGGGGGGGGGGGGGCAAAGCAGGAGCCAGGACAGCGGCCTGCCGGAAGTTATTGTTTTGGAGCTGGAGGCGTCCTGGAGGGTAATCACTGCTCTGATCTGCGACCGCTCCGGCTGTGACCCCGTTCTGGTCACCCGTGGTCAGATTCACGCTCCAATGAGCTTCACTGGTGGAGAAGAGGTCGTGAACACCAACTGCGTCCTACGAACAGTGCCAACAAAGGAAACATACACAACTGTTTAGATAAACCTCCCCCCTTCAGCCTGTGCTCCATCCACATTATGCAGTATCCCTCCTTCTGAAGCCCTGAGGCCCGGTCTCCCCCTGAAGCCCTGTTGTGACAGAGTTGGGGTCCCATGGGAATGTGAGACAGTGAAGAGGGGGCAGAGAGAGGTGAGAGATCTACTTGTTGCACAGATAAGCTACATGCTGATATGGATGACCTGCTGACTTTGCCCAACCCAGTCCACTTGGCCAGGTGCCCCACATCGCCTGTCCCGTGGCTTGGCTGTCCTGATTATTTTCAGAAGATTCCCCATCTAAATATACCAAGCTGCTCTTTAGCAGGGTTTTGAATATATTTGAATATATTGAAGAGCCTCCCCCACCCAAAACACACACACACACACACACTTTCTTTAGTGTTTCATTGTCTCCTGGCTTATCTTGGTCATGCTGTGGTCAAGAGTTCAGAAGAACAGCAGGTATGTCTTGCATTTACACACAATACTCTGTACACACGGGATATCACTCCACTGCAGCAAACACTCCACATCAAGCATTAGAACAATGGGACACTCATCGTCTTCCAGCCACTTCCAAAGACCTCATAAGACCTTGATTCCACCATCCTGAATGAGCTAAAATGTTCAGCTTAGCCAGACTGAATCAGCATTTTCCTCTATACAGACTCACATCTATCTTATGACTAGCTTGGATTGTGTTAGCTTGCACAATGGCCTTTCTTATTTTGATATGACATGTGTACTCTGCTATAAATGAAAAATGAACATTCAGGCAACCAAATGCTCAGTGGTGAACTTGTGAGATTGTTTTGAATTATCTGAATAAAACCCATAAGGTTCAAAGAGCAGCAGTGAGAATAAAGCCTCTATTCTTCTTTATAGCATAATAGCTTTAGCATGGCCTTCCCAATGTATCTACAGTTTATAATGGCCTGTTTCTTAATAATGCCTTAACTGGCAGTTAGGTGCGTAAATTAAGTTTCAGAAGTAAAAGATGATGCTAATGGTAGGAAAGATGCAAGGCACATTTTAAGTGAGAGGTTTACAGGACATATTAGAAGACATGAAAGAAATATCAGTCAAATGTGGATGTTCCTGAGGTGAAAATACTGTGAACATCAAGCAAGAATCAACACTGAAAAGAAAGGAAGCTGTGAGCTTTCAGTTATTCACAGTCAAGGGTGAACATGTCTGAAAATAGATCAAACTTCATAAACTACATACACAAAAAAAGAATTATATACCATGCTCATTATGGCTTTTATGAGAACTCTGCATCTCTTTAGTCTTTGTTTTCTTAGCTGGAACTTGTTATTCAAGAGGCTAACTAGCTAGACAATTGGTTACCACAGGGTGAATTGAATTACCTAGCTTGTGATATATTACTGCAGTCAGGTTTCTGTGCACCTTCTAAGGGTGGATACACTGGATCTTAAAATTTGAAAATGATCGTGTATCTTGACACTACACTGACACGTGATATAAGCTAAAGGGAACCTCACCTGCTCATTTTTGACCACCAGTCCTGCATTTTTATGCTGTATGTTCCCATTCATTTCTTTGACTGGCTGAAAAAAGATCAACTAATAACTTTAGCTACTCCACCACACAATGTGTACAGAGTAATGAGTTTGTAATACAAATGCGGCACCTTTGTAGTGACCCTCATTGCTTATGCCTGTGTAAATGGAAAAATACATGCAACAGTGAGGTTGTCTGCTCGAAATATAAGTAATGATTGTAAAAGCAATGCGAGTGAGGACAAAAAAACTGACAAAACCACAAATAGTAAATCAAATAAACCTCTGCAAATAAATTGTGAAAAGAAGAACAGGCAGCTTGCCAGGAATTGGTTAGTTTGTAGACTGCTGACCATTACGGTCATATTTGAATTGAGTGGGTGTATTTGCTTAGAAGCAAGAGCCAGACCTGCTTTCTGCTTTGATGCTGGACGGTGACTGAAAGATAAAAATATTTAATCAGTAGCATTAAACTCTGGGTCAAACTGAGAGATGACAACAGGAAGTAAAACACTGCAGCTCAGGAATATCTAAAAGCCTGGAAGAGGCCAGTGGGCAAAACCTTGCTGCAGCACGTTCAGAGATGCTCATGGGAAAAACGGGCAGCAGTGTGGTGGAGTGGCAAGGCACAGGGCTCGTACCTGGAAGATTGCTGGTTCACTTCCACTGCTGTTGTACCGTTGGGCACGCTACTCAACCCAAGAATCGCTTCAGTAAATATCCAGCTGTATAAATGGATAAAACTGTAACCTATGTAAGTTACTCTTGATAAGAGCATCTGCTAAATGACAATAATGTAATGTCACGTAAATGAAGTCCAGGCCCAATACAAAAGCCTTCAATAAGGCGAGACTATTCACTTCACCTACCATTAGCATCATCTCCCCAACATTTTGCCTTTTCAGGCCAATAGTCTCTTATTATGGCAGGGGTCAATGAGGAATAACAACCTCTTTTCAATGTTCAAAGAATGGTCTTTGCTCTCTGAATGGATTTGGTGTCTCAGGTAGTTTGGCCCAATGTGTTCAGATCAATCAGCACATACATAATGCAGCTGCTGATGATGAGGGATCTCTGAAGGCCTCAGACAGCTCCCTGTTGGTTACCTACAGTCCATATATCATCCAAAAAAGACTGTGCTTCCTGTAACGGGAAAAGAGGAAGAGATTCCAGAGATTCGGGTACAACAGCACACACACGCATGCAAGCAGCCAATGGGAGGACAGCGGACATGTTTATATTTTCAGCTACTTATTTTTAGTTTTGTTTTGTTTCTTTTGACAATAGCATATCAACGTGTCTAGGATATTTTGGTTTTCATTCCTGCCTCAGACTCTTGGGTAACAGTGGGCAGGAGATTTTTAAAGATGTGTCATCCCCCCAAACGCCTCATCCACCAACACCTCAAATTCCTAAAAAGTTCACTGGGGTTGATTCCAGATTGCTGGAATGTCTAGGTGTGTAAGCTTATTGTCAAGGGATTTGTGAGTACAATAGGGTATTGTATGATGGGAAAAAAATCACTGCAGCTTCTGTCTCTCCAGCTCTGTAGCGGCCCCTAGTGGCGAAAGAGCCATACTGTTATAAAAGGTCTTATTGCACTATTTAAGCCTGGACAAGGAGACATAATGGCAAAATGTATATGGGTTCAACTTGCCTTTCAGATCAGGTTTGCTTGAGCCGTTAAATGGATTGCATTAGTATGGATGTAAAAATGGTGTGAAAATGTGAATGTGATGTGAAAAAATGTAAAACAAATTATAAATCTGAAAGTAATTAGTGAAGTGATAGTGAAACAGCATTTTTGCACCAGAACACTCACATCAGCTGTGACAGTGAGACAAATAATAGTTTAGCAAATAAACTTGGGGAATACTAAATTCACAAACTGAAAGACCTTAACCGGCACCAGGGAACCCTCTACTCCTCATCAGAGCCCTGGGATCAGTGACCACAGCTCAGGATGTCTGTTGACATCTCATCTGAAAAGCATACGTTGACTGTTTTCCACATTGGGTCCTTTCTGACAGACATGTCATTATAAAGAATTCTGGGAAAAGTATGGTATATGTCTTAACCTTTCTAACATTCATCTCAGGCAGTTAAGAAATGGGGCGCCAGTGTGGTGCAGTGGTAATGAGCAGTGGTTGTAACCGAAAGGTTGCTGGTTTGATTCGCCATGGGGCACTGCTGCTGTACCCTTGGGCGAGGTACTTAATCCACAGTTGCCACAGTAAATATCCAGCTGTGTAAATGGGTATCATGTAAAAACAGTAACCTGTGTAGGTCACTCTGGTTAAGAGTGTCTGCCAAGTGACAATAATGTAATGCAATGAATCTGAAAAATTAATGAGAATGAGTTAGTTGTTTATCGAAGGTTCACAGGAGCAGAGCGCACACAGTCCAAACCTCTTCATGTGTTGTGCCTCTCCCTGTCTCCTCCACCGCAGGGGAGCTGAAGATGTCCCCATGGCTCCCACAACATCCCGACTGGCAGCCGTATTGAGCAGAAATGTATTCTCCAGAGAGTGCCTGGGCCCAACACAGTGATCAAAGACAGGCTATCAAACACAGAAAACAATGAGGCGCGACAGGCGGTAACAGAGGGCGGGGCGGGGTGGGTGGGGGGGTGGCGGCAGTGGCGGCGCATGGGGGGTGGTGGTGGGGTGGTGGGGGGGGGGTTACCGCCCCACGCAGTGATCATACCACTTTGAAGAGAGTTCCCCTGGCATCATGAAACACATATTTACATACTGAATATTCACATTCATTACTTTCATATTTTTGTGCGATTCACCATAAATGCTATTCTGAAAGTTAATGTTAGAAACCAAGGAAAAACAATTAATCAAGTCTACGTTTTAAGCAGCATCAGTTATCTGAAACTGTATAGACTCAAAGCTAACATGAGATAAAGAAAAAAACAAGCAGTATCATGAGCCGTATTCCATTCTTGCTCTGTGCAGAAGCAACTTAAGCCGGCTGTGATACAGCTTGAACACAGTGGCGAGTCTACAAGGACGTACTAAACAGCAGAGGGACATGACAAGCTGTTTTGCAGTCCCACTACTGTTGAGAAGCAAACCTCCACTAGCAAAACATGAAAATTACAAAGCTAAGATTACAAACAATTTGTGCATCATATATAATACTATGTATACAGAGAGAGAGAGCCTGTGGGAACAAGTACGTGACAACACCAACTTCTAACCCCAAACTCTAGCTAGCCTCATACATCACATACCACATGCTCACCCTCAGCTACAGCTATAACCACATGCATTTTACACACTCAGGTCATGTTCTTCAGTCATGTCCCAAACTGATCTCTTCATCAGCCTGATCACCCTGGGACCCAAATTCAGTTTTATCTTTAAAACGTGCCCTCCTTGCTGCTGCTTCCCGTTTGAACAGAGGGTCAGAGCTCACACAGTGGTTAAGGGAAATTCACAGGGGGAAGTTATTTGGACCACTGCTTGTGCCAATACTTCCAGATTCTCCCACTCCCCCTGGTGGAATACAGTGGAATAGCAGAGGCCACTTCAGTCTGTCAATGAGATGCAGTGCACCTGGCACAGGCTTCAGGGAAAAGACAAAATAGAAAATATCTACTGCATTCATTTCCAATATACACCCCAACCTCAATTCAATCTTCCATACACCACAGCAAACCTCTACACCCACACAGACTTTCTCAGTACCCTCCTAGCTGGCTGTGATGGCCAGGTACAGTTTGGTTCAACCATGGTTGATTGAGAATTACTGACTGATTTGCATCCTCTTGACTAGAATCTTTGTGGAAGAACGTGTAGTTGGAGATATTATGAATTACTGCTACTAAAAAAGATTAAAGGTACTGATGTAAGAGTGTCTCTTACAGCAACAAAATCTATTACAGTACTTGCAACATATTACATACTATAGTAACTGATTGGGGTTAATTAGTTTGTGTGTATTGATGAGTTGTTATCGGCCTATAGGTGGCGGGCCTTAACAATGCCTTTTTACATAAACATTTCTTTCACAATGAATTTATTGAACATACCTATCATGTGGTGTAAGTAAAACCCAGACTAGTACTCAATTAAATTAAGATGCATTGCAATTTAATTTCACAAGAATTGTCTGGTATGTGGGATCAGAAACGGCTCTTAAAATGTACAACTACAATGACATAAAAACCTCCTACGTTGCCTCATAACAATGATTAATTCTGTGAGACCCATAATATTTCATAGATTTCTTGGTTAAATTTGATTTCTTTTACTACAATTACTTAACGCGGTGACACAGTATATTACTAATGGAAACCTGATCGACAGTACCCAAATGCATTTATTACACTAACACCACAATTACTGGGAGCAGAACCCAGCCTGGAAACACTACCGTATTCGTGTCTCTCACCGATGTCCGTTCCAGAGGACGAGGAGTCGTTGGTCGGAACTGGCTGGACCGAACGAAGCGGGGCCTCTTCTTCTTTTTCTTTTTGAAGATTTGCACATTGGTTTCTCTGCATTTCGCCGTCAGTTCTGCGCTTAGTTGAGGTGGCTGGAATTGTTCAATAAAATAATGACGGTGCGCGGTTAAAAGGCGTACATGATCTGCAGTTGTGAGCAGAATTGACCATCGTTCACATGCACGGTGTCATAGACCTGCTCTCGAATCTCAAACCGAACATTTGCTTGTCAAACCCGAGGAAAGTGTCAAAGGTCGGCAGCAACATACGTACAACTGAAAGCAGCATCAAATCCATTCGAAACAGCTTGAAAATTGGCATGTTTTAGCTGTCAGTTTGAATGAGAACGCAAGCATTTTATGTATGTTAAGAAGCGTTTAAATACCTAAATATTTAGCTTCTGGCGTATACCTTACAAATGCGGTGTTCAGTCAGCGGAATTAGGTAGACTACTTTTGTTTGCTGATTTTCCAGTAATCAAGTAACACGTGTGCATATTTAAAAATCACACAGCAATGTTAACCAGTGGTATCATGCGTGAGTTATGTGTCACTTTTTAGTTAGCAACATAAATTAAACCTACAGCTGACCCACGGCTCAAACAATTATCCTTCTCTTCGAAGGAAAGTAGAAACTTAGCGGTGCTGTCAAACGAAAGAATTTTGTATGTTAATGGATATTTTCTTTGTAGACGCAATGGAGCTTGCCATTTAATGACATGTAACGCAATGACAAAGTTACATTACAAATTTCACTTTCGGAACCCGCATATTTATTTTTATGGCTTTTGTAGTCAGTGGGGAAGGTATTTGGTGACGGACAAGGTGAATGAAACACGTTAGGCGTCTTGATAAAAAGCTGGCGATATGTGTAAATAATAAAACTATGATTATGAACGATCTGAGGTTTTTTAATGCAGGTAAATTTGTGTAAACAGAAAGTGTGTAAGATACTTGAAAGTGTAATTATCTTGCTGGGATTACTGCGTGAGCACACGGACGTTATCAAAGCCGAAACAAATACACCTTGTCTACATGGGAAATAAACCTTGCTGCCGGTCGGCGCTGGTCGGGCTCGGTGGCATGACGGTTGCAGGGTTTGTAGAAGGTTCGGTGAAAAATATAACTACTGACGATTACTGCTAGTATATAATATGTCATACTATTTTTGTACATACTTTAAAATCATTATTCCGTTTTTCCCCCTCAGACAGTCCAAATATTCGCTAGCTTGCTTACAGCATTACTGTAAAGTGGTATCACATTTTTTATATATATATTTTTTTACAGGGTCGATTTTTGAGAGTTCCGTTGCCGCTCTTTAAAGATAACTGAAGAGATGAGTGAGGATAGCAGAAAGAAATGTGTGCAGAGGGAAGAGATCGACTGGGGAGGACTGACAGAGCAAAGTCACCAAAAGCCAGAGACAGTGAAGAATGACGGGGCGGGGGCGTTGTTGAGGAACGCTCATGTTGGACTCCCGGACCCCGAGGCAAACATTGTCAGATGCTCCCTAGTGTCTGGGGAGTGTCTGTATTTTCACTATGGCTGTGATGGGCAAGATGACCGTGGCTGGGGTTGTGGTTATCGTACCCTACAAACCCTCTCCTCCTGGCTTTGTCTGAGCTGGTCACAACTGAGGAACAATGTACCCCCACCCAGTCTACCCAAAATTCAGCAAGCCCTGGTCACCATGGGGGACAAACCTCCCTCTTTTGTGGGGTCGCGGGAATGGATTGGGACGTTTGAGGCAGCCCTGGTTTTGGACAACTTTTATGACGTCCCCTGTCGCATTGTGCATGTGCGGGGCGGAGGGGCGGAGCTGGATGGCGTGGCAGAGGAGCTTCACCAGCACTTCCAATCACAGGGGTCCCCTGTCATGATGGGCGGGGACAGAGACAACTCCTCTAAGGGGATTCTCGGTGTGTGCACTGGAGCAGGAGGGAGCCACCTGCTGGTGCTGGACCCTCATTACTACGGCCCACCCCTGGACAGGGAGACCGCACAGAGGCTGGGGTGGGTGTCCTGGAAGAGGGTAGGATCCCTGGATCACAGCTCCTTCTACAACCTCTGCCTGCCTCAGACTGCAAGGAAGTGAGGGAGGGAGCCAGAGGAAGAGAGCGAGAGCGATGGGACGTGTCAGGGAGAGAGAAAGAGAGAATCGTGGGAAAGTGAAGCAAGACTGAGGATTGATCCGGGAAGGAGTCTCCTGGAAAGTGTGGAATTAATCATTGGTGTGCTGTCTCCTTTGTGTACATTGAGGCTGGCAGCCCATAATTCATACAGTCACTTTAAATAAAGAGATAGAAATGCCACCTCTGTCATGACTGTCTCTTTTGCTCACCTATGTTGTAAGTTTTGGAAACCTGAAACTAGAGCCTTTGGAGGACTAAAGTAGCTTTTCCATTTAAATGCTGATTTGAAAGGAGAAGGAACACAAAGAAAATATAAAATGAAGATTGTATAAGTAAGGCTGTCACCTCCTCATGTTTTATTTTGACTGTGTGCTACTAGTGGAATTAACGTGGAACATTACATTCAGAGGTCAGAGTTCATTGGAATATAACACTGTGGACTAACATTACATTATTATTGTCAGACGAGGTCAGATGGACTCATACTGTCACATGAGGTGAAAGTTTCATTGCTGGGTAGATCTTTCTGCAATATATTCATATCACCAGGCAACCAGTTCTTAGAGTTATGCAAATTTTGCCTATGACTGTGGTGCAGGGATAAAGAGTTTAAAAGGCTGATTGTTTTATTGAGGTGAAATGTTTTACTGCTAAGATATAACATGTAGAAGCACTGTATCCTGGAGTTACAGCTATATCGTCTGATCATTTTACTGTAGATTTGTTAAAGCTGATAAGACTTTAAAAGTTTAAACTTGGTGAAAGTTTCAGCTTTGTTCTTTTAAAATACTTGTTTTTTGAACAATTCGGCTATTTTCATGAAAAAGAAGATACAGCAGCTATGTTCTGGTGTGATTAGATCACTGTAGATGATTACTCCTTATCTCTGTGGTATTGTGCTTGATTTGAATAAGTGGCTTCTTTCTTACATGGCTTTCAGCAGCAGAATGAGGCAATTAGAACCAACAGCTCCACTCAAGAAGCAGGCCTGCAGGATTCAACAGGACACTCAGAGGTCTAAAAACGGGATTTTTAAAGACAGATTCACACACACAATGGAATTCAGATTTAACAGGGGAGAAGCTGGGGCTTGTGATGGCAGTGAAAACAAAACGCAGTGACAGCAGAGTGTAGGTTGTAGTTTGGATGGTTTATTCCAGGGCCACCCTGTCTGCACATGTAGAATACAGACACATCAGTAAGTGCTGACAGTGAGGAGAACAGACTCTTCTACCAGTGTTTTCATAATGAGAGATGAACAGCTGCTGGGGCCTTAAAATATTCTTTTACACAGAGATAACCAATAAATATTATAACTGAAATGTAACGTAGCTGTTTATGTATTTTGTTTGCCACGTTTTGAAACCGAATAGTAGAGGGAAATCTAGAAGGCACACGTGGGAGGGGGGGGCAGTATTGGTGTGACATGTTAGAAGTCTGGGACGCAGTCGTTGTAGAAGATCTGGAAGTTCTTGTCCACGTCCATTTTCCCCTTCAGGAACTTCTCCAGGTTCTTGACGGGCACCTCCACCACATGGTTGTTGACGCGGTCGTTGAGGGCGTAGGCGCCGAACACGGGGAACTTGTAGCGCACAAAGTAGGGGGCGTTGTGGTCGAAGTCGGTGCAGCAGTAGGCGGTCCACATGTACTCCGGGATGGCCACGCGGTCCATGTTGTCCCGGCGGATCATGTTTCCGGAGGTGGTGGTGCCAGTCACCACGTAGGCCGTGCCGCGGCAGTAGTTGTTGAGCCTCTTGCGGACCCGGTCCTCATGATCGGACCAGGGGCCCGTGTTGAACTCCCGGATCTGCGGCACCACATTGGTCAGGGTGTAGGTAGCGGCCTTGTCCAGCGGGTCGGCCTGGTGCTCGTCCGGGTTCAGGTGGCCGCGCTCGTACTGGACCACATCGGAAAAGTCCTCCAGCACGGCCTGCGTGTCCTCAAAGTTATTGTGCATGTGGGTCTGGGGGAATGGCTCCATGTTACCACTCCCCTTCTCACTGGCCAGCTGGGGGAGGGAGAGAGAGAGCCGAGGGGTCATTTAGTATCGGAGAGGCAAATAGCATCCCAGATGCATTCATGACCCAAATACAGCTGACACGTTCAGGGTCATTTGAATATCAGGTGTTCTCTTTCTCTGAGATATGGTAACAAACTAATCCACTATGGCAAGCATTATTCTTGTATCTGGAAAAAAGCTTTAAAGCTCCTTTGAGTAAATATGGGAATATAAAGCAAACATGATTTCAGAGGCTCTATGATTTGCATAACATGCATTGGTAATTTCCTCTGCCATGGATAAGTTATATGAATGCCTGTCTGTTTGTCTATCTGTCTTTTTGTCTGCAAAGAGTTATGGCTACAGTTGGCTGACACTTGCTGAGTACTACACAAGTTAGACAGTGATATTTAATGCTGATAACGAGTCACGGTACTTATTGCAGAAGTGTGTGATGGTTTTAAACCCCCAGCTCTGACAGCCAAAAGGTCAGTGCTAGCAGTGAGATTCTGGCTGACTGAGTAACTGTGGTGTCTGGAACTGCAGAGACTCACCTGAGGCTCAAACATCCAAGGGAAGTCAACGTGCTTCTCCCCGTCGGACTTCTTGAAGGTGTAGGCAGAGTAGATGGGGATGTGCTTGCGGGGGTCGTAGAGGGTGACGTAGCGCGGCTTGTCCTCGTAGCGCTGGCAGATCTTCCTCAGGCTGGTGCTGAGGTAGCCCCGCGGCGGCGTGCCCATGTACAGCGAGTCCTTGCACCTCTCTATGTGGTTGAAGTCCTCCACCACTGCTGCTCGACCCAGGGGAGCGCAGCACAGCACCCACAGGGCGAGGGCGCAGGGAACCAGCAGGTGTGTCATAGTGACAGATCAGCAGCTCTCCGTCTGTCTGTCTGTCCGTCTGTCTGCCTACTCTGTCTCTCAGCCTCCCTTTGTCTCCGGCTCACTCTCCCAGTCTCTTGCCCTGTCCCCGAGTGCTCCTTTTCTCTCTCTCCTCCTCTTTGCCTCTGAGTCTGCCTCGCTCTCTCTCTCTCTCTCTCTCTCTCTCTCTCGTTACAGGGAGAGCAGGAACAGTGTGCAGGCTCTTTGCGATTCCCGTTGATAGCAGTTTTCATATATGCAAAGCAGCCATAAGGGTTTGGCAGGACAACTGTCCCTGTGCACAACTGTCACTCTGCGCCACACCTGACCCTGATCCAGGACCAGCACTTGCAGGATGAATACAGGATGGTTACACAGAAGAAATGTCTCCCTCTGGACAGGACACTGATCCAGAAACAGCACAGAGTAAAGGTGTGGAGTATTTGTGGTGGTCCTTGTACATTGATCGTGATTATGTTTGTGACCATATATGATATGCATGTGAAACAGGGGTCAAGTTACAATGTGCAACATAAAGAATTACAGACACAGCTCTTATTTTCTGATGTTCTTCAAACGGAAAATGCATATAATAAAAATCTAATTACATATCATGTAAACTGATGGACTCATCACTTTGGAGTTGCATTGTGGAATTGACACAAGGAACATCTTTGGTGTCATGCTATGTTAATAACAAGTTAAAACCCCCAGGGTCTAGCTCAGCTCAATAGTATGAAGCTCAGGGATGACTTTACACATGACACAGAAGCTTTAGTTATCTTCCCACACGTGGCTGAAAGTAGCTTCTTAGAAGAGCATTAGTATGGTATGTCATTTTATGTCCTGGGGTGAGAGGGAAAGAATTTTTCTCCCTCTGTTTGCTTTGCGGTCAGTTAAGTCCATAAAGAGCCAGGTGATACATCAGATTACATAGAGCTTTTTCATATGAGCGTGACTACAGGGTCATGCCTTTCCCTGCTAATCCAGCAGGTCTACTTTCTCTTTATGCGGGGCACACTTTATCAGAAAAAGGCAACTTCTTGAAAATGCGTTACCGCTATTGTTATTATTATTATTATTATTTTTTTTTATCAGAATGCTACTGTGGCATTTGTGATGCCTATGAGCATCACTATATCAGCTCTTCTCTGTCTCTCTCTGTGGGACTCATGCTCCACCAGTCACATGTAAAGCAGCTTCCACTGTAAGTCAGAGAACAGAGAGCCTTCAGAGCTCAGGAGGGGAAGGGAAGCGCACCTTTGCAGTCTTATCAAATAATTGGTCTCTTGGTATGTAAAAGACAGAGGTGTAAATTGGCCATGCGTTAGCAAGGTACAAGATACTGGGCTGTGCCACATTTTTTACTTGCTTTATTTCGGATATCCATGCCATCCAGGTTGCCTGGTTTACCTGAGCAGATTGAAATAAGAGCCTTGATGAACAACAACAAAAAACAATCATGCATCCTGGAACCCTTTCTGTTAGATGATCACCACAGCTAGTACACCACAGCCTCAGATATGAAATGAGTCACCAGGTAAAATTTCCTGTCTAGTCATTCCGCCCACCCTTAAAAAGGGTAGCTTATAATCAGCATTTCAGATACCACAGACCTTAGGACGTACTGCAACGTGGGCTACAGAGTCCTCTGACCACAGCTCAGCTTATAAGCTCAACGTCATGCTTCTGACTACTTCTTCTTAGCAATCAGACACAGGAATTCTTTAGTTCTGCAATATAAAGACATGGAAAGGGTCAAGTAACATCACACTGATGTTTAATCCAGAGTGGGGAACATTGAAAACCTTTCCAGAATTACCTTGACACAATAGGGCAACTAATGAGGGGGGAGATGACCAATCACCATGCAGACAACAGCAGTGCAATATGGAGCACTTACCCACCATTACAGTGTTTTTTCCACAGCCGTGGTCAATGTGCATACCTCTTACCTTAAGGTTTCCTTCAAGGACACACAGCATCTGAAACTTAAATTAGTTTAACCAGAGGACATCTCACTCCACAGCTCTCGCGAAACTGATTTTGGATTAAGTTTCATGGAGGGCAAACAGTCCTGGATCAGCTGTTACAGGGAGAACACGGCCAGAACCCACTTCCATCACCCGCAGGACTTTCAGCAAAATCAAACACGTCACCTGGGTTTAATGATCTTTAAAATGATAAATGTTCTGATGATTTTGCAGTCTGTGCCTGTTTGCTGGTTCCAGACACTGTTCTGGAAGCCAAATGTGGAGTGTCCAGGAAGTGGTAACTGCTCTCTGTGGACCCGTCTCCACTCACACGTGTAAACACGCATCTCAGCGTGATTTTTAAGTTTTTAAGACCACTTCCACTTATGGCCCCTGTCCAGCGATAGAGAAGCATCATTCAAAGACAAAAAATAAGGCAGAACAAAACTGGCCTGACCTTTGACCCCACCCTTTATTAGAGGATCACGCATATTGAGCATTATAACCTTATTGTGGTGAAAATGATCTCATCAAAGTGACTTGGTCTGTGCTTCTGTAAGCAGTGCAAGAGAAAATGAACAAAAGCAGTTTGGTGGGAGAAGACTTCTTTATTGATGTCTGGCAGAAATGAACAGGCACAGCTGATTAAACAGAATATCCCTGTATTTTCATGACATTTTACAGCCTGCTGGGAGAAAGAAAAGAACCTCATGTTGACAAAGAAACATGAAAACAATAGTTCATTAGATCATTTCATTCATTTCACAAAACATCACCCAGATCATGTTTAAAACAAAAATGACTAAGACATTGAACAATAACATTTCAGTTATATTTTTAAGATAAAAGTGCCAGTTTTTGATTGCACAATTAGCTCTACTTCCTGTGATGGCTGAAAAAACTTTTTAATTGGCCATAAAATTATTGGTAGAGACAGATCAAATACAACGGAGGAGACAGGCATTCAGACGTGATCTGTGGAATTGGGCGTGGTCTCGGGAAGCATGGAACGGTGGGGTCAGTTAAGGAAGAGCAGAGGGTGGGGGGACACAGTCATCCACAAAGATCTGGAAGTTCTTGTCCACGAAGGTGGAGCCCTTGAGGAACTCCTCCAGCTTCTTGACCGGTATCTCCAGGACCTGGTTGCCCTCCCGCTGGTTGAGGCCGTAGTGGGCAAAGGCGGGGAACTTGTAGCGCTCCTCGTAAGGGGCATTGTGGTCGTAGTTGATGCAGCAGTAGGCTGACCACATGTAGGTGGGGATGGCCACGCGGTCCATGTTGTGGCGGCGGATCATGTGGCCGGAGGTGGTGATGCCGGTCACCACGTAGGCCGTGCCGCGGCAGAAGTTGTTGAGCCTCTTGCGGATGCGGTGCTCCTGCTCCTTCCAGGGCCCGATGCCGAACTCCCACGCCTGCGGCACCACGTTGGTCAGGGTGTAGGTGGCGGCCTTGTCGTCGGGGTCGGCCTGGTGCTCGTCCGGGTTGAGCTGGCCGCGCTCGTAGCTGACGGCGTTCTCATAGTCCTCCAGCACCGCCTGTGCATCCTCGAAGTTCTGGTGCAGGTAGCCGCGGGGAAAGGGCTGCATCTCCCCGGTGTCGGACGTGGTGGAGAGCTGAGGGTGAAAGAAAGAGCAGCGTGGAGGGAAAATGGAGCCTGCAGCTGACATGAATCTGACAGGGGAGATTTTCCCCGTGTAAAAGTTAAGCGGCATTGTTGAATGTTTGATATGACGCGTGTAATGACGTCTATCTAATCAGACTGACACAGCTAGTCAGACAAGAAGCAGAGGTAAATGCAAGCAACAGAGAGTTACGTGACTTTTAAATCACAGAAACTGCAAACAATTAAAGTACAAAATGGAAGCACATTCAGGGTAAAATCGTCTCACCTTAATCTTTCGATTTGATGCTAAATTTACTTCTCTATTTCTAGTTTGCAGTGTTTAGATATTGATGATTAGTTCTTTGCTACCCTCTACACCCCATTGGGTGGTCACCTCTCTCACACAGGGGTCAAAAAGCACAGCTAAGGTCATTAGCGTGACAGATCCCACAGCAATGGAAGACTCAGCTCAGAATAAGTGCTGTCTGCAAGCACACACACGTTCGGGCGTCTACCTGCGGCTCGAACATCCAGGGCACGTCCACCCTCCTCTCTCCGTCGGAGCGCTTGAAGGTGTAGGCGGAGTAGACGGGGACGTGGTCGACGGTGTCGTACAGGGTGACGAAGCGGGGCCTCCCGTTGTAGCGCTGGCAGATCTTCCTCAGGGAGTGGTCCTCCAGCCCCACGGGCGGTGTGCCCATGTAGAGGAACGCCCGGCACTCGGGGGAGAGG
This sequence comes from Megalops atlanticus, assembly GCA_019176425.1. Lineage (NCBI taxonomy): Eukaryota > Metazoa > Chordata > Actinopteri > Elopiformes > Megalopidae > Megalops > Megalops atlanticus. The sequence goes on from CM032888.1 coordinate 31,715,364, forward strand.
TCCCTCTCCACACTCGCCCACGCCACACCCCACAGCAGAGCCGCCAGCAGGCACGTCAGCGCCCGCCACGCCGCCATGACGGAGCCCGCCACCCGGAGAGACCGAGGAGAGGAGAGGAGAGGAGAGACCGAGGAGAGGAGAGAGAGGAGAGGAGAGGAGAGGAGAGGAGAGACCGAGGAGAGGAGAGACCGAGGAGAGGAGAGGAGAGACCGAGGAGAGGAGAGGAGAGAAAGATGGAGGAGAGGATAGGAGAGATGAAACACAGGAGAGGAAGAAGCAGGAGAGTACCCTGAGCTGGCAGTGAGAGGAGACAAGCAGACGTGTCTCTACGCGTCTGTGAGCTGGGAGCAGAGAGCCACAGCCGTGTCTGAAGGAAGAGGCAGCAGAGGACAGGCCCAGAGCAGCAGCCGGAGTGAAGCTTTACCCTAACCCTGTGTCTGTGAGTCCGTCAGTCCATCTGTCAGGCAGCTTGATCTGTCTGTCTGCGTGCGAGCAGCTCTGTGCGTCCCTCAGTAAGCTGCGCAAGACGTCCGTCTCAGAATGAAAGAGTGAAACAGACACACCTGTAGGGCACGGTTTGCCCTCTCTAATCTCAGTCCTGCATGCAAAGCGAGGCACACGCGTGCTGCCAGCTGGCCTCTCCCTCATTGGCTCTCTGACCGCTGCACGTTCTGAAGAGAGAACGGAAAGCAGCCAGTCAGGACGAGGACATAGAGTAGGTCCTCTGTTAGCAGTTTAGCCGTGCCCATGAGTGGTAGAGGAAAACTGTGGCCCACTCTTATGAAAGGCCCCAGAGATGGGACCTGACGAGGTCATATCTCTCTATAGGTTGCTTTGAATAATACAAGCTTTAAAGCAAACACCTGAGGCCATTTATTTAAAAGACAGGCCTGCGAGGAGCCCAGCATAAACCCTCCTCAGGCAAGGATGGCAGGCGGTGCTTTAATTACCCTCACGCAGGAAGCGGATCTACTTTCTCATTCAAGAAGATGTGGAAGTTTTTCAGCGCTGTCTCCATTGAAATAAACATGAAAGCCTTTATTTTTCTCTCTCACACAGCACAGCTCATAGAAGAGATGAGAGAGAGGGGAGAGAGAGGAGAGTGAGGGAGTGAGTGAGCAATGGGTCATAAGAGGCTATAGCATCACAGATGAGTTCCCATGGCAACCTTACAGACATATACGTGTTTTAGGTATTTTTGCGTCTGTGTGTCATTTTGACCTGAGTATATCAATGCCAATTCGGAACTCTTAAAAATATGGAACATTTAATCTGCACATTTGAGTACAGAACACATTCTGTCATTGCAGTGGTAATTATTTGATGGTTATTTGACCATCACTATGGAATCTGAACTGAATTATGAATTTGATATGCCTATTTCTATTAAATATTTTGAAGCCATAAATTACTCAGAGCCAGAAACTTTTAGCTCTCTCAGAGTTTCAGTTCTAATTGTATTTTTTTGGGGGAGTGAATTGTTCAAGCTCTCCAGTAACACTTGATGGCAGTTAAAGCACATAACATTTCTCATTATTGTTGTAAGTAAGTATGTATGTTTTTTCTATGTGAATTTAAGAGTGCTGGTTTGGCTTTAGTATTATTATATAAAAACCACAATGTGACTCACACAGTATGAGATGTTAATTTCAGCAGCGTTTTTATTTGTTACATTCAGAAGTATTTCACAAGAGCAGCTTCAGGAATGCAGACAAAGACCTGCACAATTCACCCGCCGAAGAGCTGCTCACTTAGAGGGAAAAACTCAGGAAGATCACAGATCCACAGAAACCTAATCACCTTAATTACCGACAAGCTCAGGGCTCAGTCGACACCATTATAGTTTACATTTGACACATCATGAGTTATTGCACATAATGTCTGATTGCTGAATGAGGAAAAGTAAAAACAATTTGACTTGCCCTCTAACCAAATAAACCTAAACCAAACCTAAACCAACCCAAAGGTATTTCAACTATGTTCATCTGCACCACCATTCAGAAACCAAAGCTTTCACTAAATCTGCTGCAGGACAGAAATGGGCCTTTCAAAGGGGGGGAGATGAGACATGGAGCACATTCAAAACCAGGCCACGCAAAACGGCTCCCTGTGTTTCTGCAGCCCGGTTTCACAGCCACGACCCCCGAAGCCTGACCAACAATTAAAGGTCACACTTCGATGACACAGTTATCATAGAAGAGCTGGAAGTCCTGGTCCACAGGCATCTCCCTCTTGATCAGGGCCTCCAGCCTCTTGGACGACACCTCCGTGACGGAGTTGCTGACGACCTCGTTGAGGCCGTAGGCGGCGTACGACGGGAGCTTGTAGCGGACTTCGTAGGGCGCGTTGGGGTCGAAGTCCGGGCAGCAGTAGGCCAGCCACATGTACCTGGGGATGGCCACGCGGTCCAGGTTGTCCTTGCGGATGGTGTTTCCCGCGGTGGTGACGCCGGCCATCACGAACGGCGTGCCGCGGCAGTAGTTGTTGAGGCGCTGCCGGATCCTGTCCAGGAAGGGGGCCCACTGGGTCCGGTAGAACTCCTTGGCCTGCGGAACCACGTTGGTCAGGGTGTAGGTGGCGGCCTTGTCGCCGGGGGAGGCCTGGTGCTCGTCCGGGTTGAGCTGGCCGCGCTCGTACAGGATGGCGTCGGCGTAGTCCGCCAGCACCGCCTGGCTCTCCTGCAGCTGCAGCTCGCTCTCCCCCTGTGGGAAGGGAAGCATGTTGCCCGTGCCGGACACCTTGGAGAGCTGGGAAAAAAAGACGTAAAAAATGGACGGACAGAACGTATAAGGTGGAAGGCAAAAGCAGAGTACAGCAACAACTGCCTGTGCTGGAGGGGACCAGGGTGTTATGAATGGGGCGGCGGTGTGGTGTAGGTAAGCAGCAGGGCTCCTAACCGAAAGGTTGCTGGTTCAAATCCACACTGGGGCACTGCTAGTGTACCCTTTGAGCAAGGTATTTGACCCACAAATGCCTCAACAAAACAGTTGTATAAAGATGGATAAGATAATTAGGATAAGTGACAATAATGTAATGGATGAGATAAACAACGATAATGTAACATACTATAAATGTAAAAGTCTGCAATCCCTTCTCGCCTCTCAGCTTCCCGAGCCTTGCTGTGTCTGTGGTCACTGCCGTGCCGTTTCCCACTGTGCCTAATCTTTACTGATTCTGCCTCCCTGTTGATTAGCACTCATGTCTGGTATTGCCGTTTGCGGGGCAAACTGTCCCTGACAGCACTCTCTCTGTGGGGAGCGGAGCGAGGGAAGAAGCCCTTACCTGCGGCTGGTGCGTACCTGCGGCTGGTGCGTACCTGAGGCTCGTGCGTACCTAAGGGTTGTGCGTACCTGCAGCTTGGGTGTAGCTGAGGCTGGTGCGTACCTGTGGCTGGTGCGTACCTGTGGCTGGTGCGTACCTGAGGCTCATGCATACCTGAGGCTCGTGCGTACCTGCAGCTTGCGCGTACCTGCGGCTGGTGTGTACCTGTGGCGTATGCGTACCTGCGGCTCGTACATCCATGGCAGGCCCACGCTCCTCTCCCCGCTGGACCTCTTGAAGGTGTAGGCGGAGTAGAGGGGGATCCTCCTGGCCGGGTCGTACAGGGTGGCGTACCGGGGTGTGCCCTCGTAGTGCTGGCAGATCCACTGCAGGCCATCGCCGCGGACGCCCGTCGGCGGCTGCTTCTTGTACAGGAAGCGGGCGCAGTCCCTGAAGGAGGTGTCCACGCTGGGCCGGGCTGGGGGGGCCCGGGACAGGAGCAGGAGCAGCAGGGCCCAGGCGGGGGGCGCGAGGGACGGGGACATGGTCAGGCTGTCGCTCAGAGAGCCGGCTCCCTCTCCCTCTCTCCCTCTCTCTCCTCCTCTCACTGAGAGGGTGGTGACAGACAGGCAGAGAGAGAGGGAGAGAGGGAGAGGGAGAGAGGGGCAGGGAGAAAGGGGCGAGGCTTTGGTCTCAGGCAGATATCAGCTATTCACTCAGGTCATGCCCTCTCTCCTGCTCAGCTTCTCTAGTGGGGAATACCCAATGAGAACTTTTGCTGAACAATTTTAATAATTTGCCTGATGATTTAAACAATTTGCTTAATGATTTAAATGCCCTACAGAGTAGGAGTTCGCTGCTTCCCAGATCACATTACTGTATCATTGAACATCATATATAAAATCGAGGACATTAGATACGGGTCAAAATATTCTGTATTTATTGGGCAAATTTAGCAGTCATATCACCTTTGTGAATGTTAGTTTGTGCTTATACTGAGGAACATGAAGGCAGATAACATATAAACAGCTACATACATGAAAGTAGCAATAATGGATACAATTATATTAAAGATATCTTGAGGGTCATGCCTTGTTTCTGCAAAAAAGGGAAAATCTCTTCATAAAGGAATAACACAGGCAGATAAAAACAGACATTTGGAATACAATTGTGATGTTGTTTCACACGGAGAGTAACCAAGTAAAGGCATGAATAAAATGAAGTGACTCTGTAAGAGTGGATCATATTTCATTCTTCTCCATACAGCCAGTCTATGGTTTTTAGGGGAAATGAAACAGTATATGGCTGCAATAGCAGTTTAGTGCGTGATTATGGTATCTCACATTCAAATGCACAGTGAGCAGACACCAACAGCACTGAGAGGCATTGTGCCGCTACCTGTCTCTAAGCTCACCACGTAATAAAACCATCGGCCTGCTTAGATACCAGCACAAGCCTCGGACTGTCCTGTCTGACAGCCTTTTATTCCCCATTCAGCGGTATCGGAGTTCATTTGAGTGTGGTTTCTGCTCTGAGCGTGGACATATTCCATAGGTCACCTGCAGGGCACAGTTAAGTCATGCAACTGTAGGTTTATAATGCCTAAACTGGGAGGTCCTGACAGGACCAGGAGCTGAATGGGTGGTGGCGGTTGCTGGACAGCAGCAGATCTCTTCATCTATCATCTTCATCTGTCTTTCACATAACAAGGTGTTGTCTCAGATCCAGGCCTCTTTGTAAGGATGCCCTATCACGGAAGCCTTTTAAATACAATTCCAGGGTGAAGGTAGTCCTAGCAATTCTATATCTGTGATCATAACTGTATTTAAAACAGAAGCCTGCTTCCATAAACTACATGGCCTTTTTAATCACTTGGTCCAGAGAACAGAATTTATCCATAAACATTCCAGGAGATGTGAACTGACATATTGACACAATGATGTGTTTGGATGACAGCTGATTTTATAATGTTGATAGGTCATGGTAAGGTTACAGGTACTGCACTCTATTAAACTCACATTTCCCTATCACACCTCACCCTCTGACAGCCTTTGCCTCCTGGTGCATTATGGGACTTGTTGTGTGAAAAAGGCATAGGCCTGTGTGTTAGAGCAACGTTTCCCAACCCTCTCCTGGAGGACCCCTTGTCCTGCATGTTTTAGATCTCTCCCAGCTCCAACACAGCTGATTTAAATGATCAATTTGTTATTAAACAGCTTCAGGAGTTCATAACGAGTTGATCATTTGAATCAGCTGTGTTGGAGCTGGGAGAGATCTAAAACATGCAGGACAAAGGGTCCTCCAGGAGAGGGTTGGGAAACACTGTGTTAGAGGACTGCAGGCACCTCATGCTCGTTTGTGGATTCTGCTGTCGTTGCCGTGGTGAGGAGCTTATAATGTATAATTAACAACAACTAACATGGATGAGAAAGGGGGAAAATAAAGGAATAAATAACAACACCAGGTTGAATACAGCATGAGGACAGGGACAGGGAAACTTCTGATTATGTGGAGGTTCTCAGACACTCTGCCAGGCTTTCAGGAGCTGTGTGGAGGGACAGAAAGGCCCTTCAGAGCCCTGGTTAGGGCCTAATCAGTGTGCTTTTACAGAACAGGACAGCACAAGCACTACTGCTGCACAAGACGTCAGGCGGCATCAAGAAAAGACATAAAGAGACGTGGAGACTTTCTTTTTGTGTTGATTTGTGTTTATTGTCCGCTGTTGAGCTTCACCAGGTGCTCCAGACGACACTGAGCACACAGTTGTGATATGAGATGAAACAGAGCCAGAATGGTGGGGCGTGGCCCTGCCCTGCTGAAACACCAATCAGGAGCTGAGTGAAGTGAATGAATGAGTGATAGTGGGATGATGGGATGCTCTATTGGGGACAGTATCTGATGCTGGGATGGGTCTGTAACAGGTCTAGCCTTTGCATGCACACAATACACGCGACAGCCACGTGCGCATGAGAGTCACACACACACACCCATGCAACATGCAGGCCCCAAACGAGCACACGACGCAGTCCTGACACATAATAGTCACACGCAGTCTGGACACGTGACACAGCCCACGGGTCCACACGGCACTCAGGTGGGGACCGTCTACCTCTTCCTCTTCCTTCTTCTGGTGGTATCTACCTCTTCCTCCTCCTCTTCCTCCTTCTGGTGGTGTCTACCTCTTCCTCCTCCTCCTCCTCCTGGTGGTGTCTACCTCGTCCTCTTCCTCTTCCTCTTCCTCCTTCTGGTGGTGTCTACCTCCTCCTCTTCCTCCTCCTCCTCCGGGCGGTGTTTTCGGTGATGCAGTCTCCGCGAAACAGCGCCAGGTTGCGGTCCACATCCGTCTGGTTCTTCAGGAAGGTCTGCAGCGCCTTCAGCGGCAGCTCCAGCACGCCGTGGCCCACCTGCTCGTTCCGGCCGTAGGCGGCGTAGGTGGGGAGCTTGTGCCGCACCTCGTAGGGGGCATTCCTGTCAAAACGCGGGCAGCAGTAGGCCGACCACAGGTACTGCGGGACGGCCAGGCGGTCCACATTGTTCCGCCGGATCATCGCCCCGGAGACGGTCACGCCCGTCACCACATAGGCCGTCCCTCTGCAGAAGTTGTTGAGCCTCCGGCGCACTGTGTCCAGGTAGGCGGCCCAGGACTCGTCCAGGAAGGAGCTGACCAGCGGCACCACGTTGGTCAGGGTGTAGGTGGCGGCCTTGTCCTCGCCGTCGGCCTGGTGCTGGTCCGGGTTGAGCGGACCGCGCTCGTACAGCACGGCGTCAGTGTAGTCCTGCAGCACCACCTGGCTCTCCTCGATCAGCGGGTCCAGCTTGCCGTCCGCGGGAAGCACCTTCATGTTCCCGTCTTCTTCCTCAGAGGCCATCTGCAGGAAGTGGAGGAGGAAGTGATGTCAGCTGATTGCTAAAGAGGGAAACTGAATTATTTGACATAATCTCTCCCCTCTTCTTTCTCCCACACTCAGATTGATCCCATCCGAACATAAGCAAGTTTCCTCTGGATCACATGCAATGAGTGAACTAGGATCAGCAAATGCACACCAGACTCCAACACCAGCCAATCAGTAAAAACAGCTAAAGATGATCCAGGTTCAGTGCTCCGGGCAGCATCCTAAAATACCTGCTTTCATGACCTGGGTTGCTTGCCACACTACATTGCTCTAATTTGCTGAGCTGATCTCGATATAAAACATGTACCATCCCTGGCCCTCACAACACGCAGGGTTAGAAACATATTCATATATTTCAACATATTGCAAGCAACTTCATCTTTTAGCAAACCCAGTAAGTATTGTGCTGTCCTTGGACTGGGAGAAGATGAGGAGAGAACAGCTCTCTCAGGCTAACTGAGGTGAACTCAAAGCCTGGCTCAGGCCACGCTGACCGGCTGAACAGAGAGCAGGACCACAGTGCCCACCATACCTGCGGCTCGTACATCCACGGCGTGTCCGCCCTGCTCTGCCCGTCCGACTTCTTGAAGGTGTAGGCGGAGTAGACGGGGAGGCGGCGGGCGCGGTCGTAGAGCGTGGCGTAGCGCGGCTTGTCGCCGTAGCGCTGGCAGATCCTCCTCAGGTCCACGCCGCGCAGTCCCGTGGGCGGGGTGCGGAGGTACAGGAACTGGCTGCAGTCCCTGAAGCTGTCTGCCACGGCGGCCCACGCCGCCCCGGGCCCGGCCAGCAGGAGCAGGAGCTGCAGCTGGAGGCGGGCGCGGGCGCGTGGGGCGCGCATCGCTGCGACCGAGGGAGCTCTCTCTGGCAGCTCACCGCAAAACAGGCTCCACTCACATTGCCTCTGAGATAACAGGTGTGGGGAGGGAGATCACTTTGTCGCAGCAGCAGGCACACGTACAGGTGCTCGGCGAGAATGGCACTGAGGAGCTGGAAGTGTCACTGTATGCAAATCAGCTGCACTTGTGATTGGCTGAAAGTTGAGAGGCCTAACCAATGGGGCTTGACTACCTTCCTGAGATAACAGGACTCAGAGTCAACAGTGTGGCCTTCCACCCGCACAGATATTCTATTTACTGAAGAGATATTCAGCTCATGTGTTTAAGCATCTTAATGGATACTGTTAAACACACTGAGCTGATGAGCTAACATAACAATGAGTGAACATCTTTGCCATTATTAAAGCTTAGAGTGTAGATATGCCTCAGCATGAATATTTTATTCATAACGGTGACACACGTAGTAAAAATGAATATTAATGAGGGGGGCAAGGCCATAGACTAATTTAACAGCCACCACACCAGCGCAGACAGTGACAGAGACCTGGCGCCGACTCGACAGGCAGGGCAGGGGGACCGCAGAGCAGATGGTCCGCTGGTAAACAGCCAGCACCCAGCAGTGCTCGTTAGAGCGCCGCACGGCCCCTGGCCCCTCCATTAAACATGTTAATCATCTGCATTCGCCGTTTCAGTTCTGCACCAGACCCTCTGCATTTGCAGGCCCTGTCAGAGACGCTCCACGGGGCCCCGGCCTGTGAAAACCACCTGCTGGTATTGTCAGGGGCCCCGGCACTGGCCACATTTGCCACACCTAAACGCACAGAAACACTAGTTCCAAGAATGTGATACCGTGCAGTTGTGAAAAATCTACCCAGCTCTGATTGATGCAGTTAAAACGATCTGTTGCTGACAGCGCTCGTGGTTTTCACCATTTCCTACTTATTTGTTTTAAGGCTGCACTTATTTACTGGCCTCTGCCTTGAGTTCAGAAGCCATTTTTCCGAGGAGAAGACAGTCCGTTTCAAGTATAAACAGTTTCAAATACTCCAGACCAAAGTGTTCTTTTCATGCCACGGTCCTGCCTCCGGGTTACCTAGACTGTTGGTTGAGGTGATGTGTGAGTAAAGATGCACAGTAAACTATATATCAGCGACAGATAGTGCTGTCTGTTGCCCCCACCCACTCACAGCTTCTGAGCCCCCGCTTGGCCCGCCTGACTGCTGAGCGCATGAATCACCCCCGGCATGTGGCCAGGCTGAATGAGCTCGAGTCTCCCACACGACCTCCCCCAACCCCCCCCGTCTCTCTCTCTCTCACACACATCTGATGATGATCACAGCTCTCTCAACACACCAGAAAACCACACGCGACTCCCACCGGGCGACTCTCCAAACCTGCAGAGAAGCGCGCATGTGATCTGACCATCACATCGCTATCATTACTAAACTAAAAATAAAATTGCTTAAAAACCCTTAACATCAATCACGCAGAAAGATAATGAAGTCAGAGCACTTAATCACCTGGGTGCAATTAATAACGAGAATATTTTAAGCTCTGTTAAGCTTTGAATGTTGATCCTACACTAAATATCAGGCAAAATAAAAACTGTTGATACTTCAGTGTTTGCTTGATTGTTGCAGTGGAAACCCTTCCCTGTGAGAGGACAGTGAGGCACAGTCCTGGGGTAATGCTGTCAGCAGGCAGTACTGCAGATGGTTCAGCTGTAGAGTATCTCTGCAGTGGCATTGGTTTATGCTGCAGAAGGGTCACACACAGCTTATTCTCCTGAGGGCTGGTCCCAGGGGCTTGCACTGCTGACAGTATCATCCATTTAGCTGTGTTGGTTATTTTAAAACATCAGTGTCTCTTTTCAGACAGCTGACAGGTTTTAAATATCTTTTATTTGTTGTGAATGGTAAAAAACCCAGAAGCTGAGGCTGAAGAGAGATACAGGTAGCCATTTAAAACAGCAGGCAGTAAACTCAAGTGTCTGGTTATTAGACTCATGGATGGATGGATGGATGGATGGATGGATGGATGGATGGATGGATGGATGAATAAATTTAAATGCAGCCAGCAGCAGGGCAGCTGCATGGCATAGCGGTAAAGAGCAGGGCTTGTAACTGAAAGGCTGCTGGTTCAATTCCCCTCTTTGGCACTGCTGTTCTACCCTTGTAAATATCCAGCTGTATAATGGGATGAAATTATAACCTACATGTATGTAAGTCACTCTGGATAAGCTGTAATGCAAATGCAGCCTCTTGTAATGCTTCAGCTGCACCTCTACAGGAGGAGGTGGTACTCTCAGATCTAACAGTTCCTGTGGTTTCCACAGCACCAATATAAAAGAGAAAACACAGAACACCCCACTTCAAAACAACACAGAGTCATAAACAGTCCCCCGATCATCATCATCATCACCATCATCAGCAGATCCTCAGACTGCGAAGATCTCAAAGGAGAGTAAGGTGGGAAGAATTCCTGGTGTTCACTTTGCTCTTGTCATGGTCATTTCTCATAAAAGTGCAGGCCATATATAACTTCCTGCATACAGATAATGAATGATTGTGGTTTTAACCATTTCCTACTAATTTTTTTAAGGTTGCAATTCTTCCCTTTCAAAAAAGTTATATATTACATTATATTATATTATATTATATTATATTATATTATATTATATTATATTATATTGTATATCTGCCTCTGTCTTGTGTTCTAAAGCTGTTTTTCCATAGTCGGTTTCAAGTATAAACAGTTTCAAATACTCCAGACCAAAGGTTTTTTACATGCCATGGTCCTGCCTCCAGCTCACCTAGACTGTTGGTTGAGATGCAGTGTAAGTAAATAAGCAGACCAGTATGCTGTGGACAAAAGCAAAGTCAAAAGGACATGGCACTTCTGCTGGGCACAGCCACCTCTGGAGGTAGCACAGGTTTGTGGTGTGAGGTGTGGGAGAATTCCCGTGAACCTGTTTAGTCCTTCATAAGGGTGATGACGTGCTTCCACACTGTTCTCCAACACTGAGCTGCAATGGCTTCACTTTCAGCTTGTATCAGTGGGGTACTAAAGAAGCGTACTTGAATTTTCCAGGCGCATTCCATGTGGTTTTATGTATATGAAGTAATTTAACTCACTTTGCCACTTTCCCAGATTCAATTTGCTCTCCTTCTTGCTTTTGTCATGGTCATTTCTCATAGAAGTACAGTCTATGTTACCACCCCTCACTTGTTTTTTTGAGTTTGGGTGACATTAGAGCCGCAAGCCGTGAGTTAACATCACCGCTGGGGCCACCAACAGGATGATGACTATCGTCCATATAAATTTCAAATAAGCCAAAACAACAATGTCCTTTTCTGTGTAGGTGGGGGAAGAAGACCTCTCATCAGGAACACTAGCTATGAGACTGAGCCCAAAGCTTCCATAGAATTAGTAGGCTGCATGTTTAGCGCAAACTGCTTGTGAGTGAACTGAGAGTTAACCTGACATTACAAATGGGCTTCTTCCGGATCGGGGAAACAAACAATTTAGCAGCCATACGGGGCTGCCCATCAGTCACTGATACTGCCCTATAAGGTTATATAGCACTTAGCATTCCCGGACACAGTGATCTAACTGCGTCTATCAGGCTACCTGACCACTGCTTTCAGCTCATGCTTCTGCTGTTTGTACTGGTAGCTGTATATGGATGGATGAAATGAACCCCCATTCTCTAACCACAGTTTAATATGAATACCAATTTATTTTACAAATGTTTGTTCTATTCTTCACCTTTACTACTGTAATGACACACACAGAAGAGCTGGTGTTTATTTTTTATAAAACAATACAATAACCTATAACTAATCTGAAATTCTTTTGTGGTTCTGTGAACAACTCTATAGCAACCTCCAGAGTGCATTTTGCCACCTTGTTCTGGATTGAGCAATCTTGCAGTGAATTCTGGGAGATAGAGGCACAGGAGAGCATTGCTGGAGGGATCACTGTCCCTTTAATCTCTAACTGTATGGAATGATAACATCCTCCTACAAATAAACATGACCTACTGCATCCCTGACAGGACACCTTAAAGTGCTTTGGCTCATTTCGACATTGTAAAATTCTTATTACTTGGAAGCAAAAATCAGGTATTTTCCTCCCTTCTGATTCACTGAATAAGGGTATTACGGCACAGATTTTTCATGATAATATTTAATTATTTCAGGATACATTAATCTCTGTATATATTTGCTTTGAGATTATTTAGAGAAGGATTAATTTCTGTAAAGGTGTAAATTTGCAATAAAGCTCCATTTCCACGACTCTCCCATGACACAAGCTACTCTCTCCCTGTATGCCAGTTTAGATTTAATGCACAGTTCTCATCCCATCAAACACGACCGCTTTAATCCTGCCTTATCCTCTCAACAGCTTGACTGACGTGAAGCTTGCTCAGAATCAAATTATAGAATTATAACTACAACTATAAAAATGATAAACGGAGATGATCTGGAGGTGTGTGTGTGCGGGGACATTCCAACCCTACAAAGGCAGCGGAGGGTCCTAAATCCTCACACACAGCAGACATTTGGTCCTCCGTCTAAATCTAAACCTCTTTTGAACAGACGCCTCATTACCAGTTGCCATTTCTAGAGCCTGTAATTAGAGCAAGGTTTACAGAGGGAAACAGTGGGTCTAACCTACTGCTACTGCATTCCCAGCGTGTGACAGCCCGTCTCAGCATTATGCTGGGTCCAGGTGTTCCCCCCAAAAAGAGTTTCTCCTCAGCATTCGTGCTCATGATCTCCAGAGACATTCTCAGACCTCCTCGGTCCCTGGCAGAGCGTCTTGCAAGGGAGCAATTCACACATGCTGGTGGGGCGAGAATGAGGCGAGCACAGGCGCAAAGGCTGAGTCTGCATGGTCTCTCCGCTAATACACTTACCCGGCTGGAGGCTGTGCGTTTGTTCTTATACAGAAAGTAACACCTATTTGCTGGCTCTGACAGGAACACGCTGAGGTAAACCACACACAAAAGAACTGCAAAGAGACCCATGCATTCGGCCCTCTGATACACTCACATGCTGCCTACTGATTTACCGACGCTGTGAGTCACCGAGCGCATCACAGTGAAGCGGGAGCTCATTGGAGGATCAGTGCCGCTGTGACATCATCGGTGAGACAGGGACTCTCGAGCTGACCTTCCCACCCCTTTCCCAGGAAGAGCGGAGTGGGTCTGTGAGCTGTGGGAGCTGATTGGGTTTCAAACCTGTACCGTAGGGCTCAGCCTGCGCTCAAGATGAGTGCTTTGCTGACTGAGCAGCTCAGGAGCATAGGAACAATACGTTATTGTCATTTAGCAGACGCTCTTATTGGGAGCGACTTATACAGGTTACAGTTCTTACTGTAAGAGTACCAAGAGTGCAGCAGCAGTGCCCCAGTAGGAAAATGGACCTACAATTTTTTGGCTATGAGCCCTGCTCCTCACTGCTATTCTACACTGCCACTCAGTTTTGTGCACAATGTTCTGTGCAAAACAATACAAAACACCATGTTGTGACAAATTATGCTTTAGTGCAAAAGGGATGTATGAAGGGGTTATATATGTCTTGTACATATGGGTATATACAGCCTACAGTATGAACTGCGAATACTGCCCATACTTTTAATGAGATCAAAGTCTGTGTCTGAGCTGGCCCGCATCTTTAAGAGAAGATCTCACTGTCTTCAACAAGTCTCCCAAAGCTCAGAAATCAGATCCAGACTTGGAAATTATGCTTTTTTGATGGAGAAAAATTTATATATGAATTGAATTCTGTGGATACACAAAAACAGCCTCCAGAGCATCGCTTCATGAACATGTCTCCAGGGCTTGACATTCTCACTGAGAATATACAGACATCTTGATTTGGACAAATACTACCCTCTAGTGGTGACACATTGTAATTATATATAGAATGAATCCTACGTTTCTCTTTTCTGCAAGAAAGCTAAGAAAATGCAGTATAGACTATTTGGTCATCAGTGCACTTTTCTTTTTCCCCTCAGTTTCAAAAGTTGTATCTTAATGTAGCATTGTTGAGAGAAATGCAATTTTCACCATATTAATTTATTTCCATTCTGTCTCCCCATCTCTCTCTTCTTTTCCTCCCTTCATCACTGTCCTCCATTTCTCTTCCTTTCGCTGCTTTTTCCCACACTACCTCCACCTCTCCCCCACCTCCTTCTCATTGCCTCCTGCTCCCTCTGCCACCTCCTCCCTCCTGCTCCCCCTGTCACCTCTTCCCTCCCTCTGTCACCTCCTCCCCCCTGCTCCCTCTGTCACCTCTTCCCTCCTTCTGTCACCTCTTCCCTCCCGCTCCTCCATCACCTCCTCCTTCCCTCTCCCTCTGTCACCTCCTCCCTCCCTCTTCCTCTGTCACCTCCTCCCCCCGCTCCCTCTGTCACCTCTTCCCTCCCGCTCCCTCTGTCACCTCCTCCCCCCTCTCCCTCTGTCACCACCTCCCTCCCTCTCCCTCCCTCACCTCCTCCCTCCCGCTCCTCCATCACTTCCTCCTTCCCTCTCGCTCCCTCACCTCCTCCCTCCCTGCCTGCAGTGATGCTCTGGCTCTTGCTCCTGAGTCTGTGGGCCCCCCTGCAGTGCCCCTCCCTCGCCTGCACCACGGGGGGCAGCTCCGAGTGCCAGAAGGCCCCGCTGGTGCCCGGGTCTAACCTGGCAGGCGAGGGCTTCGACGTGGTCACCATGGAGCGCAAGCGGGCGTACGTGATCGACGTGGAGACCTGGAGGCGGCCGCGGGACAAGACCTGCACCCTGTGCACCAACCCCTACATGGAGAATCAGCTGCAGAAGCTGCCGCTGGCGGTGGTGGACTGGCGTGCCCTGCCCAGCTGCAGGATGCAGGTCACCAGCACCTCCTTCCAGTCCAGCGAGGACTTCATCAACAGCAGCCAGACGGGCGTGGACAACAGCTGGAAGGTGGGGCTGGAACTGGGCGTCCCGCAAGTGCAGGCCTCTGTCATCATGGGGGGGTCCCACTCCCGCACCGCCAAGGAAGCCATGGAGAAGAGCAAGAAGGACAGGTTCAGCTTCATCAAGCAGGAGTTCCTGTGCTCCTACTACAGGTGAGCACTCGCTGGAGAAAGACAGAGATGCATGCACAGGTAAAAGGTCATAAAGGGAAAGTCATAAAATATGACTTTCCCTTTAAAATATGAATACATTATGAACATTAGTCAGTGTATGCATTACCAAACACATCAGTCATTGCTACTTGGATATTCACAGTTTCATGCATTGACTCCCAACACACTTCACCCTGTTCCTGGCCCATATTAAGTCTGTCCCACTTCTGTAAGAGATATATATGGCTAGATGACTGACTATGCTTACTGTAGGGTCAAAGTAGTACAGCACTGGATGTATCCATCACTGAGTTACAGACAGAAAATGTTATGCAATATAATCACACATTAGTGCATGCTCAAAAACGTGATTGAGAAGCAATACCAAATACGGCTGTCAAAACCATGGGGTTCCTGTGGTTGCACTGGTGCAATAATTAATTGCAATAAAAGGTGACCACTGAACTGCAAGAACTGAATGAATCAGTGAGTCAGTAATTTCAATCTTCATACTGAACTGAACAATTCACTTCATAAAAGAGACAGACCCTCCAGTACTGGATGATAACTTTTTTCCACAGTGAATTCTCAAAACAATCTCCCTGTTTTCCCCAACTTGATTTGCCATCCTTTGTGTCCCACCTCAGCTACCGTCTCGTGGAGCACCCTCCCCTGCATTCTGAATTCTCCCGCGCCCTCAAGCGCCTCCCCCCCGTGTACAACAACCAGTCGAAGGCGGCGTACCGCCGGCTGATCCACACCTACGGGACGCACTTCAGCAGGAAGGTGCAGCTGGGAGGGAGCGTGAGCAGCGTGACCGCACTGCGCGTGTGCCAGGCGGCCCTCAGCGGCTACAGCGAGGAGGAGGTGAAGGACTGCCTGAGTGTCGAGGCCTCGGTCACCGTGGCTGGCAAGGGCTCTGCGACGACCGGGGCGCAGCACTGCAAGCACGACCTCCAGCAAAAGCACTCCAAGCAGAACTTCCACAGCCGCTTCAGCGAGAGGGTTACCGAGGTGACGGGGGGCAAGTCAGGCGTCTCCGACCTGCTGTTTTCGGGCGTCTCCGACCCCGCGGCCTTCCGCGACTGGATGGGCAGCCTGAAGGACACCCCGGACGTGGTTACCTACTCCCTGGACCCCCTGCATTTGCTGGTGCGCCGGCCGGTGAGGAAGAGGAGGGGGCTGAAGAAGGCTGTGGAGGACTACATCCTGGAGCACGCCCTGCTGAAGAGATGCTCCGCCAAGTGCTCGGGGGGTTCCACGCCCAGCTCCCATGATTCCTGCGACTGCGTCTGCCAGCCCAGTGGGCGGATGAACAGCCACTGCTGCCCGACGGAGCCCGGCCTGGCCCGCATCACCGTCACGGTGGAGCGCGCCGAGGGCCTGTGGGGGGACACCTTCGACCAGACCGACGGCTTCGTCAAGGTCTCCGTCTGCGGCAAGACCACTCAGACCACGGTGCTCTACAACAACAACAACCCCGCCTGGAACGCGCAGTACGACCTGGGCGACGTGAAGCTGTCCCTGGCCTCCGAGCTGAAGCTGGAGGTGTGGGACGAGGACAAGGCCTGGTACGACCGGTGGAACGACCTTCTGGGGAGCTGCAAGGTCCAGCCCAAAGAGGGGTCCCACAAAGACATGTGCCCGCTGAACCACGGCACGCTCTACTTCTCCTACAAGGTGGAGTGCGCCCCGGGACTAAGCGGGGACACGTGCGACAAGCACAAGCCCTCTCCCATGAGCCCCAGCCTGGCAGAGCTCTACGCCTCCCGGAACAGCCTGAACATGACCTCCGACCTCCTGGCTCAGATCAGGGGGGGCTGGCCTGTCCCTGACCCCCTGCTCTCCGTGGGGAGGATGAACAGGAGCAGCAGTGAGGATCATCCCTGCCTCTCCACCCCTGCTGAGCCGTGACAAACCCTGCAGCCTGAGCGCAGCTTCCGCACCGAGACACGCCTACTGACCAGCGAGGGCCAATGAGCTGCAGCCGGGGGAGCCGGAGACCCGCCCCTCTACGCTGCTGATGGACCTGAGCCTGGCCTTCCTCATTAGCAAGCTTGCCAGCATAGATGAGGATCAGCCATGAGCAGGTGATTTTTTAAATGAATTGTGTCTAATGTGGTAGGACTTTGTTACATTATACTGTTGTCATTTAGCAGAGGCTCTTATCCAGAGCAGCTTGCATAGGATCCAAGTTTTACATGCTGTCTATTTACACAGCTGGATATTTACTGAGGTAATTCTGGGTAAAATACCTTGCCCAAGGGTACAGCAGCAGTGCCCCAGCAGGGAATCAAACCAGCAACTTTTTGGTTACAAGCCCTCCTCCTTGCCACCATGCTACATTGCCACCCACTACCTTTGTGCTCTTCAAATGAAATATTTAAAGTAAGACTGCAATAATTTCATTTGAAGTGCACAAAGGCAGAGCTATCACATTGGATGTAATGAATTTGAAAGTAGTCAGTTGCTAATGGGTGATCCTTACGTAAACAACAAAAGGAACCAGACAGCAACAAAAAAATCAGATATCTCATACTTCCTGTTTGTAGCTCATTGGCTGCCAGTGCCAGTGTCAGTGCTCCATGCAACTTCCTGCCCCTACAGATACGCCAACTGTATATATGTATGCATGTAATATAAAAGTAATATTTATTTAAATAGCAGCTTTTGTACAAAGTTGCAGTTCAAAATGCTCAACAGACCAGACCAACAATGATAAAACAGATGCATAACATACATAAACTAATTCATTTAAACAAAATAAAATAAAATCAATCCTTGAAAGTTGCACTGGATAATCACTAAATGAACAAATTAATGCATGCATACATACGTAACTCCACAAATTAAAAGATAACTTTATCCACCTCCTTTTTTCCCTGTTATGAATGACACAGCAAATGTATGAGGTATCTTGTTGCATTTTTGCACCACCGTTCTTTGCATTATTAATTAAAAACAAAGCATTTTCAAAACCATTCTTGTGTCAGTAATTATTGCTGTTCTGACTGCTTGCGCTAATCTTTCAAAGTCTTGATTCTATGCTACACAGATAACGCTGACGTTTCACTCACATATCTGCATAGCACTTTATGGCTTCGATGTGATTGCAGTGTACTTTTTTGCATTATGCCTGGATTTGAAGGGAAGAACACACCACAAGAGAAGTACCAATTTCAATTTCTGGAACTCACGGAAAACAAAAGCTACCGTACCCCTTCTTCCTTGAGTTTCGATTAGGACAAAATGAAAGTCAAATGAAATTCACAGTTGGCATTATCCGCAGGAGGGAAATGATTTCAAATTGTGTTAGAATAGGCACCTAATAACACTGATATTATGATATGAAATAAACCCTAAAAATAGTGCCAATATTTGCAAAAATGACCATAGACACTTCAAGGGTGAGACTTTTTTTCTTTCATAATGAAAATGAAACTTTTTGCTGAAGGATATCATGATGGTACACTCCACTGTCATCACATATTTGTAACTCACCCAACCTCAAAAGCAGAAGCGTCTCCGATATCACCCGCTTCACAGGTAAGAGTCGAATGTCAAATGACCTCTAGACGCTGGCATGTAGTTGTAAAATTAATTAAAGCACTTGTTATTTTAATGTGATTATTAGTTGTTCATTTTATTGTAATTCAACAATAATTTTAAGAGTGGCCTTGTACGTGTCGTATTTTTGAGTTTTAAAGTGATACGTGTTTTAAAAATAAAGCATTTGTAATTTTTATTTTCGAGCACATCTATAAAACTGCAGTAATCTCAGATTTCTTAATGTCTGCGAAAATATATGAACGGTTGTTGTTTTCCCGTGACTGCCGTACTTGAAATATGACCGCCAATTTTATGATTGACGACTGACGATTTAAGTATATCATGTTCCTCAATAAAAATAAATGTGATATGGGCACACTACAGTTTCTCGCTTTTGGTTATACCGGGTGGAGGCATTGACAATGATACACAGTTTGTGACAGAGTCATTCTCCCTCGCGTAACCCATTGTGTCATTATTGAATCCATTCGAAACTGGGCGTGCTTAGACTGTATTTATATGCAGGTAAAGTAAATTTTGGAGCGGCCAGTACGACATAAGCCTTAGCGCTTTGATAACATAAGCGTCCTGGGATAAAGGGACGTCCGCGAAAAAGCAGTGCATTCCTATTCACCGTTTACCATGTCAAGGTAGTGTTCCAATGGAACTGGTGAGAAGAGGGTGCCATATCATTGTATTTGACGACTTGGATGGTCATGCCCTATAGTATATCAAAACGATTTTACAAAACTTATCAGCTATCATGCTAACTCTTGTTTTTGCAAAAGTTTTTAGCTGACTATCTAGCTGGTTCTATTCAATCACAACACTACACTAGTACCCCGACACTATTTTCTGATTTCCTACTTTTAAATGATCTCTGTAGACTGTAACCAGAACAAAAGGAAGCAAACCAAGCATATCTGTCTCTGATTTGCTTGACATTTTATTATTTGGAGTGTGCACTAGACTACGTCAATCAAACAAGTGACTAATCTACTGGACTGAACCAGACTGTATCGGGGCACTAGCTACCAAAGTGAAACAGGGGCCATGCGTTGGTTGCATGTGCCCATAGTTTGAACGATCGAGTTATCTCGTTTTTTGGTTGCTCCGGAAAGGTTACCTGGCTTTCGTGATACTTTGCAATTAATTTTACGTCTAGTTTACTCGTGTCACCTTAAAATGTTTGTTACGTCGATCTTGCTGGCAAGGTTAGCAAGGATGGCTGGTTAGCTACAATACCCTAAGCACCACTTCATTTAGCTAGCTGTCTAGTATTTCATTGATAGGTTCGTTTAAAAATAGCTGGCTGCTGGTGTTCTTTAAGAGGTTTAGATAGAAAGCCAGCCAGCTAGCTAGTTTATCGGCTCTGCCACTCCCGTGTCTGGCTGTTCGGCTCAGATTACTTTATTTAGTCGCGCTATCAAAATGCAACTGTCCGCCGTTACTGCAGCTCTTTCAAAGTTTGTCTCTTCCGTACACTCAGTTTAGGTAACAAACTACCTAACAAAGTGTAAAAATGTTGATGCATAAAATACCGTTAGAGTTAATAACATTGACATTGTACGATAACTAGCTTACGTTAGGTAGCCAACTAGCCGCAGATTCAGCACAATCAGTTTGCCAGTTTTATGCCATCCTGCCCCTCCCTCCAACCGCCATGTACAGCTAGTTGCGCCTCTATGAGCCGGCTCCTTTACGTGAACGATGGGAGCCGGCTCCCGTCTGAGAGCCGTTTTTTTTTGTTCATTAATACCAGACAGAATAATAGGATGATCTTTTCGCCACACTGATCGGCCACGGGCACTCCATACACTGACTGAATGTTGTGTTTATGTGTGTGCCATGCGACCAATCACGTGTGATGACAGACAAGGATCATACTTATTTATTTTTTATTTGTTATATGGCACACCGTGTTCCGTTTTGAGTGTGATTTGTTTGGAATGGTTTGTGTTTTGGATAGTTTATAATTTATTTTATTATTTTGTTTAATTTGATATGGACATCACAGTAGCATTAGAATTGTAACATACATTTATGCACAAGGAGATGCACTGTGTTTAGTGTTTGTAGCAAAACGCTAAATTACAACGTTCAATATAAATAAAACGTTCAATACACATGTGTAATAGTGTTTGATGTCTTTACATTAATGTTTTTATACCAAACATAATGTAAAATAATGGTATTTTGGAAATTATAAGGTTTAGTATAATTACATTGAATAATTTAAGTGATATACGTGCACACATACCATCATATGTCAAATCATAGGTCAAAACATTGCTAAATTTGGCTGAATTATAAAAGCCAGAAATGGTACTAAATGAGGAGCCGTTTGGGAGCCGAAAGAGCCGGCTCTTATTGCTGAGCTGAGCCAACTGATCTGGCTCACTAAAAAGAGCCGGAATTCCCATCACTAGTTGCTACGTAGTGCGCTACGTTCCCGGTCCAGGGAGCCAATATTCTGTTCACCCAATCAACGACATTGTAAGGGAAGCCGTGATTTGATTGGTAAAACACTTCCTGTAAGCTCTAATTGGCTGGAGGTTTAGCACCAAAGTTACAGTTAAAAACGTCCACGGAGCGAGAGAGCAGCAGCGAATGAATGGAGCAAGCGGCATGCGAACTGAGCGAGCAGATATTAACACATTAACACAAAAATAAAAAATGCACTGACTCATAACTTTATAAAATATAACACAGTTTGTGTGGGGACACGTGAAAGGCTCCTTATGCATACTGTCAATTGAACTGTGTACTGTATGTGTCTGTAACTTTTCAGTTGGAGGTCGTAACACCCTTGGAAGACTGACCATGGAAAGTTCGTCAGACGAGGTAGAGTGCTATGGATAAGAAACAGAAAATAGATTATTATTACTTATTATTTATACTTATTACTTATTATTATTACATATTTATTTATGATATGTAATACACATTACATATAAACAACAGTTTGACATACACAGTCATGAATGCTGTACATTTTGACTGAATTGTGACATGTCGTTAAACATTATGACATAATTGTGTTTTATCTAATGTACTGTGGATATCTCCAGGGGAACAGAGCTGCACACAGCATGCAGAGACATTTGGTTTTTCAAGAAATTGTGCAAGGGGAAATGTCTGCACTATTTCAGTGAATTCACCTGGCAAATTTCTGAGACTGATCTTGATGATCATTAGATATATTACTAGGTGTTTTCAGAAAATGAAAAGGCATGAACAGGGTCTGAAAAATATTCTAAATTTGTTAAATTGGCAACACTATAGGACAATCTCATCTTGTATATTGCTGAGACTGATGACATGCTATTACTTTGTATTTGTAAGGAGTTTGAGGATGCCAGCGATGTGTTCGTCAGTGACACAGAGGACTTATCAGCAGGAATACATTCCCTCAGTCTACATTCAGAAAGCTCTCCAAAGGAAGGTATGATGATAATTACTAAAGTCATTATAATTAAATATTTATCATATAATTGTATATATTTATTTAATTATGCATAGGAACAACAGCATGTAGCAGAAAAGAGATTTGGTTTTCTGCTTAAAATTGGAAAAAAACCTCAAATGTAATCTTAATCTTAAAAGTATTCAGTAGACCACCGTAGCAAATATACATTGGTGATGTTAAGACCTGACTTTTAACCTTTACACCTGTTGCATGGTGACACACAAGGTGATGCTGTTTAATAAGAGATTATAGAAAGGTATTTTCAGAAATTTTAGAGGCCGGTTGAGGTTTTATATGGCACAGTAAGTGACTAGCACTTAGCTATAATGAGCAATGGTGTAGCTTTTGGCTGAGTATGAAGAGACCAATGGTGAGAAACGGATGAAGGGTACTATAACATATTACAGCTTATTTTATGTTGGTTTATCTTATCATCTGCAGATGTACTGGCACCAGGAGAATTAACAGTAGACAGCGCTGGAGTCCATTTTGTTTCATTGAGCTGGGCCCCACAGGAGCATGTACTCAAACGCTCATTTGAATTAACCTACTCCTGTGGAGATATTGTGAAGACCTCAAACATAAGAGACTCAAGCAGCACCAAGGCTGAGGGTTTGCGCCCAGGACGAGAGTACATCTTCAGCATTGCTGCTGTTGCAGAGGATGGAAGGCGAAGCAAAACTGTCTCAATATCTGCATTTACACGTAATTATGTCCTTTCAAAACATTGTGGTGTCCTCAGTTAATCTTCCTGTGAGATTTTTTTTACAGTACTTACTCAACTGTGGAAAAGACAGGATATCCACAACTATTTCATTCTTCAGCTCATGCTACTCCTTCTTTGCAGAGCCATCTCCACCCAGAAGGATAAGGATTGATCATATAGGCAGTGTATCTGTCACTTTGCGATGGGGACGACCAGCTGACATGGAAGACATCGTTCACAAATATCATGTGACTTCGAGCCATGATGGACAAGAATGCCAAGAAATGACAACTGAGTCCAATACCTGCATGTTCCGGAATCTGGCAGCAGGAGTCAGTTACACCTTCCATGTTTCCGTGGTGCTTGAAAATGGTGGTAAAAGCAAGTCAATCATGAAGTCAGTCCGCACAAGTGAGTGTCTTTAAATAATGAGATCTAACATCCCTAGATTGGCACTTTAATGTCCCTATCACTATTTATTTGCGTTAAAATGAGATCATTTCCTTGTCTTGATGATATGTTTTGTGAACTGTATTTAAATACTTATGTTCATGTCTTCAACAGAAACCCATTTGGAAGACTTACTGGTGGACTTGGGCTTGGACCGACACTACAAGGACAAACTCACTCTAAGCTCGGTGCTGCAGATTGATTGTAAAACCGTCACAGATGAACCTGCTGTTTCCCCACAGTCCCTACCGTGGTATTTCCTGAAAAGATTAATGATGGTGAATGTCACAGCCAGGAGTGTAAAGTGTGCACCAGTGAGCAATGATAGCCTTCAGGACACATCATTACCAGACGATCTAGAGAGTTTGGTGGATGACCATGACAACAGCCATATCATAAATCCCTTGGACATTGTGACCGCCCTTTTTCTGTGCTGCGATAGTTTCCTGCAGCAGGAGATGGTCTTAAAAATGTCCATGTGTCAGTTCTCAGTGCCCCTGCTTTTACCTAACCGTGATTCACAGCAATGTACACTAATGCTTTGGGCCATGAGGGACATAGTGAAGAAGTTCAGACCTCATTCCCTTGCAGACCCGAGAGGGTTTGTGGAGGACAGAATTGTACTCGCTGATCTTCCCATGGTCTTTTTGTCAGGCTGGGTGAGAGCAGCTTGTCCAAGTCGCAGATTTTGAACAAGCTGCTCAGCAATCCTCAGCAGTACCATGACACCTTTGTTCACCACGATATGGAATGTGGTGATAGGCCCAGGAGGATATCAGAAGGTTTGGTTGAAATCAGCTGGTATCTCCCTTGTGGGAACAAAAACATAGACATCTTTGCAGAACCAGTAGCTGTGGCTAACCTGCGGGGGGACATCAGCTGCTTTGAGGTGCAGTACTCCTTCCTGTGTCAAACATCCGCTGCCGTTTTCGTGTTCTTTGACAACTTGGACAATAACTACAGGCTGCTGACTAACCACGACGTTAAAGCTCAGTTGTTTCTGGTTGGCAACCCTCAGAGTAAGGCCTTCAGCCTGGATGCCTTGAAAAGAATGGCTTCAGAGTTGAACCTGAAGAAAGGTAACATCATTCTGAAGACTAAGCAGATGAACGATGCAGACTTTGTAAAAAACCTGCGCTCCACCGTCAATGATGTAATTCAAAACAGCCCACCCAGGATGTCAATAGAGCAGATGTCTGAGGTTGCTCATGAGCTAGGCATAATGGTGGATGAAGACTGCAGTGAATGCCAGAAGGCTAAGCAAAATGCTGATGCCATCACATTAAACATACAGGACACACTGCAGTTCAAGGAGAGTCAGTTGCCCCTACAAGGGAAGATCTGGAAAGAGCTGGCAAGGTTAGAGAAGGAGCAGTGTAGACTGAGAAAAGCAGGGGATCGGAACATTGAGGACTATAAAGAGGAGCTCAAAGTGCAGATGCAGAAACTCAGAGAAAAGCAAAGCAGCTATGATATGACAGAGGCGATGACCTGCTTCATCAATGCAATATCAAGCTCAGGGTTAGAGAGGTCCTACTTCCTGAAGTGGATGAGGATGAATCTGGATAACCTCTCACGGAAAAGCCTCTCGGGTCTGAGGGAGCAGTACAAAGAGAAATGTCAGAACTCTGCGGAAAACAAGGATGAGATCGCAAACCTCGACAGACAAATCTCCAATAGTTCTCTGGGAACCGAACACTTCTTGCGTGAAATGGGTCAGCTGTATGAATCTGCTTTCTGTCTCCCAGAAAATGCACAGTCACGCCAGCAAATGCTGCACCTGCCCAGACTTTGTGCTGAGCTCTTGCTCGATGGCTTCCCTCTGGAGCTAATTGATGGAGACGCCTCCAACATCCCTTTGAGGTGGGTGAGCGATGTGCTCTCTGAGCTCCGTGACTTAGTGAAGCCGAAAAATAAGATCCTGGTAGTCACTGTCTTAGGTGTCCAGAGCACTGGAAAATCCACTCTTCTTAACACCATGTTCGGGGTGCAGTTTGCAGTGAGTAGTGGCAGATGCACCAGAGGTGCCTTCATGCTGTTGATAAGAGTCAAAGGAGATTTCAGGAAAGAGCTAAACTGTGACTTTGTCATGATCATTGACACAGAAGGGTTGAAGTCACCAGAGCTGGCTCAGCTGGACGACAGCTACGAACATGACAACGAGCTGGCCACTCTGGTTGTTGGGCTCAGCGACATCACCATAATCAACATTGCCATGGAGAACTCCACAGAGATGAAGGACATCCTGCAGATCGTGGTTCATGCCTTTCTCAGGATGAAGGAAGTTGGGAAAAAACCCAAGTGTCAGTTTGTGCACCAGAACGTGGCAGACGTGTCAGCCCATGACAAGAACATGAGGGACAGGAAGATGCTGCTGGAGCAGCTGAATGAGATGACCCAGGCAGCTGCCAGGATGGAGAACAAGGAGGAGAACAAGAAATTCACTGATGTGATGGAGTATGACCCAGAAACCGGGAACTGGTACATCCCTGGACTCTGGCATGGCAACCCCCCAATGGCACCAGTCAATGCAGGCTACAGTGAAGCTGTGTATGAGTTCAAAAAGAATGTTATCCAGGTTTTTGAAAAATGTGAAAGATCAGGCAATAACATCATGGATTTCCTGGAGTGGACAAAGAGTTTGTGGAAAGCTGTGAAATATGAAAATTTCATCTTCAGTTTCAGGAACAGCCTGGTGGCAGATGCTTATACAAAGCTGTGCATCGAATTCAGCATCTGGGAATGGACATTCAGAAAGCGAATGTACACATGGGTGACAAACGCAGAAATAAAGATATCCAACTTTGGGACAGTTGCTGTAAAATCTCAGACCTCCAACATGAGTGACTTCCTCACCAGCTTAAAAAGTGAAGCAGCCACAGAACTTACAGAGGGGGAGAGGACAATTCTGGATAACCTGACTAGATACTATAAGCAAACTGAAGGTCACATCCATCTTGTAGAGAGGTACAGAGAGGACTTTGTAAACAGTGCCAAAAGTCTAAGAAGAGAAATGGAGAACTCTGTGTTGAACAAACTAGAAGCAGCTGTTGAGATCAAGCAAGGAATGAATAGTTTGGAACAAATCAAGACAACCCACACAGCCACCATGGAAAAGAAGGTGCTCCAATTAATTGAAAACTGCAGGAAAAGCAGATCTCCTAAATCTGAAAAGCAGCTGGAGAGTGATTTTGAAAAGATGTGGAACAAAACATTGGAAGAGCTGTCCTTCAAAGGATTACCAGAAAGAGATGTCATAACTAATGTTTTTAAACAGCTGCGGGCAAACTTGCACCGGAAGGGAAGTTTTGTGAATGAAAAGCTAAACAAAATGCCATTTCATCTCTGTGGAACTACACCTTTTGTAGTTAAACCACAAACCTTCTTTAAAAAGGTGATCAGCCCTTTTTATATTGATGAACACACAAGGCAGACCCAAGCCATGGCAAACAGCATCATAGAGAAATGCCAACAGTTTGTTACAGAGAAGACTGAAAGTGGAACGGATTACTATGACACATATGTCCAAGAACTCCTGCACCTGATCGACGATAGATTAGGTTCTCGCAAGGATATTGAAACCAATGAAAAATTTGAAGTAGAACTAAAGCTGCACATTTGTGGCATAGCAGCCAGGGAGTTTCAGCAGATGCACAAATGTTTCATACGGAACAATGACCCCCGTCGAAGTCTGGACCAGTTTAAGGACCAGTATCGCGCTGACTTCATGGACCTGTTCAATGAACGAGACCAGTGTCAGAAGAAGGCAGAGGAATTCACAAACCTCTGTCTGAAGCCTGCAGTGAAAACCTTCATTGCCACTCACCTGGGTCCGGATATTGTGGATGAAATGGTTACAGGGAAGAATGCTTTTCAGTACAGCACCCGCTCCTTCTTCCAGTACTCCATCCTGAAAGAGCTGCTCATAGGATTCAAATTTGAGAAGTATGTGAAGTACATTAGTTCCTACGAACGCTTTGTCAAAGACTGGATATTTGACCAAATTGTGGTGCGGTTTTCTGAAGGTAGCAAAATGTTTGAGTTACAAGAACTGCATCTCAAAGCAATCACCAAAAAAATAACAGAAGCCATTAAGAATGCAGAGAAGGAAGAGGAAACCAGCAACATAAAGGAGTTCATTTCTGACATTTGCAGCGAACTCGGAGAGACACTCGTCATTCCGAAAGACGCTCTGGAAGCCATCATGGTCCTGAACAACGCAAACAAAGAGCAGTTTGCTCACTGGCTCTTGACTTGTGTCCAGGAAATGGGACAGAGTTTGGCAACAAACTTTCAAAGGGAGGGGGATGTGGAGAGGAAGCTGAGAAGTCTGCCTTTCAAACCACAGAATGAAATGTTCACACGAGTGTTTGGGTGTGGGAAGCAGTGTCCATTCTGTATGGCACCGTGTGAGGCAGGAGGAGAAGCTCACACAGACCACTGTGCCTCCATACACAGACCCCAGGGCCTTGGGACGTATAGGTTTATTTCCTCAAGGAAGCTCGTAACTGACATCTGCTCATCATCTGTGTTCAGCGAGACACAGTTCATGTGCCCTGAGACAAAATGGAATTACCACCCTTACAAGAAATACCAGGAAATTTTCCCCGACTGGCACATTCCTGCTGACCCCAGCATCCAAGCTTCAGACTACTGGAAATTTGTGATGGCTAAATTTAATGCAGAGTTTGCCAAAGAGTATTCTGCCCTTCCAGCTGATATACCTCCTGCCTGGAATAAAATAACAAAGGAACAGGCAGAAAACAGCCTGAAAGAGTCCTTTAACATGAAGTGAGGGCTATCCATGAGGCATGGTACCAAGTTACCAAAACTCACAAAATGGAGTAAATCATTCATACCCAACTTCAACACTTTTGATACTTTTCAGGAAACGTGTCATGGTATCTACCAAGTTTAAGAGGAGATTAAATAGAGGTTTTTCTAAAAAGAAAATGACAGAAATCAGTTAGAAGTCAGTTAAGGATCATTTAAAAATGTACAATACCAATACACAACACTTACTGATCATGGGCCCTAGTGTGAATGGGAATGTATTAAAACGGGTCTGAAATGATACTGGTTATGATTCCTCGTTAGATCTCAGTCTCACAGCATGTATCCACATATGTACCCAGAATTTGATTGAAATGACAGTTTTTGTGTTGATCTTCTTGTGTTTTTTACTTTTTTCTTTTATTTTGTGTCTTTGTGTATTTTTGTGTCATAATCAAAGTTTGGAAAAAATGGATAATCGTTTTTTGTTTTTTATGTGGTAGAAATATAGTTATTCAAAACATGATGACGTTGGCGAGCTGTGGTCAAATGTGAATTTAATTTAATTCTCTGTCTTATGCAGTAGTACATGAATGTGCTTCTGCAAGTGAATGATACACCTTTACATAATGCTTTTCAAATTGTGTTTCACAGCAACGCAACTGTATTTTTCTATTCAGATTCTCAATAAAGTCATAGTATAAGATGTGATGAAAGTGAAAAAAAGATGAAAGTGTAACAGCGATGAACTAATTCACCACTGAAATAAAGGACAGAGTCGACCGTCTGGCTATGAATGTCTTTAATGTTCCCCAGATCGGAATCACAGCATACAGTGTGTAATAAGTCCTAAATTAAACAGAAATATCATCATCACCTTGTTTTTTTACTTCACTTTTTTTAATTGTTATTTTTTTTAAATCCATTATTAACATTTTTCATCATCTCAAGTCTTGGGTTTCTGAATTCAACAAAGAAAGTAAAAAGAGAACAACAGGTGCAAAGCTCTTTGGCGATTGGGACGGGGGCGGGGTTTGGGCTGGTGCTGAGGTGTTCTGTTCTGCTGCACTGGATGTGTGCTTTCTCTCCTGACACACAGGCACCTTGTTTTACATTAAAACCTGCTTCCGCACTTCACTGCTTCCCCTTTAGGCTGAATCTTATTTCGCGCATACCTTTACTGCTTCCATGTTACTTGTTCTGACCCATGGACATGTCAAAAATCAATCTGTGTAACTGAGGGTTTTTATTTAAAAAAACACCTTTGTAGGCTGTCAGTCAGACAGTGCTAACAAGAGACTGAGGTGGGATGTATGCACTTTGTAAGATCTGTTGGGGTGTTACAAAAAAGAGTGGATACATGTAGTAAAATATTTTGAAGAGCAACACTGTTCTGGCAGAAAGGGGTTAATTTTTAGGATTGCTTCATTTCTAAGAATACCTTTCTTCACATTTCAATTACAGCAGTTAAAAATACCCGCGCACACACTTACACTCACTCACGCATACAGGCACGCACTCACACACCTACACGTCTTTTCTGGGAAACGTACAGCAGAAAATACACTTCTGTAAATATCTCCCTCAGATGTAGTTTCAGTCTCTGGCCACCGGGGGAGATGTTGGCTCAAGCTGAAGATTTTCTCCACTCCACCTGTAAGGCAAGCTCAAGTACAGTGGCCTGTGGCCTCCTACCATGCAACTCTGAAAACATCTGGACACAGTGTTGTGAGTGTGTGGTCAACAGACCTCAAGAGGATACACAGACAGCTCAGGAATATAAATGCACCACTCCCCCTGCATACACAGATCCTCCTGGGAAGGTGTGACACTGAAGAGTAATTCAGTCTGAACTGCAGACCCACCGGATGGACTGTCTAAGGTTATCTCCAGTGATACACTTCCAACACTCCTTGTCTATATTTGTTAGTGTGTCAGTACAGTACATGGTATGACAAAGTTTATTTTCCTTTGAATTTGTTGAATACATTACACCAATTAGGTATGTTCTACATGTGCAGCAGAATGTAAAGGTTTTGTTGAATGTGAATTCGCGGAAAATATAGCTTTTGAACTTTATGAATCCAAAATGAGATAAAAAGAAATGACAACAACATAAACAACTCAAATCTACAGTGAATAAACTAGCTGGTAGCCACTTTTGAACTTGCACCTGTTGTCTTTTGTCACAAAGTAAGTATTTCATTCATTCACTCAAAAAACAAACAAGAAACTTATATTTACAAATAGTTACTTTTGTCTGTTTGTTCTTACACTTAAAAAAATGTACAGTTTACTTTTCTCTGACACTTTCTCTTCCTGTTTTCCATGTTCCTCTCAGGACCTCGAGTTTGACAGAAGAAAAGGTTATGATCACGATTTGTCGTTACGGCGCCCTCTAGTGTGTAAGCATACAAAGTAGACGAGAAAAAGAACCGAAAAAAGAAAGGAAAATGGCATCTGTCGCTGTTCTCTTCCATTTGTTTCCTTTTTGTTTTTGTTTTTGTTTTGTAAATGCAGCGTTAATTTACTCACTTGTGTGAAGGAGTCTGAGAAGCTTGCTCGCAGTGGGTCAGACAGCGCAAAGACCCGAGTGGGGGGGCTGTTATACCCCCTCGCCCCTGTCGGCCTGCAGTTGCGGTCGCAGTCGTTGGCTCAGCTGCGGTGAGGCTCTCCATTTGTTTTTTTTTTTTTTAGTCACATCCTTATATTCTGAACCTCCAGGGTGCTTGGAATCTCTGGGTAATTTTTTTTTTCAGTTTGTATCCAAGAACACGTGTAGCGCGTGGTCCGACCTCACGCCGTGCCTCACAGTCTCCATTTTGTCCTTGTGTTAAATTGTGCAGCTGAAAGAATCACTGTCGTGTGATGCTCCTCTCCTCCCTCCCCCTCTCCCCAATCTCTACGACACTTTTCACATTTCAGGCAATGAAAAGACACCCCCCCAACACCTCCCCGTACCCCTCCTCCCCCTGCACACACCCAGAAAAAAGGAAAACATTTCAGGCAAAACAAGCAAAGACAACGGTGTGGCCGTCGATCCCGTGACAGGTATTCAGAACAGCAGTGTGGGCGTTTCCGTGCTCGGACTCCCCGCCAGCCTGCGGGCTGTTGTCAGGTGATTGGCTACATTGGACAGAGGAGCTCGAGAAGAGCACTTAGAAAACCGTCTGAATAACAACCGCCACTGAGGGAGCAGAAACACCACACAGCCCAAACCTTCACCCCCATTCCCCTTCTGCTGTTCCTTCTCTTTTATTTTATCAATGAGTCCACCCTTCAAAATCCTGTCCCCAACACACTCTGCAAGTCACTTTGCTGGCACCTTGGCTCGGCTGCCCTGTCCCCCCCAGCTCAGCCTTGGCAATCGCACTGGTGGCCAGCAGAGTACAGATGGTTGCAAAAGAATTTAAAATGGTAGAGCTGGGAACAAAACGGTGTAAATGAATATAAAAGGCCGAGTTCAGAGGGGTGACGCAGAGGTGAATAAACCCAGCAGGGCAGAGGAATGGCTCATTTAAACATGCTCACAAAAGTTTTAAACTGATTTCAATTTCCCCTATCTAGGCTGTTTTCCAACTTAACTTTTTTCTCCATTTTTTATTTTTGCCACGGTGCAGGATGCAACAAACAGACTTGCTTGTGCAGCAGTCTTAAATCAAGCCCTTGTTTATGAGGAGATGGAAACAGAGGGCTGAGAGACAGAAGCAGGGAGCTGTAAGCAAGCAGCCTGAGGAGGCTTATTCTGGAGTCTGTTTCTGCGGTGGGTAGATGAAGCTCAGAGACCTGATGCCTGTCTCTCTCTCTGCTCTAATTACTGGCAGCCCTGTGAAGGAATGCTGACACACACACACACACACACGCTCGCACACACACACACACATGCTCACACACACACACACACACACACACACACACACACACACACACACACACACACACACACGCTGGTGATCCCAATGTGCATATACACACACGCTCACACACAGACACACCAATGCTCACCCATTCGCATGCACATACACACAAATACATATACACACACACACATACACACATATGCACCCACATCCACATGCATGCACGTACACACAAACACACACACACACACGCACACACACACACACACACACACACACACACACACACACACACACACACACACACACACACAGTCTCTTTCTTTCATCAAACAGAATATGTATGTGCTGGAAATGGGGCACTGGCAGAGAGAGAGGGAGAGAGATTGCAGAAAAAAGAAGAGTCACAAAAATTGACTCTCTTCAGTTCTTTCCTACGGAAGAAGGACTTATTGTTAGGAGGCAGGAGTACTGCATCTCTGTACCAGTGGGAAAGCAGTATTTACACAAGTTTTATGGATTTATTGTCCTCCTGGTCAGAATGACAGCACTTCTAGTCCTTACTTTGACTGCAATATCTTTCCTTTATTTGTCGTATTTACAAGGTGTACACTTTAAGCTTGAACCTTTAACACGGATATCTACCAGAGACACTGCACAGGAGGGAGAGTCAGAGAGGCAGAGAGAGTGCCTTACTTCCTCCCCATGCTTACATAAGTCTCCGGCAAGATTTTCACTGCAAGATTTTGCACTTATTTTTAGAAAAAAAGGAGCTTAATTGTCATGGGAGCCGCAAAGCCAGTGAAATTGGACTGCAGGCTTTGATCAGGCATCATCTCTGACTATCCAAACTAAAACTGATCCTAAAGAGCGATCCTGAAACAGCGTTGTGTAGATGTGCGCATGGTCTCGCACCCTGAAGGAACGGCAAATAAAACAACGGGACAGAGTTCTGTGGGGGAGGGGCTGTGCATCAAAAGAAAGGAAGGAAGTGCTCCTATGTTAAATAAACGATAAAATCCAGGAGCATCAGACAAGATGGCAGCAAAGTGGTCCTCCACATGTTTAAAAAGAATGGAAAGAGAGACATGCTTTCATACTTCAGCCCAGTCCTACAAGGGTCCTCCTAGAATTTGAAGAATTTTCTTTATCATCCTTTTTTTGTTTTACTTTTAGTTTTTTGTCATATTTTTTTGTTATGTTGAAATATCTACAGAAAAAAATGTTCCCGCTGAAAGACAAGGTTCTGTGAAGTGCCTAAAGTTTGGTTGATTTGTTCTGCAACCCCCATTATGGGGAAAATAAATTAAAAAATGAGCAAACACACAATCAAAAAAAAAAAAAAATCTTAAATTTTGAGCCTTTTCCCCATTGGTGTCCTTTTCCTTGTCATTTTGAAAAATATTTCATGCATAGATCCCCACAGAGCAAACCATTTATATACTTTAGTCTTTATATATTTATCTCTATATATCTATATATTCATTTATTTACTTAAAAATCTCTCCAAGAAAGAAAGAAGAACAGCAACAATCAAACCAATGCAGAAAAGATAGAAAGAAAGAAAGAAGGAAAGAAAAAAGAAAGAAAAAAGGAAATATGTAGTTTGGCACTTTTTGATAATTCCTTCTGTGGTTCCATTCCCTATATGGAGAGGGGGAACTGCGGTACCTGGCACCAAGAATGCTGGTAGAAAGAAGATATCAGAATATCAATATTTTCATGTTATCTTTCATATATATATGTATATATATTTTTTATAAAAGACTCAAGAGCCAAAGAACCATCAGAGCTAAAAACAAAGTTATGGACAGAGGCAAAAAGGGGGATGAGAGAAAGTATTGTGTTTAAGGAGGAGGAAGAGAAAGAGAAAAAGAGGAGAGCAAGGGATAAGTGAGCAGAGTGATAAAACAAAAGAGAATGAAGGTTAAAGGAGCCGTTTCACCTCAGAGAAGGACAACGCTAAAGTAATGAATAAGCGGATAAAAGGTGAGCGAAAGAGTGAGAGGTGGAGACAGGGAAGGAGAGGATGGAGGACAGAGTCCGTGACAGGAAATGAGCTGTAGGTTGGGTGGGGTCAACTTCCTGTCGCACACCAAAAAAACAACAACAAAAAACAAAATACAAAAAACCAAGAACAAACAAAAAAGCAAAACGCTGCCACTGAGTCAGATTGATCTGCATCACCCAGCCCTCTCTGAAGAGACAAAAGACCAAAAGAGAGGAGAAGAAACTGGAAAAAGACATAAGAAGGAAGGAGACTGTCAGGTCGGGGTGGGGGTGGCAGGGGTGGGGGCTGCGGTGTCGGGGGAGCGGAGAAGACGACCCGTCGTGGGTTTTCAGAAAAAAAAAAGTCATCTGTTCTGTCACGTCTCCGCTGGGCACCAGCAGGGGGAGCTGTTGGTGGTAGGGACCGATAGCCGAGGGGGACGCGGGGCCGAGGGGGGAGGGGCTGGAGTTCCGGAGAGAGCAGGTCCTCCTGTCAGGGGCTCCACTATACGCGGGTGGTGGAGTGGGGGTGGGGCAGGGTGTTGTTGTGGCCGGGGCGGGGCGGGGTAGGTGTTGAAGGCGTGGAGGGGCTGCATGCCGGTGATGGTGCTGGGGATCATGGTGATGGTGTTGGGGGTCATGAGCGGCACGTCGTCGGGGGCGCGTCGCAGGGCCAGCGTGTAGTCGGGCGGGCAGGCGGGCCGCAGGATCTCGTGCGGCCGCAGCGGCTCCATGTCGTGGTGGGCGTCGTGCTCCGAGTGCTTCATCTGCAGCGACATCAGCTCCTCCTCCTGGCTGTGCGCCAGGTCGTTGGCGGGGCTGCGCTGGGGCGACAGGCGGCGCCGCAGCTCGTGCCGCTTGTCCCGCTTGTAGTAGAGCGCGGCGAAGGCCAGGATGTTGAGGAAGAGGAGGGAGGCGCCCACCGCCACCGTTACGCTCAGCTCCGTCGAGTAGTCCCGCGTGTCCCCCGGGAACGGCGGGAAGCGGGGCCGCTCCGAGCCCTCGGGGTCGGGGTCCGGGGGGAAGGTGGGGACGGGGTGGCGGGTGGTGCGGGGCCGGGGGCCGGGGGTGCCGGGGGCAGCCGCGTGGTGGTGGAGCTGATGTACTCCTCGTGGAGGCTGTGCAGGTGGGGCACCAGCTCCAGCCAGAACGCCACCTTGTTGGCGCGGTAGTTGTCGCGGACGCGCGGCTTCAGCCCGATGTGCAGGTACTGCTTGTCCTTGGAGTTGAACTTGGTCCAGATGACCTCCTCGAAGCGGTTGGGCTTGGTGTGGATGAACTTGGTGTCCTGGGGCACCGGCAGGTTGGGATCTCTGGAGGAAAGCACCGGAAGCAGAAGAGTTTTAACCTCCCAGAGGGGCACTGTGAGTCGACAGGTAAGGACAGCTGCCCTTGGATGAGAGCATCCACTAAACCTACATTACATTACATTATTGTCACTTAGCAGATGCTTTTATCCACAGCAACTTATATATGTTATAATTTTTACATGTTATCCATTTATACAGCTGGATATTTACTGAAGCGGCTGTGGGGTTAAGTACCTTGCCCAAAGGTACAACAGCAGTGCACCAGCAGGGAATTGAACCACCAACTTTTTGCTCCTTACCACTATGCCACACTACTGCCCACAAACTCTCAGCAATAAGAGGAGAGTGATAATGGAATAGTGGTCCAGTCCGGGCCGCCCGGCCCCGCACCCCCACACCCCGCGTCCCAGCGGAAACTCACCCGGTCTTGGCGAAGTTGGTCCAGTAGGTCATGACGACGGCGCTGAGCATGACGTCGTTCTTGGAGAAGTTGCAGGGGAAGAGGTCGGTGGCGCCCACCATGGGGATTCCGAAAACGTAGGGGATCTCGTCCCCGTGCGCTGCGTCGGCCCATTCCGGCCGCGTCTCCGTCTGGCAGTGGTGGTAGAAGGTGTAGAAGTAGACGGGCGACTGGAACTCGGCGTGCAGCTTGGCCGTGGCCACCGCCGGCGCCACCCACTGGTGGTCCGTGAACAGCGCCAGCAGGGTCTTTCGCCGCATCTCGCCGTTGTCGCGGTCGGCCCAGTCCGTGTACATGAACTTTATCGTTTCCCTCAAGATGTCCTTACCTGCGGGGACACAGCGGAGCAAATGATGGCTGTTGCATTCTACACAACTACACAACGCATGCTATAACTGTCCCAATGGCTACAGGAAGCAGAATAATTATGAATGTCAAATATGAAATTTTTCGGCCACCATCAGCTTAGCAGGGTGACCTTGCACAGATGCGAAGTGCCCAGTCACTGACCAACCAGAAGGTTTTTCATAATGTGGGCGGCGCTTAATCTCCGCCCTTTGGGGGTAACGATCACACACAGAGGGCTGCATTCATTTCCAGGGGAGGAACTTAAAAAGGCTCACCTTCTGGATAACCGTAGAGGTTGTCCACGAAGTTGGAGATGGTGTAGTCGAACGCAGCGGCCGAGATTCCCTCCTCACTCTCAGAGCCGCCATCGTCCACAAACTTCAGCCCCTCCCCCTGATTCACTCCAATCAGGATGTCGTAGTTCAGGAACTCCCCCTGGTGGAGCAAACAGGGAGGTGCGTGTTGGTGGGATTAAACCAGCAAATTCTAACAGGCTCAAACAGAGGGAAAAGGGCAAGAGCACACCCACTACTCCCTCCTTCCTGTAAATGCAGAAAACTGTGAGATAATAAAGATGAAAATATGTCTGCTTAATTGCCTTGCCAAAAATACGCACAAGATGTATAAAGCAGCAGTATTGCAAAATAACTGCCATTCTGGAAATTAAAAGAACCGAACAAACTGCAGAAGTGGGGAGAAATAAATACATTCTGGGGAAAAAGTAGTCTTTGTAGACTATACAGAACCTCTGTGTTCTTCATAGTAATGGATAAAAACAGGATACATAGGATTTGATAACTCAAACATGCCCCCTACTGGAAATAAAAGAATTAATAAGAGAAAACCCCTTTTAAAATGTGTCTGTACGTCTGAAAAAAGCATGTACACAAGAATAAATGCAGAAATCAGACGACGCAGGAAAAATAAAAAATGGTACTTTTAGAAATTATTTAGATATAAATTATTCAGGACCAAAACTAGAGTCTGTGTTAAAATTTCAAGGAACATTTACAGAGTATAAACATGAGGAACAGAGTCACACAAGGCGGAATGCTGCTTGAGTGGGCCCAGCCCGGGCGGGGGGGCTGGAGTCGGACCTGCTGCATGAGTATCTCCGGGTCATCTGGAACCACGTCCCCGTCCACCACCGGGCCGAAAGCGATGTGGTACCGCGCCGGCTGGATGTCCTGGTCCACCAGCTCGCGGAAGTTCTTGCGGCGGAGACACTCCACCAGGTCGACGGTCTCCCCGTAGCTGCAGCCCACCTTTCGCGCCAGGACCTTGGTGTACTTCAGCGGCTGGTAGTTCACCGACCAGCTGGAGATGGCAGAGCCGCTCTGGGCGATGGCCCTGTGGAACAGACCTGCGCCGCGACAGGACCGGATCAGAACCGTGAGATCCGGAAGGCTTGGTCATTATTACATTAATACATTTTTGGCATTTAGCAGACGCTCTGATCCAGAGCGACTTACATATGTTATGGTTTTTTACAATGTTATCCATTCATACAGCTGGATATTTACTGAGGCAATTGTGGGTTAAGTACCTTGCCCAAGGGTACAGCAGCAGTGCCCCAGTAGGGAATCAAACTGGCAACCTTCGGTTATAAGTCCTATGCTACACCGCCGCCCCACACGTTACCTTTATCTCATGTCATGTCACAAATATCTCCCCAAACGATCTGGGGACAGTGCTCCAGAATGGGCAGGAGATAGAAAGCAGCAACTCCCCCCGCAGTGAGTTCAGGGGGACTTACTGGGGGGGGAGAGGGGGCTGATGGCCGGTGGGCTGACAGCACCCTCCCCCCTCTCCTCCACCCCCAACAGCATCACACCCCCACCCAATTTTTAATCATCTTATTTGTGCCGACCCAGGACCCAATTTAAACTAACTTCATCCGTCCCTGAGGCTTTGAGAGGTTGATGGTGTGGGGACAGATCAATATAGATATGAACTTAATTACAAACATAATTATAAGCCAGGCAAAACTTTATAATCATGATTGAATTTGGATTCCAGCAGCACTTTAATAATTTATGTCCGACTCGTGCCTACAAAGGAGGACACACACCGAGTGAGAGGGCCGTGCCAAGCTGCCCGGTGCTCTGCACGGCTCCAAGCGGGAATAATCCGGAATAATCCGGAATAATCAGGAATAATCAGGGAATTCAATTATGTGGTTAAAATGGGGAAAAATGGAAATACAAACTGGCAATAACATGGAAACGAAGATGTTTGTACGAAAGCAATGAAACAGATAAAAACTAGGAAATATATGGGCATTAAACTGTGTGTAAAATGGGGAGAACGTGAAATATGAAATGGTTATAAATCAGGAAAAACTGGGGAATAACATTTTGGATATAGTGGGAATTGAGCTGTGTGTAAAATAGGAATAATGTGAGATATAAAATGGTTATTAAATAGGAATAGCTGGGGAAAAACACTGTGAATACAGTGGGAATTAAAGTATTATGAGAACTGGGAATATAAACGGGTCCTCACACAGGATGCTGTGATATTTTACGGGGCACTCCAACGGAGCCCGCTGACAAGAGCAGGGTGCGAACGGCCCCCGTTTCTCCTCTCTGATGGAATTGGTCCCTCTGTACTGCAGTGTGAGCTGACGGAAGAGCTTATTAAAGCTGCGCTTCCCCCCTCTCTCCTCTCCTCTGCCTCGCTGCTTCTTCCCGCAGTTTCTCTGGTTAAATAATTAAGCAGCGACGCAGACCCCCTTTCCCACTGAAATCAATTAGGAGACTCTGCTGAGCCATGGCTAACCTGTCCTGCACACTCCTGCTCCAGCATCCTCTTTGAAACGGGGGGGGGGGTGGGAGAGAGAGAGAGAGAAATGGGGGAGAGAGAGATGAGGTGAGCAAGAGAAAGAGAGGGAGAGACAGAGAGAGAGCAGGAGACAGAGAGAGAGGGAGAGAGAGAGGCAGACAGAGGGGGGAGAGAGTGAGAAAGACAGGGGAGAGAGAGAGAAAGAGATGGGAAAGAGGGAAAGAGGTGGGGAGACCTAGAAAAAGAGAGGGGGGAGACAGAACGAGAGAATGAGCAACAGAGTAAGAGCGAGAGCGAGAGAATGGAAGAGAGAGAAAAAAAGAAAGAGAGAGAAAGAGAGAGAGAGCAGGAGCCAAAACAAGACAGTGAGTAAGAGAGACTGCAAGAGACAGAATGAAAGAGAGAGAAAGAGTGTGAGCGCAGGACACAGAATGAGAGAGTGAGCGAGAGTGAGAGTGAAAGTGACAGAGAGAGGGAAGGAAAAGCCCGCCCATCCGCTGTCCTCCTTAAAGATGTGTTTATCTCTCCAGCTCTCCTGTCCCTCTTTCTGTTTATCGATTCACCCATTTGTCTTTCTGCCTCTTAATAACGCTTGATAACTATTTCTTCTTTGCTGGGTTGTTTCCCACACTCCTCCCCGAGTCGGTGCGCCCTGTCTGAACGCAACGCTTCATCCTTTCTGACAGCGTCAGGGACAGAGGCTTCTCCATACCTGCAGCCTACAGGCCCAGGAGGGACAGGCAGGTGAGTCCGAGTGAGGTGACGATGACATGACGATGGGGACGAGGACAATGGTGCTGACGGAGACGACTGGGTGGCAGAGAGTGAAGGTGGAGACTGAGAGACTGACCAGCAGGGAGCAGCAGAGACGACAGATCAGTGACACAAGACTGATGGGACATAAAGCAATCACACACACACACACACACACACACACACACACACACACACACATACAAATACACATGCACACATGCATGCACAAGCACACAAACACACATGCACAAAAAAACTCAAAAACACACACACTACTGCACACAGACACAAACACATGTACAGACATGGGTTATACAGACAGTGAAGCTCTGTAAGGCATAGCATTGAATTGATCATGCCTTGACCTTCAGAGTGCAGTGAAAATTGCCTGCCTCTGAATGCTGTAATGACAAACTTCTCAGCTTCAGTCCTGTCCTTTTCGGCTTTCGTTCAATTTTTCCTATCTCACTTCGCATGGTGTCGACGGGCTCTCTCCCCCGGCCCCCTACAGTGCAGTCAATGTCTATTACCGGGTTATGACTACAACAGAACCAGCCACGCGTTCAGGGGGTCCTGCCACTGTTTACAGCTTCCCCATAGTGCCCCCATTGTTACAGGCAGGTGAAAATAACCCAGTTTAGAAGGCTGTACCCCTGACGCTATCCCTGACCCCTGCCCCCACCCCGCCCCCTCCTCACCCTCAGAGTGGTGGGACAGGATGAGGAGGTTGACACAGGACGCCCCGGCGCCGGAGCCGAAGATGGTGATCCTCTCCGGGTCGCCCCCGCAGTGGCCGATGTTCTCGTTGAGCCAGCGCAGTGCCTGGATCTGATCCAGCAGGCCGTAGTTCCCCTTGGCCGACTGGTCCCCCGTGCTCAGGAACCCTGCAGGGACGGGCAGAGTCACATTAGCAGAGAGGTGTGGTTAGAATGTCAGGGGGTGGGGTTAGAGGAGGGGGTGGTTGTGGCTAAATTAGCAGTGAGGTGGGGTTAGAATGTAGGGGGTGGAGTTAGAGGAAGGGAAGGGTGGGGTTAAACTACTAGAGAGGTGGGGTTAGAATGTAGGGGTGGGGTTAGAGGAGGGAATGGGTGGAGTTCATTAGTGGAGGGGAGGAGTTAGGACATAGGGATGGGGTAAGATAAAGGGATGCATGGGGTTAGATGACAGTAGATGGTGTAAGGGAGGGTTATGATGGTTTTGTTTGAGAAGAGAAGTAGTTGAGGAAAGTAGGATAAATTAACACAGTCTGTTTTGTTCAACTGTGTCACTGTGTTGTAAATCATGCAATAACCTTGCCAATAATTCACACTTTACACTAAAGTAAAAGAAAGGGAATGAGAGAGAGAGTGAGAAAGAGACACAGAGGAGAGAAAACCCTGCAGTGCATTACTGTTACAAACATGTTTACTTGCGTCCCAAAAATCCAGACGGCATCGTCTGTCACTGTGTTTGAGGTGTTTATATGACTGTCGGTGTTAACGCTGACGTTCAAATGATGTCTTTCTTTCGTTTGTACCATTTTGATCGTTAATAAATCAAGGTGCGATAATAAAGTGGTGCAATGTGTGATTAGAGGGCTTTATTGTGTCTGAAAGCCTTCTTTAAAGGAGCAGTGAAAGTGCATGCTGG
>CM032888.1:31759034-31784034 GCA_019176425.1 Megalops atlanticus
TCACACTCACACTCACACTCACACTCACAGACCCAGCCTCCCTCTCACACTCACACTCACAGAACCAGCCTTGCACTCACACTCACAGACACAGCTTCCCTCTCACACTCACAGACACAGCTTCCCTCTCACACTCACAGTACCAGCCTTGCACTCACACTCACACTCACACTCACACTCACAGACCCAGCCTCCTGAGTGTGTGCGTGCGTTTGTGTGAACTGATGTGTGTGGTTGGCTGCAGTTAGTGTTCATCACTGTTGTCAATGAAATTCACACAACATCCAAGGGGATGGGAGTGTGGATTTATAGAGACTCTCCGAGACAGAGAGAGAGAGAGAGAGGATGAGTGGGAGGAGAGAGAAAGCGTGAGGGGGCAGAGAGAGGGAGCGAGAGCTGTTGAGTGCCATCCCTGTTCATTTATAGTGTGAAAATGCTCTGCTGTGTGTATGCCCAGAAGATGCATCTGCCTGTGTTCACGGCTGGTTTCTGCACTGTTACTCAGAGCACGTCTCTGAAGGCCCGGGCGTTCTCTGATTGGCGGCTGGGCGACCACTCTCAGGACAGGCCTGCGATGATGTCATCATGACCCTCTGAGAGAGGGAGCGCGCTATTGTATTGCTGTTTCCGTTTGATATGTACATGCTTTGGCAATGAGAATGTATGTCTTTCATGTCAATAACGCAAACTGAAATCGAAATTGAATTGAGAGGGCGAGACGCAGAGAGAGAGAAATCATCTCAAGGAGAGAAGATAAATTATTCAGCTCCGCTTGAAAGGCAGCGCACAAACACACACGCGCTGACAAAGAGAGCACGGCGGAGGAGAAGAGTCAGAACACAATGGCACACCTGAGCTAGCGCAGCGCTTTATAGACCCTTTGAGAGCAAGTCATCACCCATCGATTGGACTTTGTTGCCTCATGAACAGTTTTACAGCCTCTGGGAACAATAACTCTGAGAGCAGCACTGAGCATGTGCAAGGAGACGAGGGCAGGACTGAGCATGTGC
This sequence comes from Megalops atlanticus, assembly GCA_019176425.1. Lineage (NCBI taxonomy): Eukaryota > Metazoa > Chordata > Actinopteri > Elopiformes > Megalopidae > Megalops > Megalops atlanticus. The sequence continues at coordinate 31,760,045 of CM032888.1, forward strand.
AAGGAGATGAGGGAGGGACTGTTCTATACATTTGGCAGGGATTAAAATGCACCAGATGTCATGACAGAGAAATAGGACCATATTGGAGCTTTAGTGGAACTACACACTGTAGCACAATGACAGTAATTTATTCAACTGAAACATGAGAGAAAAAAGGTGTGCTTCACAAAAAGCAATCTGCCACCTTTTCCAGGGCATGAATAGTCATGGCCTGTTCTGTTTTTACATTTTACAATAGGAACAATTTCATAATTAAGTCTACCATCTGAATGGCTTTATGACACATGAAGAAACACACCTGGACCAACAGGTACCTACTATCTCCATCACCATTTAAAGATCAGACAGGCACGTGTTCACTTGGAGCAAAGTCACTATACTGTATCGAAATGCCTTATTTTAATCACATTTTAGCAAAGTAAAATGGCAAATGGACTGCATTTATATAGTGCTTTTCTACTCATTAGAGTACTCAAAGCACTTTACAGCTATATGCCTCATATCTACCTACCAGAGGCAGAGGCTGCCATACAAGGTACCAACTAGCCACTGGGAGCAGTTTGGGGTTTAGTGTCTTACTTAAGGACACTTTGACATTCTGCCAGAAGGAACCAGATTCAAACCAGGGACCTTCCAATCCCCAATCAACTGCACTACCTCCTGAGCCACTGTCACCCCCAAAGCAGGTTATTCTTTTCAGACAAACTCCTTTTCATTCTTCTTTAAAAACAGGAGAATAGAATTGAGAATCTGAATGTGGAGTTCAAGCACACCCCCTTTCTGTAGTTGTGTTCAGCTGCAGGACCACTGCCTTCATCCAATCAGCTGGTCACTACTGGGTCACATGCTCTTGTGACAGTGTTGTCAGAAAAAGTAAAAATCATTCTACTTATTGTTTATACAAAGAGGCTGACGATTGTACTTTTACCTTTTGTGTAAAGATTGGCAGGCATTTCTGTACCCCAGGAGTGAAACTTCTTGGTCCAGAACTCACTGGCGTAATCACACTGAAAATGCTACAAGAGCTGCTCACCCAAACAGAAACGGAACACTTGTGCTTGAAATATTTTCATTAAATACAGCAAGCCTTCTCTAATGCAGGAAAGCTCGACATGTCTTTCATATTGTACGACCAAATGTTTTTCAGATCCTGTCATTTGTTGAAATTCAAAATATGCAAATGACATGATAAAATATATTTCATTCCTGTGATGATGGCAGCCATTCTGAATATCTTTATTCATTCCATTTGTGAATTTTTCTAATACTTCCGTCAGATAACAACCCCGCCTTGCATCGATAGTTCCTTAATGAACAGCGTAATAATGAGAAACTAATGAAGGGAACTGCTCCTTTAATCTATCATTTTACACAGAGTAAAATAGGTCCATGCGTGGCTGTTCAGATGCTGTTTCCTGGTGTGCTCTGGTCCTGGTGCCTATTGTTGTAACAGGTGCAGTAAACAGGACCTCTTCCTACGGATTACTGCTGCTTGTAAGTCTCTGTGACTGTCTGATCACTGTGTGATGTTCAGATTTTTAATAAGATGAAAAGTGTGAGTGTGTGTGTGTGTGTGTGTGTGTGTGTGTGCGCATGCGCCCATGTGTGCATATGCGCATATGTGCGTGCATGTGTGTATATAAGGTTGTGTGTGTGTGTGTGTGTGTGTGTGTGTGTGTGTGTGTGTGTGTGTGTGTATGCGTGCAAATAAGGCGGTGAGTGTGTGTGTGTGCATATGTGTATGCAAGGCAGTGAATGTTTGTATGTGTATGCACATGCGGTATGTATATGGCAGCTTTGCTGTATGTGTTCGTGAGTGGAGTGCGTGTGTGTGTGTGTGTGTGTGTGTGTGTGTAAGCACTCTCCCCTTCCCCCTCCCCAACCCCCTGTATGACAGCCTTCTCCAGCAGGCCCCAGGTGTTCCTGTGTGCAGGGGGGAACAGGAGGCCCTGTGTTGGTCCAGAGCTGCATTTCTCCCTGTAATCACTGCACTGGTGCTATGCCTTCTGACAGCCCTGCGCTAAGAACTGTGCAGAATTTTTCAGAATCTATTCTTCCCTTGAAAAAGCCTTTTTCTACAGTCTTGGAAGTAAACTTCCCTTTGAAGCAGTAATCTACTAATCACGTTGAAGATGGCAGCTCATATATGTGGGGGAAAATCATGTCTGATTTATATTTCATAGAGAAGATGAATAAATGAATGAGGTAAATAAATGTTTTTCTTCTTGTTCTTTGCCAGTGCGTTACCACAGTCAGCTCATAGTGTTTCCTTACGCAGACTAGAGGATCAGCGCTTAAACTCTCCCTGAGCCAAACTAATCATCACAGATTCTCTCTTCAGAAGCCCTGACACATACAATGGAAGCACTGATACTTCCCACAGGAGCACTGATATTCCCTATGGAAGCAATAATATTCCCTACAGAAGCACTGATACCCCCTATGGAAGCAGTAATATTCCCTACATAAGCACTGACACTTTCTATGGAAGCAGTAATATTCCCTAAAGAAGCACTGACACTCCCTATGGAAGCAGTAATATTCCCTAAAGAAGCACTGATACTCCCTTCAGACAGACACACCCTGCCTCTTCCCCAGCAGGTCTTTAGATTCTTCCCACCTGCCTTTAGATCTGTCTGTTCCTCCAGATCATCAATTTCAAACCCTAACAGTCTCTTTTTAGTTTTTTTTTCTCAGGTAGCTGTCTGTCACCCACCAAAATAAGCCACACACACACATACACACACCTGTGTGCTCTGAGTTTCAGCCACCTTTCTGAGAGCGTGACAGTAATGGCAGTTTGTGTGCATGTGTAGTAACCTCCTGCAGAAGGAACAGAGCTTTATCTCAGGGGCCGTGCTCCCATTTCACCGGTCTCTGGACACACACACATGCATGAACATATACACTGCCCCAAAGGCTAACAGGTTCACATCTCGAGATGCTCTGTTTCGGTGTTGATATTCCTGTAAAGAGCGGGGGAGCATTTCAAAGCTTTGCCTCCTTTGCAGTAGTTGGTTGATCCCTTTGCTGATCAGTAAAGACGTTCCTTGAGGAGGACACCACAGGCACTTCAATTTTAAATACAATGTTAGTTTGACTGACAAGCTGGTTGGGCCTTTATGCCACAGACCTGGCCACTGAGCTCTGTACAGGACAGGACACATACAGCTGAAACTCGATTTCACCAATGAAAGCCCAATAACAGTTTGCTATTAAGGCTCAGTTTTGCCAAAGTGAGATATCTGCACTACTTACCTACAACAACCAGATTAAGCTTACATTGGTATAACTAATCTATGTCATTATAATCCATTATAATCATTATCATCACTTTCATTATCATCATCATCATCATCATCATCATCATCATCATCATCATCATCATAGCAGTCTTCCAACACCCTTGGCCACTGCACATAAAATTATGTAGATAGATAATCAAATGTCAGACAGTTATAATCACATATAAAAATAAAATATATATAAATAAATAAAAACAGAAAAGGAGAAACCAAAATAACATAATATAGGAAATTTTTTTAAAGACAGAGGAAGAGCTGAATAAACATTAGCTAAGACCATACGCCGAAACAAAGATGATAGAAAATTATGGATTAAAATGAAAAATAAGCCTAAACAGTTATGTTTGGAGGTTAGGCTAGAATTTCCAACACAGTCACAAATTCATTGTTACAGTTTCAAATCTCAAAGTAAGGAATTCCAACACTTAGAGTCCAAAACACAGCAAAAGCTAACCCCCACAGAGTGAAAATGAGTTTTAGGTACAGTGAGTTGGCATGTATTGGAGGAACTGAGTCTCAGAGCAGGCGCATGCAACTTCAAGTCACTTAAATAACTTGGTGGAAGGCCATTCAGCACTTTAAATGTCAGTAAAAGTTCCTTGTTGAGCATGTGGGCATTTACAGGGAGTGAATGAGGCTTAGACGGGGTATGGGTGATATGTTACAATGCTCCAGACTCTCCCAGCATCCTGGCACCCGAGTTCTTAAAATACTGTCAAGCTCCTTTTCAAGAATCTAAATTTAGTCCCTACAAATCTTTACATTCATAGTCTCAGGGTATGCACCATAGTCCTTTATCAAATTTCTCTTCATCTGCAAAACTCCTGCAGAAAGCCACGGACAAACAGCTTGCAGCCGTCCAAAACTCCAACAATATCTGTGAGATCTTTCTGTCAAGCATTAGACCTGCTCTCATTATGCCTGTCAATGACGTTCTCCTGTCTTCTGACCGCGACTGTCTCCCTGTGCTTGTGCTTCATGCCCTCAGTGGTGCTTCCACTGCAGAGGACGCCCAGATTCTTTTGAACAGACTTGAATGCGCTGCTCGTCTAAAGGGAAGGTGTACTGTCTCGGATCAGCTCGTACCTGTATCTGCGCCCACGGACTTCTCTTCTGAAGTCACCTCTGATTTATCTAAGGTTAAGTACGGAATCCCACAAGGTCCAGTCCTAGGGCCCCTGCTCTCACCACTTTCGTCTGTAAATGTGGAATAAGTTTTCATTTCTACACTGACGAAACACAGCTATATGGATCAGTGAAGCTTACTCAAGATCTCCAGACCCCCAGACCTGAAGCATGTCTCACAGACATAAAGCTGTGAATGATATCAAACGTCTTGCCTCTAAATAGACGAAACAGGAACGATAGTCCTGTGGCAAAAAGACTCTCATAGCACCCTAGCAATTTTCATGCTCATCGTAGCCTGTCACCCAGCCACCCAAAATCCACTTATTAAAGACCTTGAGATTACAATTGACCCAGATCTCTCATCTGAAACTCTTACAAAAATATTTCAAGGCAAGTATTTATTAACTCTGAAATATTGCCAAAAACTGGCTGTTTCTTAAGTCTTAAGTCAAAAGATGCGGTTAAAGTAGTCCATGCATTTATTACATCTATATTAGGCTTCGGTAATGCCTTTTTATCAGGATGCTTAAATGCCACTTCAAATCCCCTGAAACAAGTTCAAAATGTTGCTACTAGAATCTTGACGAGAACAAAAAAAAAATTGACCACATTACACTGGTTTTAGCATCGCTTCACTGGCTACCTGTGAAGGGTTGGATTGATTTCAAACTGCTGCTCCTAACTTAAATACGTTTGTGCCTGCCTATTTTGCAAGATCTAATAATCCCCTTCAAACCCCCGGGACTGCCATGTTCACAAGGGGCTGGCTTTCTGTTGCTTCCAAAAATAGAAAAAAACTCAATCTGGTGGTAGAGCTCTCTCTCGCACTGCCTATGACAGTCTGTCTGGGAATCAGAAACAATCTCAATTTTTAATTCTGGATTAAAAATGTTTTCTTTATGCCAGACTTTAACTTTTATGGTAGGACTGACTGCTGAGGGGGAGGCCTGCTGGTGGCTATGGAACATACGTAGTACTGAGAGCTGTCCCTGCCGTGACCTCAGATCCAGTGGGTCTGGCCTTGGTTTATTCCAGACTGCTGCTCTGAATGGGGCCTGACAGACTCCTATGGCCTTCATGGGCACAGGCCCTAACCTTACTGCTCACCTCCTTTAGTATGCTGCCATAGTTTATCCCTGCTGAGGCTACATAGTGTCACACTGGACACTAAACTGCCTGATGGTCCTATTCAAACTGCCCACATGGCATCCAGGCAAAAGCACTGCACCACCAGCTCCAGGTGGTTAGTATTCACCTCAAAGGGCAAGATGGCTGGACCATCACTGCATTGTAAAACCTCATGAAGTCCCTACCCTGGCCTTTGGTGGGAGTAAGGTTCCCCCCATGGCCGACCAGGCCAGCCCCTGCTGCCTCTACACTGACACAATGAACTGATGGAATTTTCCATTCCAAGGTTACCAGTCCACTCTTTTCAAGCCCCTTGTCCGTACGTTTCATCGCCTAAATGAACATATTCTGCGGTCAGCACAAATTCATAGCCAAATGGGGGTGCAGCAAAAAGTGTGCATGTCTTATTATGACATGTTTTCCTGGTTGCTAGTTAACGGGGGCAAACAAAAAATCCCAGCACCAGCAGTACACTGGAGGAGCCCTGGAGGCTTGAGACGACATGACTCCCATGCTAGCTGCCGGCAGTCCCTGTGTTCATCTCTACTTCTGACGGCTGAAAAAACGAGGAAGAGAAATAAACATTTACTCGTCACCTCAGTGGCTCAGAGGGCATGCTAATGAAGAATTGCCTCATAATGGCAGGACTGTTAGCAGAATTCCCCCGCCGAAACGCTGCCTGCCGTTACACACAGTTACGTCACTTTCTGTAACATGCCTCTGTTCTTTCGTGATATACAAAGGAAAAATTTCAATTATAGCTAGACTTTCAACAATCAAAAAATAGCTGATTTCTTGGCCTATCAAAACAAGCGTGAGAACACAGAGCTCCACATGCCAGTGGCCGATTTATCTCTTTGCCTGGCGAAGATGTTCGATTGCGCCATTTCGATTTCGCAGCAGGTTTGAGATTCTGCAAAAATGAACCTTAAACGTTCGTGAGGTACATCCTGGACACAATAAATGAGAGGAAGTGACGACATGACATCACAGTCTTTCATCTGCATGCAGACTTCCACACGCTCTGATCTGAGCTTGTGTAACCCACAGGTGAACACGTGACATTCTTCACAATGCGTGACAATCTCACATTAATTGCTGTTATTGTTAATCATTAGTACAGCCCTTAGGGATTAATGGGTAAACCGCTTAATCGCTGACACCCCTCACTGTATCCGAAATGCACACCCAGACAATACTGAAAGTACATACAGGATATTAGAGAAAGGGTATGCAACCCATCAACGGGAACGAATTCCTTTGCTTCCAAGACTAATTCGGTGCTAAAATGAGGTAATTATGCAAACAGAAGCCCGTAACTCCCCGAGATGTAGGCCTGCTAATAAGAAGGACTGAGAGCTATTTCTGCTGTGATGGTTGTTTGTTTAAACTGTAATTACTCCCATCCAATCACTTCCACGCTTTGAGGACACCCAAACCATCTGTGCAGGTAGGAGGAGGGGGGCAGTGAGAGACTTATTCATCTGTGAAGCTGGGGGCCTCTGAACTGCAGTTTGGGAGAACACACATGCAACGTGCTTGCCTTTGTGTACTCTACTCTGTGATATGCTATGCTGTCCTGTGTTACATTGTCATGTTTTGTATTGTATTGTTTTGTACTATGCTGCAGAGTTTCAGTGTAGCCTCACATACCACATTTCCATTCATCACAGTGTCTTATACAACTTACAGCTGCTGTGCTGGTGTTTAATATATTGCTATATTGCAGAGTTCTTTACTGTTTTCTGCAAAGCTACACTGGTGTTCACTATACTGTACTGTACTGTACTCTACTATAGAGACCTGTGTTCTGTCCTGTATTATACTGTAGCATTCTGTACTGTACTGTACTGTAGCATTCTGTACTGTACTGTAGCAATCTGTACTATACTGCACTGTAGTGTTCTGTACAGTACTGTGGCATTCTGTTCTGTACTATACTGTACTGTAGTGTTCTGTACTGTAGCAATCTGTACTATACTGTACTGTAGTGTTCTGTACTGTACTGTGGCATTCTGTTCTGTACTATACTGTACTGTAGTGTTCTATACTGTACTGTGGCATTCTGTTCTGTACTATACTGTGCTGTAGTGTTCTATACTGTACTGTGGCATTCTGTTCTGTACTATACTGTGCTGTAGTGTTCTGTACTGTACTGTGGCATTCTGTTCTGTACTGTTCTGCGCTTTGCTGTAGTGAGATGTGGCATGCAGTGCAGCACAGTGCTACTGTACGCTTCAATTAGGCCGATGCTCTTTTTTGTCTGTTGCCTGATGCCTAATGCGTTCCCACGGCGATGGGGGAAATTACAGTTGGGCTTCACACTCAGGATCGCAATCTTATCTCTCATATTCATATTTCAATCTGTTGTTTAATTTCTGTTCATTTAAGCCCTGGCCTTATCAGTGGGGCGGACCCTGGAGTGAAAACCAAACAAAACCCATACATCCACAGCTATTTCTTCCCTTGCTTTTTTTTTTCTCCTCCAATCTCTCAAAGAACGCATCTCAACCCAAAATACACACCAAGAGCAACCACTACTGTTCCAGTCCAGTGAGCTGCTCTCTCTTACTTGGGGTTTTCTGAAAATGAAACCCAAAAAGCAGGTTAATAACAGCCTCCCTCCATCCTTCCAGGGAGCGGTTTCCTGAAGATCTCGCCTGGGCTTTTAGTGAGGGTGACGTGAGTCTCCGAGCCCCCACCTCTGCCGCATCTGTGCCGGGGGGACACCGAGCCGAACGCAGCACCGGACTTTGTGCGGTTAAAAACTAAAAGCGAGAGAGGGAGAGGAGCCGAATCCAGCTGAAAGCAGCCTGACAGACTGCCGTGCGAAGCCATCCAGGAGGAGGAACAGAGAGAACCTGCGTTTGTTTAACACAGAGACCACCGGGCTGCGCTGTCGAGGTGTTTGGGTTGGCTGCCGAAACACCAACCAGTCCCTCTGCCGAAGAGAGTTATGTGCAGTTGGTTATGCAAGTCAACATAAACAGTGTAAAATACACAGATATAGTAATTAAACAAACACGCACACATATGCACCCATCACACACACACACACCCACGCATGCACACACACACACAATTTGCAACATATTCACAACATCTGACAGCTGCATCTCTCATCTACCTGCAGTGAGCTTCTGTGGACGCTAGCCGGGCAGAGATGAGGGGAGCGCAGTGATTGGCTGAGTGAGAGACTGTGTTCTGTCCTGGTCTGCAGGTGAGAGGGACTCAGACTCGGCCCCTCCCCCGCCGCGGACAGAGCGGCGGAGTGCACGTGACCCCCGGTGACCCCGTCTCTGTGTGAGTGTTCCGATGTCATGAGCGGCGGGTCCCCGGCAACGCCCTCCACCCCAGGAGCCCCGTCTGCCAATGAAATTAACCCGGGCTGCTGCTGCGCTGTGCTGTTGCCTGGCAACTGCCCAAAGCTATCGTCAGAGATCTGATTCTCAGAACAGCAGTGGGACCCTGTCTGTCTGTGTCTCTCCCTCTCTCTTTCTCTCTCTCTCTCTCGCTGTCTCCTATGGATGGTGGTGAATGATGAATGTCAGCCTTCTAGACACTGCATAAACTGCTCTCTCTCTCTCTCTCTCTCTCTCTCCCCCTGCTTTTCTGCATTCTCCTCCTCCAGGCAGGTTTGCTACTCCTTGCTCTGGTTTCTGGCCCTGACAGACCCCTTGATCAGCTCACCTTGGCAGCCTTCCAGCAGACACTTGAGAGGCCCTGCTCAGTGCTCTGCCTCCCCACACACCTTCTCCCCAAGACCCCTGCTCCCCTCCAAACCCAGGGCAGATACTGCCCTGACCCAGCTGCAGGGGCCAGCTGTTTAAACCTGACACAGTGCAGCTAGACCCCCAGCTGTGGGAGTATCGTTATGGTGCACCTAGCAGGAGAAGCAGAAACTATGGCGCCCCCTGCTGGGACTAACAGCTGTTCCTCCACATCACTGCTCAGCCCTATACTACAGCAACCCCCAAAGGCTCCGGGGCCACTGATTAAACTTCCCCTGGATCTGTTGAAGGGGGACTGACGGTGAGGCCAGAAGCAAAGCAGATTTCTGGCCAAACTGAAGATGCTGTTGTTGGGTGGACTATGGCTCTCCTGGGGGAGTCTGTACCCACTCCGGCGAGGCAATAAAACTGGAGATGTGCGGTCTGGCAGCCTGGAACCTTCAACAAGGTATTTCTTGCTGAGAATTCTTCCATTGCTGTCACGAATCCTTCACAAAAAAGCGAATGTCCCTTTTGTGTTGTAAAAGAAGTCTTTTTAGACAGTCAGCAGCTGAAACCCCGTGTCTCTGTTTCAGCTCGATCTCTTTACCCCTTTTTAACATCACTTTAAATGAAGCCGTTCTACCTTTGTGGAGTCTGATTGTCAGAGAATGAGAGAGATTTGTAATAGGATAGGCTAAAAAGGCCATTTACTAAACCACAAAGAAAAGATAAAGAGGGAGACAGACACTTGGGTGGAGAGGAAGGAATAGGCCTGCATTTGAGATTGGACAGTTTAACTATAACTTGCAGGCATTTGAGAAAACGTGGTGTATTCACAAAGCGGTGTGTGAATTAGAGAGCCGTAAATTAGAGTTTTTGAAATTGTAATTTTTCACTGTTAACACGGCGTGGAAGTATGAGGGGTCACATGATGCTAAAACATGCTGCTGTTTTAATTTCTGCTCCAGTATAGTGTGCATCCGTGTGTCTGTGTGTCCCTGTGTGTGTGTGTGTGTGTGTGTCCGATGCATTACTCTGTATGTGTCTGATGTGTTCCTCTGTGTGTGTGTTTGTGTGAGTGTGTGTGTGTGTGTGTGTGTGTGAGTAATGTGTCTTTGTATGTGAGTGTGTGTGTGTGAGTGTGTGTGTGCGTATGTGTGTGTGTGTGTGCTTTAAAACCGTTCCTCTGTTTTTCCCTTGCGTGACCCCCCTCTTCTCATCGTCACGTGCTCCCCATCTCTCCCTCTCCTTTCAGCTCTCATATCCTCCCCTAACTGCTGTCCTCACCGTATGTGTGAAAACAGGACACTTCATACACCCCTGCGATGACACTCTGCAGTGTTGGGTTATGTGTGGTAGCTGCTGCTTGTTTTGCATAGTAACTCATATGCAACTGATTGCATGCTACAGGGCAAAGTGAGAAAAAAGCTCATGCATACTTATTTTTGGAATATCGGACGAATCAGAAAGAAAAATTCTACCTCTGTTTCATTCTCTCATTCCTCCTGTCTCTCTGTTTCATCCTCTCATTCCCCCTCTTTCCTTCTCTGTCTCATTCGCTCATTCCCTCTTTTCCTCTTTCTCTTGCTTCATTATCTTGTTCCTCCTCTATCTTCCTCTCTGTCTCATTCTCTCACTCCTCTCTCTTTCTCTCTGTGTCATTCTCTCATTCCTTCTCTCTCTTCCTCTCATTCTCTCATTCCTTCTCTCTCTTCCTCTCTGTTTCACTCTCTCATTCCTTCTCTCTCTTCCTCTCTGTCTCTTTCTCATTGCTGCACCTGTGCACCGCTTTCAGTCTCCTGCCAGTGTTGGCACTGAGAGCTGCAGTTTGTGTGGCCATTCATGAATATGCAGAGGGCGCTTTAGGTAACGGGCAAGACAGGGAGGAACAGAGGGAGAAAGAGAGAGAGGGAGAGGACAAGGAGGAACAGCGAGAGAGGAGGGGGGTGGGGGGAACGAGAGAGCAAAGCCATTAACCCTCTGGCCCTACAGGGGAGGGAGAGAGAGAGGCGTAGTCTCCCCAGGTCCGGGCAGGCGCTAAGGAGCTGACCCCTGTCTGAGCGTTGGCTGTGATGGATGGCTGGAGGCTGATGTGCTCGGAAAGCCAATGTGTGGCTCTGCCCGCCGGAGAGGTGGCCACCTGGCCACACAAACGCGCTCCTGTCTAACACGCAGAGACACCCAGCCACACCGCCGGAGCAGCCACACAGGTCTGAGACGACCTCACGGCCATGCAGCACGGCAGTCCCCTGCACCAGAGTGTACACACACACACATACGCACGTACACACACACACACCCACACACACACACACACACACACACACACACACACATATACGCATGTACACACACACACACACACACACACACACACACACATATACGCACGTGCACACACACACACACACACACACATATATGCACGTACACACACACACACACACTCACATATACGCACGTACATACACACATATGCACACACATGCACATAAACACAGATAAACACATACACACACACACACACACACACACAAAGACAGACATCCACACAAACACACACACACATACACACACACATACATACACACACACAAACACACATACATACACAAGCAAATGATACACACAAATGTTGAAATTTTCAGAGATGTGTTTAACTTGTGCATGACAATTTCTGTGCAGAAAATTGAATATTGCACATATTCAGTATTTCAGATGGACAGTCTGTGAGTTATTGCTTTCATAATTACTTCTCAGAATATCTAATTTTTGCAATAATTCAATCAGTCTCGGTTTTATAATGAGAAAATTACAACCGGGGACACAAAGGATGTCAATGTCACTGATTGGTACTGTATACACAGTGTTCGAAACCGTATTTTCAATATCGAATCAATCATTACGAAGTAAAGGGGAGGGAGATGCAATTAAGCGGCGTTTGTAGGACACTAAATGGGATGACTGATTGGTCTACACCACGAACATGTCTGACGAGGCGCAGTTCCGGAAACACTCACGTTGGTGAAAGCGCTCCTCTCTGTGTCCTCTCTGCTCCTTTAAGACAGGGGGTGGTCTGAACACTCTAGCTGAGCAGCTGTAATCACTTCTCCCAGTAGCTACGGCTGGCCACGATTCATTACTATAATGCTGGATCATTACAACTGCATGCTGCCCCCGTCCACAGCAACTCACAGCTGTACATATGAGAGCTCGCTTATAAAGCCTGGATTCTCTGTTAGGGTGACTGGCAGGTCTTTAGCCCCGCCCACCCCCGGGTTCCAGGACTCCACCCTCGGGGACACGTTCCAGAACTCCCAACACCTCCCGAGTGTTTGGGTTAATCACAGTATACATGCAGAGACTATTTGTACAGTGCCTATTCATGGCCTGTTAGTTACATCCTGCTAGTGCACACTGTGTGACAGCCATTTGGAGTTTGTGTCAAGAGAACTTTCACTGATGTTGTCCCCCGATGGTGGAATGACCTTCCACACGTCATCCGTTCTGCCAAATCCCTCACTATTTTTAAGAAACATCTGAAGACACAGCTCTTCCGCACTCACCTGATCACCTGAATCATTACCACCTAAAGCAATTTCCAGTGTCCCAGACTCATTGCCTGGCCGAGTATTAAAACTTGGTCATGCAGCACTTCTAATACTGTGTATGGCTATTGCTTGTGTTGTACTCTGCCTCACTTGTAAGTCACTTTGTATAAAAGTGTCTACCAAATGAATAAATGTAAACGTAAAGAAAAAAAACACACACAATGTCCAAATGGCTGTAAATTCCCCACAAAATTCTGAATGAAATAATATGTAAATAAATATCGGTAATAACGGCTGGTAATATCGGCGATGCTGATTCCTTGTAATAATCTCTTAAAAAGAAGTTGGGCTGTTTTGAAAACACATTTCCTGTTTTTTTTCCTCACAGGTTGGTCGGGTAAAACACCGATCGGTGTGTTGTGGAAACGAACGGCAGAGTCAGGAATCACGAGCTCACACAACAAATAGATAACATTTATGGCAGAGAGGGGGAGGGTGTGAACAAGGTGTCAATCTGTGTGGAAATCTGCGCTGATGTCACCACGTTCTCAGAGGCTGATAAAGGGAGGCAGCCGGAACAGCCTTCCAACACCTTCCCCCACCTTCTCCCGCCGCTTCCTAATCTTGTTCGCCTCTCACTCCCCGGCTCCCATCTCGCGATAAGCAAATCTCGAGCACATCTAAACTGCCTCAGACAAGAAAACCTGCAACCTAGGAGGGATGGGGAATTAAGGGCACTGATAATAAGGCTGCGGCAACGTTAGGGCAACGCTGAGAGAACGCTGGGAGGCGAGGATGGGGCGCTGACAAAGGCGGTGTGTAGGCATTGTCTGACTGAAGCACACGCTGCTACGCGCAGCGCTTTAGCAGGGATGATAAGAGAAAAGTGTGTTTCATTACATTTTATCCTGCAACCACATATTTAAATGAGGAACGGCTAACTACCACTAAGCAGTCTGTTTTTTTCACAAGGGAGAACTTTCTCTCTCTCACACACACACACACACGCACACACGCACACACACACACACACACACACACACACACACACACACACACACACACACACACACATGCGCACACACACACACACATTACTCACACACACACACAAACACACACACACATTACTCACACACACGCGCACACACACACACATTACTCACACACACACACAAACACACACACACATTACTCACACACACGCACACGCACACGCACACACACACATACACACACACACACACACACACACACACACACACACACACACACACACACACACACACACACATGACATATGGTGTAAGAATATTATTAGTGGAGACATGGTGTGAAACACTGTAAAGCTGGTATGAGAATATGCAGCAGGCATAAGACAATGCAGATACGGAATATGATCTTGAGATGAGATGGCACATGACAGCTTAATGATGGTGTATGATTGCACATATACTTCATGACAGCGTAGAAATTGTATCTGACAGTTGTCTTCAATCCTGGTCCTGGAGGGCGTCATATTCTGGCTAATTTTCAAAATCAGCTTTTATTTCCCAGTGAAGATGATAATTAAACACTAGCCACAATCAAATGTTGTTTAGCCTCAGGTCTAGATGGAAGATCCCATTAACACAAACAGCACACGGCTACACGAAGGGTAGTAGATATTCTCACCTCAGAGATTATCAGACACATCCAAATCAGACTGTTAAACACAGATGGAAATTAACCTTGAACAATATTTCCAGATGACTGTTTTTATGAAAATGTTTTTGACTTTGAATAGCTTTTTTCAGGGCGCCAGTAAAAATGACAGAATTTCATATTTTATTTTGAATACCCTTGTCATTAGTGGCAGCAAAGAGGGTTTGTACAATCTCTGAATCTAAAATTCAGTGACATTCTGAAAGGAGTTCTTTTTCTACAGCAGAAAGACACAGATATTCTACATCATGACCAGATGTTCAGCTCCTGTGTTCCTTCCGTCCTCCTGACTTTTTTATCTAGGAGGTGACAGGGGGGTTCCGGTGCTGTCAGCCGCACTGTGCCAGTGATGGATGACCTGTTTCAGATCACACCCCTTCAAAAACGTTTAGAACAAGACAGGAGAATCTGAATGTGGCTTCAACAATGGCAGATACAGAAGTCTCAACACAAAGCACATGGAACTTAATATCTGCTCCGTATATAGAGCGTCTCTGATAACACGAGCACAGCACGCTGTCATTGCGGCACCACCGAAATTTTATTAGCGCAGACATTCAGGGCATCGTTACTACAGACATTTTTAAAATAAGAAAATTATGTCTGACTGGCAACTGGCACACTTTCCATTCGTTCAATATTCTCTCAATGTGGCCGCGGAGTTACAAAAACAAAGCGACATTATTGCTAAATGACATGCCGGAGCGCCGCGCGAACATCCTAGCGCTAGCGGCATGCGTCTGAGTGTCTGCGACGCTCTTCTGGTGAGTAACACTCCTATGGCAAGTGCAGGGAGATCATCACCGTTTGGATGATTATACATATTTATTCAATCCAGATCTCAGGCCAAACCTCTCCCCCTCGCTCTCCTCAGCCCTGAAGACCTGGGCGGGAGGGCACTACAGCGGCTGAGGAACTGGACTCATAACCGTAACGGTTGCACATTCAATTCCTGTCATTGGCCCCTCCAGAGAGGCACTCTGCCTGCATTACTCTCAATAAATACACAGAGAGTACATTACAAATGTACAGTTGTACAAGTCCTCACCCTGTTATGCAAAATAAACAAATAATAATAATACCTTTATTCATGTGAGGATTTCTTGACACATGCCATTCACAGCGTAAGACCTGCTAATCGGCACTGAAAGGCCTGTGGGCATGCAGGCTCAGGGCGTGTGGGAGTCGGGCTGACGAGGGTCCCGTTAATGACACAGGGTCATTATTTTCACAGGCTCTCGCGTTATCCTGCCCCCCGTGGCGTAACGGGGCAAATGAATAAAGAGAGGATGAAATCTCCTGCTTCTGTGTGTGTGTGTGTGTGTGTGCGCGTGTGTGTTTGCATGTGTGTTTGCATGTGTGTGTGTGCGTGTGCGTGTGCGCGTGTGCGTGCGTGTGTGTGTGTGGGGGGGTCCCCGCTCGTCATGGCAACTCGTGCAGACTGAGCTTGCTCAGCCGACCGCAGCCCTGCTCATCTGGGAGGATTCATAATTAATGCTCGTTAGAGCTGCCAAAGGAGAGCAGGAGGAGGAGTCCGAGAGGCAGTAACGAGGGCTGCAGAGGATGGAATTACTCCCACCAAACCCCCTCGAAC
The DNA here is from genome assembly GCA_019176425.1 of Megalops atlanticus. NCBI lineage: Eukaryota > Metazoa > Chordata > Actinopteri > Elopiformes > Megalopidae > Megalops > Megalops atlanticus. The sequence goes on from CM032888.1 coordinate 31,776,168, forward strand.
CCTCGCTTAGCCTGGCCTGCTGAGGACACACAGGGAGAGCATGCAGACCAGCGCCTGACAGTTTCCGCCTGCATTTACATATGCCTTCAAAGGGAGAACACGCAGACACACACCTGATTGGACAGATTCCACTCTCATTTACATATGCCTTTAAAGTTTTCAGGTACAGCTGAGCCCTATAGGACTCCTATTTAAGATGCTGGCCGCACACGCTAACATTAGCAGATCTGATCTCTGGCTGATACTTCTTAGTAGTTAAACATCAAACAGTTTTTACTACCGGTATGCTGCCAGGAAACAACATATCAATCTAGGATAGCAATAATCAAAACAACTATGTATGAATACACCATAATACCATAGTTAAGATACTTAAATTAAGTCTTTGTCAAGTGCAGACAATTGTGCTTTTCATGCATTTCTCTTTTCTAGTTGCACATTAGACTGCTGTCAACACGACAGGGTTGTTAACCAAGAGTGAGATACACTCCAACACAGTCTCACGTAAACCAGCAGATATTTTTTGCACAACAGTCCCACAATGCACCACACTGAGGTGGGTGCTAATTAGAGGATAGGCACCAGTCTACTGATGTCATCTGAGCAGCTCTCAGGTGTCTGAGAGCAGTGAGATTAGGAGGATCTGGCTCACCCGCCCATCCCCATCCCAGAATGAAGCAAACTTATCCTGCTGGATGCGAGCTACCAGGCTCAGTTTGCACTTAACACAGGAGCCATTAGACAGTGCTTTACAGGGAAAGCAAACTGAGGAACCGATCAATAAGGTTGTTTTGAAGAAGTTAATCAAATGATCTACAACGAAGTGGAGATTTTAAGGATGCCACATGAACTGAGCATTTGCTGCACATATTAAAATACACAGGGAGTGACTGTCACACCGTGTGTGTGAGGAAACGCTGACCTGAGTTCAGGCCAAGGTGCACATTACACTGCATGTGTCTGAAGGCACACTGATCTTAGATCAGACAAGGGTGCAGATTAGACTGTGAGAAAATCATAGCTATGATCAAGTTATCATCCTTCTTTTCACAGCAGAGATACAAACAGACTGGCTCACTATCGTGCTTTCCCACTGCAGAGCTGGAACCAGGCTGGCTCACTTTCCTTGAATTGTGAGTAGCGTTCCATGATCATTTTTATGGAGCCAAATATATAATTGATAAATAAAAAGCCAATAACTAAGTGTGTCATCTCAGTCTACTCTCATCACAGGCACAGGCCTGCGGTAGCTGTGGGAGGAGCCTACAGGCTCTGGAAGCACATTGTTCCTGACGGTGCTAAAACCAAGGAGACAAACACAAGGAGCACACCACTACTGCTGACCACAGCAAGCAATCAAGAAGAGGTAGCCAGGAGGAACAGAAATAAAAGAGGAACAAAGAAGTTTGCCTGTTGCACATCTGTGGGGTGTGTGATTTTGAGACCTGAACTTGTAGCCAGAGCCTAGCAGACCCACTTCATGGGTGAGGCTCTGAAGACGTAGCTTTTAGCAGGACGCTTAACCTGAGCGACTTCAGAGAGTATCCATTAACAGCCAGCCTGCGAAACCAAGGCTTACACTATACAGTCTGCGTGGATGTTTCTGCAGAACAATGACAGGAGGCTGGAGTTTTGGTGCATCTGTTCCAAGGAGGCGGGGGGTGGGGGGGGTTTGGGTGGGGGAGGTGTGTGTGTGAGGGGGGTGAGGGGTGCAAAGGAGGGCGAGGGGGGTGTCTCTGGAAGCCGAACAGCTGCAGGTTACGCCCGGGTGAGGGTGGCCCATCAGAGACAGCATCTGTCTTCTGGATCTCATTAAAGGGGATGGTTTCAGAAATCACGTCACAGGTAATCAGGCAAGTCATGCACGGGCAGCGCCAGAGTCTGCGGGGTGCGGAGCGCGAAGGGGGCGAATGCCGGGGGCCCCCCTGGTTAGCCACGCGCGCCGCGAGACACAGATGGAGCTTCACACCCCCTGCCTCCTCCCCCGCCCGAAAGCTGTTCCCTGCTGCGGGTTCTGGGGAGGACGTGGGCCCCCTGACGCAGTCACTCCTTGCATCTGATTGGCAGCAGAGCAGCACAGCGGTAGGAAGCGGGTCGCGTAATTGGAAGGTTGCTGGTTCGATTCCCCACTGGGGCACTGCGGTTGTACCCTTAGGCAAGGTACTAAACCCACAGTAAATATCCAGCTGCATAAATGGATGAATGTAAAAACAGTAAAAACTGTAACCTACATATTTCGCTCTGTGCTAAAGTAATGTAATGGGAAAGGGGGCCTCTGCTGTGTCTCCGCCAGGCTGCAGAGAGAGGATCTGAGTCCCGGGTCGATACGCTCTCAGGCGGCTCCGCAGGCTATCGCTGGGTGCCAACTGGGCCCCTATCTCGTGCTCCTGACCCCGATGTCTGCGGCCAGCGGCTCTGACAGGGGCTGGCAGCATACCCCCCGCAGCTGGGGGGGGGATGGGCTAGCTGGAGGGGTACGGGAGTGGGGGATTGGGGGTATGCTCGCATTCTCACAATCTCTTCTGGTCTGGCTTTCCCTCGCTCGATCAGAGCTATTGATCCTGAGAGATCTTATCAGGGAGAGGAATCTGTTCAGTTCTGGGGTTGATGACCCCCACATGCACACACACACCTGCAGGTCACCCCTGCCCCCCAGCAGCACTTTCTTTGAACCCAGCTCACTGTCAGCGAGGGAGGGAGTGTGCGCGGGTTTCATTGGAAGGGAACGAAATGCCCTCCCCTGGCATCACTCTGCTTAACAGAGAGATGAATAGGGATGTGGTATTCAGGGGCTGTCTGTCAGAAATTTTGGTGTGTGTGTGTGTGTGTGTGTGTGTGTGTGTGTGTGTGCAAAACTGTCCTTGTGTGTATGTACATGCACATGTGTGTGTGTATGCATGTATGTGTGTGTCTGTGTGTGTATGTGTCTGTGTGCGCATGCGTGTGTGTGTCTGTATAAGTTTGTGTGTGTGTGTGTGTGCGCATGCGCATGCGAGTGTGTCTGTGTGAGTGTGCATGCGTGTGTGTGTGTGTCTGTGTGAGTGTGTGTGTCTCTCTGCGTGCGCGTCAGGACGTGAAAAGCGCATTAGCGCTCCGTCTCTCTGGCGGTGGCTATTCCACACCAGTGCTCTGTCACTCAGCGTAACGGGACGGGACGGCCGGCGATAAAGAGCGCCTAATGTAATTTGACGAGAGGAAGCTTAACGCTGTCCCAGGCTAGCAGCTATTTTTGGCTGTCAGACACCTGTTTGTGTCAGGACCCCCTCCGTGCCGGCACCGGGCCTGAGCGCAAACTGACAACCCACTGTTAGACATTACCCGGCGCCCTCGCAACCTACCGCTGCAAGCAGGGGCGGGGTGGGGGGGTTTGCTCTCTGTCAGAAGTGTGACAACACAGGGCTGTGGAGAGGATTTGTAATTGGAGGAGTTGTGGGAGAAGAGGGAGTAGATATTGGGTGGGTTTTTGAGGAAAGGGGGCGGAGTGGGTGGAGAGGAAGCAATTATTTTGGTGTGGTGCAGGTTGGGGGGTGGTCGTTCGCGGGTGACTCACGGCAGGGGTGAGTAATTGGGAAAGACAGTGGGTAATCACAGGGTGAGGTGAGGGGAGCAGTGGCAAGCTCCAGGGAGAGGAGGGGTTTCTGTGGAGCGGTCGGGCGAGAGAGGACCGGACAGGAAAACAGCTAAAGGAGAGGAAACGGTGATAGATGAGATGAAGAAGGGAGAGATGGATGGATGGAGAGAGCGCTGTGGACGAAGGCAGACAGAGACAGATGTTCCGGGGGATTAGGGACGTGCTGTTTGCTTGGGACGAGTGAACCAGAGAGGGGGAGGCCGGGGCAAGATGGACAGGTGAGCCGGGAAACAGGCAGGAGAGATGGATGGCCTGGTGTGATGGAGACGGAGGGATAGAGACTGGTCTGAAACATGGGACGGCCCATCAGGACGCCCGACGCGAGGAGACAGGGGCCCGCGCAGTGAGAGACGGGCACGCCCACACACGCAGGGACAGAGAGGGGGAATGAGGAGAGGAGGAGGGATGAGTGCACAGAGGAGCAGCGGTGAGGGGAGCCCCTGGACACAGGGGAGCTGTCTCTCCGATGCACTCCGACAGACTGCCAAACCAGCCAAAGGGCAGGGCCGTCTCCCGAGCTGCTTCAGGTTGGGCCACGGCGAAAATGAGGAGGGAGGGCGGGAGCGACCCTCAGTCTCCCACTCTCAAAAAACACTCCTAGCATTCCCTGCAGCCCACAGAAAGGAAAGTGTCTGACAGAGAAGGCATCTGAAGACAAGAGAGGTAGCATTCCGTATCACGCCGTGAAACTACCCAATAAGGTCCCACAAAATGTAGTGCAAAAGCAACGTCGAATATCAAGAGGAACTGAAAGACCACAATGCACTGCATCACATCTGATATTAAGATGGCAGCCGAAGGGCACATCTTGACACATTACTAAACAGTAGCTTGCTCTATAAATTATTCATTCAAATTTAGCTAGCTGGTGTTGAAAGTTTGCTGGTTACCAAGGCTATGTCAAATTAAATAATGGAAATAAATATGTCAAGACCTCACAAAACTTTGATGCTGGATAATTAACTGGCTACACAAGTTAATTAATCTCCAATGTTGGGGTTTTTAAAAAATGTTGAACTCAATGTCAATAACAATGATGAAGGATCTCTTGCATTTTTATTGACAAAAATCATCAAACAGAAAAGAAAGAGGCAATCCCTGAACTGCAAGGCTTTTAATTTGGCAATAGATAACAATGAAATGAAAGAAATGCTCGAAATAGCACAAAAAGGACTGCACATATGTCATTAGGACAAAGCTCTCTGGCTGTGTGTGAGTGAGTGCTTTTGCAGCCTCTTGGGAAAACCCGAGGAATGACTACGGCTCGGCCTATGACATCATCTGCAGGCACAGATGCTCACAGTAACCATAGGAATGCCTCTTTCAAGGTTATCCCTGTCTGCTGCTACATTTTAGAAATCTTCAGCGGTGACTGTACTTTGCGGTATGAAAGCACACACAGTGAACCACTCAGATACTCACAGCTCAGAATATTACTGTTTAGAACCTTACACACAGCTCCAAGTCTTGTGCAAAGTCCAGAATATTACTAACTGTTTAGAATCTTATGCACAGATTAAAGTCTTACGCAAAGTTCAGAGTCTTACAGATCAGAATCTTACAAATAGCTCAAAGTCTTACACAAAGCTCAGAACCTTACTGTTTGGAGTCTTGCACAGAGCTCGAAGTCTAACACAAAGCCTCAAAGCATCTTACTATCTGTTAAGAATCTCATACACATATAAGTCTTACACAAGGCTCAGAATCTTACTAAGTGTTTAGAATCTTATATGGAAAGTCCTAAACAAAGCTAGAGTCTTACTGTTTAAAACCTTATGCACAGATCAAAGTCTTACACGCTTAGTCTGAGTCTAAGTCTGAAATGCAAGCCAGAACCTTACACATATTTCAGACTCCACTAAATGTATTACCATAGGTTCACTGGGAAATCCCACTAGACTTAAATTTAGATGGTTCATCAGTTTTCTTCCACCCCCATGAATTATATACATTAATAATTTCAGTCACATTCCAGGCTGTATGGCATTAGATGTATATACTACATGGATAATAAATTCTGTGATCTATGAATAATAAAAAACAAACATGCCAAACTGCCTGTTCCTGTGAAGCTGTGTAACGTGAGAAGCACACACACAATTCACACATACAAACAAGCTACATGACCTGGCCGCAACGACCTCAAAAAAACACAAAGGAAGAATGGTACATTAAAAAAGAGCTCTGCCTCGCAATCAGACTGAAAAAAGGGCAAGCATTGAAATAACAATGTAAAAACTTGGCAGGGATGCCAGAACCCAAAGCCAGGGTGATTTGTACACAGTCATCCACACCAACTCGCTTCCAGGACCACACACACGTTATAGAAAAATAATTCCACTGTAATACTCCACGTTAGCTTGCCTTTAATTCCCCCGGTCAGCTAACCTGGTGGTGCTATTCATCAATGCAATCAGAGAGCTTTTCCCTCTCTCACAGTCCTGCACTAACAACAACTTTTGTCTTCAATACCAGTCCTTCTCCAGATGACTTGCATCGCTTACAACCGATCCATTCACTCGAGCAGTTCAGGCTCAGAGCCCCATTCACAGGTGCAACAGCAGTGCCTGGGGTTAAATCCGACAACCATCTCGTCACAGACTCAGTCGTTTTACCACTACGAACACAATGTGAAACCACATATCAGAAGGAGAGATGGCTTCAGACTGCACATGGGCTCTGCACCTGGCTAACGCATTCTCGCCACTTTACGGTCCCTCTGTCATGCCACTGCAGTGAGGGCCAGTCACGCCTTAACGTTATGGGCTTATTACCGCACGCAGCGGAGGGGAAGGCTGGACAGGTAAAGACGAGACGAAACAGCGAACCGTTAAAGAGTGTGAAATCTGCTGCTGCTCACACACCCGGTCACATGGGTGCCTGTGACTGCGACACTCGACAAGGCGAGATCCTCCCGGACTCCCGGAGAGAGCCGTGCACGAGAGCCGTGCACGAGAGCTGTGCACAAGAGCTGTGCACAAGAGCCGGCTCTGCGGTGCTCGCTGTGTACAGAGGTAAAACAGATAACACGTCAAATGAACTCTCACTTAGATTAGGAACCCAATTAGGCCAATTTGTTTCTGGCCTGTAGAGTGAAAGGTCTGTTTTTTTTTTTTTCTCCTGAGCTCCGATGCGGTAAAGCGTCGGGTAACTGCAGAAAAACCCGCAGAGGAAGTGATGCTTCCACTCTCTCCTGCAAGGTTAATAAAGCAGCATCGAGCCGGACTGACTGGCAGCGGGTTAGCTCTCCTCAGATTCACCACTTAATTAGTTAATTAGTCCGAACAGCTGCATGCGAGGAACGCCGCAGTGCCGCGCTAAGCAGGCGGCTCAGAGGAGCGAGCAAACGCACACACGTAACGCACACGCGTAACGCACACACGTAACACGCACGCGTAATGCACACACGTAACGCACACGCGTAACGCACACGTAACACGCACGCGTAATGCACACACGTAACGCACACGTGCGCGGGAAAAAGAGAGGAGTGGAAGGAGAGGAGGAGAGGAGAAGGCCGGCCCGAACGGCCCCTAAACGAGCCTCCTGAAACAGGTGGCACATCGGCGGTCAGGGCGCGGAGAGGCTGTGAGCTGCAGGTGAGACTGCCGGCCCGCGACCCCGCCTCATTAACGCCGCTGCCATATGTCACTCCGGCCCGTGATGCTGCTGCGCTGAGCCCGGTAACCGGCCACGGACGCAGAGGGCGATTAATGCCTGGCGTAATTATTTGGGAGTAATGTGTGCAGGCGGGGGGGGGGGAGACCGGCCGCTGAGAGGCAGCCGGTCTCTGAAAAGCTGCAGCGCCAAACTTAGGGAGAAAAAGGATACGAATGTAAATAAATACATAGAGAAATGAAAGGGAGTAATATGAGCTCAGGAAGAACAGCTGCAGCAGCTGTGTGTGTGAGTGTGTGCGTGTGTGTGCGCGTCTGCGTGTGTGTGTGCGCCTCTGTGTGTGTGTATGTAAGTGTGTGTACGTGTGCATTGATGAGTGTGTGTGTGTATAAGTGTGTGTACATGTGCACTGATGAGTGTGTGTGTGAGACTGTGTGTGTGTGTGTGAGTGTGTGTGTGTGTGTGTGAGAGTGCGTGCATGCGTGCGTGTGTGTGAGTGTGTGTGTGGGGGGCTGGGCTGGGGTTGGGGGTTGTGTGTGTGTGAGTGATTGTGTGTGTGTGTGTGTGTGTGTGTGTGTGTGTGTGAGTGTGTATGTGAGTGAGTGTGTGTGTGTGTGT
>CM032888.1:31786534-31791534 GCA_019176425.1 Megalops atlanticus
AGGACACAAGGTTACAAGGTTACCCCTGCTTCTTGAGATAAGTTCTACAGGGATCTCAAATGACCAAAGACTGTCAGTACCTACATTTAACATGTCATTCAAAACATGTTTTGTTCCGTTTCACTGCGCTATTGCATTGGTTTTCTACAAGGTCCAGTGGGAGGCCTAACTCCTACTCCATCACCAGCACAGAGGTTTCCCAGGAGATCACCTGTGACCAACTCAGGTCCACCTCACTAGAGCCATTTGGCAGGAGCCGTCTGCAGTGCGGATCCGTTTGGCAGAAGCAGTCTGCAGTGTGGAGCGGCCACTGGTTACATGAAGGCAGCTCCTTCCCTCATTGCTGCAGAGATCACAGCAGCTCTGTGTAAGATCTAAACGGCAGGGCAGAAGGAAGGCCCAGCGCAAGGTCCTTTTCAAACGTCCTGTCTGTCTGAGCGCAGTGCCGCGGGGTCATCGCTCTAATAACCGATGACGTGCTGGGTGACAGCAGGCCACAGGTTAAATCACCGTGCCGGGCAAACGGAGGCCGGAGAGGTACCAGGCGGCAGCACGCATCATCGCCACGGAAACGCCGAGGCAGGGACAGAGACGGGGGACAGCTGCTAACAACCGCAGGCAGGTAAGAGCGGGCATGCGGGGAAGAGGCGGGGGACAAGAAGCTCTGAGACGAGATGACACCACCACAGACACTGCTGCTCCTCACTGTCTGTAATATCCACCACAGACACTGCTGCTCCTCACTGTCTGTAATATCCACCACAGACACTGCTGTCCCTCACTGTCTGTAATATACACCACAGACACTGCTGTTCCTCACTGTCTGAAATATACACCCCAGACACTAATATCCACCACAGACACTGCTGTTCCTCACTGTCTGTAATATCCACCACAGACACTAATATCCACCACAGACACTGCTGATCCTTACTGTCTGTAATATCCACCACAGACACTGCTGTTCCTCACTGTCTGTAATATCCACCACAGACACTGCTGTTCCTCACTATCTGAAATATACACCCCAGACACTGCTGTTCCTCACTGTCTGTAATATACACCACAGACACTAATATCCACCACAGACACTGCTGATTCTTACTGTCTGTAACATCCACCACAGACACTGCTGTTCCTCACTGTCTGTAATATCCACCACAGACACTAATATCCACCACAGACACTGCTGTTCCTCACTGTCTGTAATATCCACCACAGACACTGCTGTTCCTCACTGTCTGAAATATATACCCCAGACACTAATATCCACCACAGACACTGCTGTTCCTCACTGTCTGTAATATCCACCACAGACACTAATATCCACCACAGACACTGTCTGTAATATCCACCACAGACACTGCTGTTCCTTTCTGTCTGTAATATCCACCACATATATATTGCTGTCTGTACTCTACAGTAGATACACTGCTGGCCCTTACTGTCTGTACTCTACAGTAGATACACTGCTGGCCCTTACTGTCCGTACTCTACAGTAGATACACTGCTGTGCCCTCTGTCTCTGTTCCTTTGCTTATCCCCGCCGCACTGAAAATGTCTCCAGAATAAAAGTGATCAGAACATTCTCCCCCTGTGAGAGCACCACTTCTTCCTTTGCCAGTGCGTTTGAGGAGAGGAATGCAAAAAAAATCCACCTGTAAAAAAATCTTCACCTCTGTGAAGGCAGGACGGGCGTGGGCCTGACCCCGTCAGCCGGTTGATTTAAGGACTCTCTGTCCCCGCCCACACGTGCTTTGTTCAGGGTGACACTGTAAAGCCCGCTCTGTGCTCCGGCCTATCAATAATTCACCAGGAGAACGGGCAGAATACAGGGCTACCGAGGGGCCCTGCTCAGAGACGCCCCCCCCTCACCGTCCGCAGACACCGTCACACTGCCCGACACAGTCACGCACAGCCACATCGGACCACATCGCAGCTTCCAGCATTGCTCACTGTCAGAGACCTGCGGCTGGCACGTAACGGTGCGCTACGCCACACCATAACACACTACACTGCAAAACTACAAAACTCACATTCAGTCAAGCACCAGGAAAATGCGGTAAACATTAAAACACCTTTTTAGAACTTTTGCAGCAGTGTGGCATAGTGGTAACGAGCACGGTTTGTAATCGAAAGGCTGCTGGTTTGATTTCCTGCTGGGGCACTGCTGTTGTACCCTTGGGCAAGGTACTCAGTCCACAACTGCCTCGGTAAACATCCAGCTGTATAAATGGAAAAGACTGTAAGTCGCTGTGGATAAGAGTGTCTGCTAAATGACAGTAATGTAATGTAATGTATTCAGGTGTATGAAGTAAAACTAACCCTTCAGGGGACCCATATCTGAACAGGGTATCTGCCTGCTGGCAGCACAGAAGAGGGGGTAGGCAAGGACAACTCCCCCTTTAGCCAGGACCAGAGAGCTGGTGGAAGCGGGGACCGGGGGGGGTGAGCCCTAAGGTACCATTAAATGTTACCCCGTGACAGTCATTGAATAATTAGCAGCCCAGGTGAGGCACTGGGAATCGAGACAACACACAGACAGGGGTTCCTGACAGAACTTTCACTTCACTCTCATTTAACGAAATTACTTTGAAGTCTGACATGTAATTTAACGCTCTGAAAAAGAAATGAGTGTGACTCAGGTGGAGGCTGACCTGATAACGTCGTCTCAGTCACGTCTCATCAGTGTTAGCCTAGCCAGACTTCCGCTTCCACATGTTGATGCTGTAACCTAGATTTCCTTAAGTGGGTCTATATATTTTTTACACGCACACATCTGCGCACACACACACACACACACACACACACAGTCAGCATGGCTGCCCTTATCTCTGATCCCACCTCTGCTCCACAGTCAAGGTGAAAGATGGAAAATGGTATTTCTCCATGCACTCGCCCTTTAGCAGGTGAGGACTGATTCTAATCACACCTCCACTCTGTGATATCCTCTGTTTGTGGAGTACCTGCCAGATTCGCCACCTTCGGCCTAATACACCCAGCAGCTTGGGCACACACCTGCGGTCTCAACCAATCAGACTGCCCCCCTGCCACGCCTTCCTCAGGTTCTTCAGGTATACTTGCCCCGACCCCTTGCAAGCCCGGTACGGAGAACGACAGGAGGAATAAGGCAAGCCGCGGGACTCACCGAGCACGCCCAGACGGTAGTTCATGGTGACCACGATGACGTTGCCGTAGGCGGCCAGGACGCTGGCGTCGAACATGTTCCCTGTGCCCTCCATGTAGGAGCCTCCGTGGATGAACAGCATGACCGGCTTCTTCCTGCGGTCCCGGATATCTGCACACACACACACACACACACACACACACACACACACACACACACACACACACACATTCAAGAGAGAAGGGAAGAATACAGAAGCAGCAAGTCAGTCAGTGTCTTTCAGAAACTCTCTGTCCTCCCTGGTGTATAACTGTTTTCTCACACTAGCCCTGGGATTTAAGTGTTTTTTACATCTACAGCCTTCTAAACTGTTAAAAAAGTACCAGTGGTACCCAGTACTGTCATTTTTCAGTGCCCAATGGAGGAAAGTTGTGAATCTTTTAGTGCCCAGTGCTCTGATCGCCTCTCACTCACACTGTTATACTGATCCAGCTGTCTACACTGAAAAACCCTTCCCCCCACCCAGTGAATAAAATAACACAATCTCAATCTGCTGTAGCTGCTTTCCCACCTCTCACCACATAATGTTCACACTCTTACATTCATTTATCATTCACATATCATTGCATTGATCAGATACATATACAGCTCACACACGGAGCTAAACCTGCAAATCATATAGAGTGCTAAAAGTGTAGCTCAAATCACACAGAGCGCTCTCTCTTGGGCCTGGGACTTATTGGACCTCTTATTGAGAGTACTGATTTTGGATGCAACTGGGCTCATTCAGTCAAAAGCTTTGATTGAGCTTTTGACTGAATGCTGAGGTGATTTTGATGTGAACTGACAGGTATCTCTGGGTTCACAGAATGGGACGTGCAGTCAGAGGTGCATCTGTGCTACAACAAAGATAAAAGTCAAGGCATCTTTAATTTTTTAGGTGCTGTTTCAAGAGATATAGGACACGAGTTTCATTAGTTTACCTACTAATTGTTTCAGACCTTGTATAATTCAATAGAATAACTAATTGATTGTAATCAGTAACCATGATCGTAATCTACACCATATTGCTAATCTTAAGGCCCCAAAACAACAAAAATAAGCAGAGAGAAGATTTTATCATTTAAGCAGCAAAAACATGCCCCCCCCCACTATACATTATCCACAAATGACTTGCAGATGAAAGCTGCTGAAAGATGTCAAATCCAAATCATCGGTCAAGTAGCGGTCAGCCAACAATGAGCCCAGATGGAGGGAAAAACAGCAGACGCGGTGTTCCGCCAGGACCTGGACTGAGAGATCCCGCGCACGGTCATCTCCGGCTCTCTGAGGCCCGTGCCTCCCACCAGCAGGCAAACCTCCTTCACAGAGGGAGGAGGGCACAAACACACACATCTCTCTGTCTCTGACTGTCTCTCTTTCACTCTGTCCATCTGTCTGTCTGTCTCTTTCTCTCTCTTTCCCCCTGTCTGTCTGTCTCTTTCTCTCTCCCTCTCTCCCTTTCTCTCTGTGTCTCACTCTCTGTCTGTCCATCTGTCTCTCTCTCTCCCTCTCTGTCTCTCTATCTGTCTTTCATACCAAACAGGTCCACTCATGTATTTCAGGTCCAGTAAAAAGAATTACAGTTTTTTCTGACTGAGTCTGTGCATTCAGTTCTTGAGACCAGAGAGAAACATCTAAAGGAAAACTGGTGATGAAAAGCCACCCGTCTCTGTGTTCATGTCCAAAACAGTCTCCTTGCGTGTCTCAACAAAGAAATATGTATTTCTTAAGCACTGTAAAATAATAAAAAAAACCACACACACAAAGCGCACAGCTAATATCAAGGCTGCGGTCATCCAACCTGAGGTCTCATTAGTTTTTACTGTGGTGG
>CM032888.1:31794034-31806534 GCA_019176425.1 Megalops atlanticus
TGTTCCCCCTCTCTCACCCTCTTTGATGTCCCCTTTTCCTTCGCACCCATAAAGCACAGCCCCCTCTCATTCTACCTCCCATCCTCCCCCGTTCCTGAATCCCCATCACTGGGAGACAGGACAGGGGAGTAAGTGCAGGTCAATCCATTCACCTCTCCAGTCACAGAGACACAGAAAAGAAACAGGGACAAAGAGAGAGAGAGAGAGAGAGAGAGAGAGAGAGAGAGAGAGAGAGGAGAGAAAGAGAGTGATGAAGAGATACAGAACAATTAGGGAGAAATAATTTTAATTATACATCCAAACATTTAAGAGATTAAATGACAAAGAGAAATTACCTTTTTTTTTTCTCAGGGAGAAAAACGATTGAGTTTTGGCAGCACAGCATGTATCTGAGTGCCGTAGCCTGCGGGACAGTGGGCAGGAAGCATCTGCCCAGAAACTTGAAAAATGTGGAATTTATATTTCCTGTTCTTTTTAAAATTTATTTCTATCCATTGTTTTTTCCTGTTTCAGTAATCAGTTGTTTTTAGGAGATTAAAAGACGTTTTGACATATTTCTGTGGAAATTGCTTTGGCAACGCTGTACATCTGTGCGTCCATGCCAATAAAGCTAGTTTGAATTTAACTGAAATTAACAGAGAGACAGCGAAAAAGAGAGGCAGAGACAGAGAGACAAAGAGAGAGACAGAGAGTGTAGCCGTAAACGGGGATCAAAAACAGGAATGTCTTGATTGCTTAACGTATCTATTTGCTGCGTTATGAATGGGTGAATTGTGCGTTTAGTATTTGCATGCATATTTGCCGTGTCCTTGTCTTTCTTTGGCAGTGTGTCTGAGTGAAGCACACTGAAGTGGAAGTGAACCGAGAGAGAGGGGAGAGAGAGCAAACGTGTGTCCTGCTCTCAGTGACCTGGAGGAAGCCGCTGCATTCGCAGCCGATCCTTCTGAGCAGTGCAGACAGCGTGGGTAATTAGCGACAAACTTTTTGCTTTGTCTCCGTTTGCGTTTCACCGACAGGGGGAAACAGGACGGCCTCAGTGAAGCACTCCAGACTTCCTCCCCTAATTAATCACAAATCAATTAGCCTCAGAGATGGACTGCTTTCTCCTTTTCATCCGTTTGCTTTCATCCAATTAAAAAACTGTGAAACAACACAACAGTAGCAGCCCCCCCCACACGCCGCCCTCACACTCCCCCCTGCCTGACACCGTCTCTCTCACACGCTTACGGCCACAGTCAAGGTGGTTCTCACGGTCACGTTCGCATGAAACCTGACCGTATAGCTGCGGTCTCTGGGAACGGAGAGACACGGTCTGACCGGGGGGGGTGAGGTGTAGCTTCAGAGCAGGCAAGGAGTGCTCACTTTACACCTAAAGTGTAAGATACACCTCGAGTATGTGTGGGGGAGGGATGGGGGTTGTAACCTGCCATGTTGTTTTTTTTTTTTTTTCAAAAGAGGCTTCAGATACTGGCTTCAAACTCGACTAATTATGGAATTATCCACGATAATAATTTTCTTTTTGTTTGTGATGAAGTTTCCTCTCTCCTCTTTATTTTTTTTTTCTTCCTCCCGTGGTGTTAATATTAATATTAATGAGCCGGGGCGAGTACAATGCCGAGGCCTGATGCGGCTGCTCGCGGGGAATAAAGAGGGCTAATGAAACCGCTCTTTAAGGCCGGCGTGGAGGGGCCCGCTGATGAATGGCACCTAATGAAATGCGCGGCGGCGAAGCATCGAACGCACAGCCTGCCAACCGAGCCGCGCCGAGATTAGCGAGTATAGATCGGGGGCTGAGGCTTCGGGATTGTGGCTTGTGGTGGTGGTGGTGGCGGTGGGGGGCGTTTTGGGTGGGGTGGGGGGGGGGTAGGATGGATCCAGAAAAGCATTGGGTGACATTTATATTAAAATTCCAGTTTTCCTGGCTACAGTGAAAGGCGTGTATTAAACAGGCTTGTTGTTCCCAAAAAGAGAGAGCGCCTCTATATCTCTATGCTCTCTATGTCTGGAGGAAATGTCATAGTGTAACGCCAGTGTCGGGTCGTAGCAGCAGAGATGACAAGGAAATTAAGAACTAAGCTCTGGAAAAAGAGAGGAATTATCCCCCTCAAAAAAAAAAAAGACCAGGAAAAAGCACAGACAGCTCTTTTTAACATGAGACGTGCAGGACTGTGCTGTCATGGCCTGTATCCAGAGTGCTGGTGTATTTCCATAATTATCATGTGACAATGTAGATCTCTTTTTCTAGGTTATTTCGATAGAGAAAGCGAGAGTCGGATAATAGAGAGAGAGAGAAAACAGAGAGAGGGGGGAGAGAGGGGAAGGAGAGGGGGAGAAGCTATCACGCACTCCCCTCTCCCCCAACAAAGACCTCACTATCTTGACTGCTTTATAACATCTCCAAAACAAGAGCACCATTCTGCGTCTCTTCCTCTCGCTCTCCCTCCTCTTGTTTTTTTTTTTTTTCGCCTCGGCCCCTTCACTCCCTCTCTCTCGTCTCCTCTTGGCCTGCACCCCACACTCCCTTCATCTCTGCATGCCCTTGTTGTGAGGCCTGGTTCTCCACCTCATTCTCATTCTCAGGATTCAGAGGACAGCATTTCAGACACCATTTGTCTTTATTTTCATTATTTTCCCTGTACTCTTTCTCTCTGTCTCTCTATCTCTCTCTGCCCCTCCACCCCCCTGCTCTCTCAAAGCTCCAAGCATTCCCTTCTTTCTCTCTCTTTCATCTTTTCACTGTCACTCGCTCCTCTCTTCCCCCCTCCCTTCCACATTCCCACATTCCTGTCGTTTTCAAATTCTTCCTTCTCTGTTTTCTCCCCCGTTCAAAAATAGCACACTTGGATTAAGCTCGTTTTAATTTTTTTTAAGATGTATTTAAACTGAGGCAATTAAGAGATATTGAGTGGCTTTAAAACCAAAACAAACAGCATCCTCTCCTCACACACACACACACACACACAGACAGACACACACACGCACACATAAGCACACGCACACACACACACACATACACACACGCAGACATACACACATTCACGCACATATACACACACAAACACACATACATGGGCACACACACACTCACAGTTTATCTACTTTTCTACAATCCTCTTTCCTCGCTCTCTCTTCCCCTCCTTAGGATTGTCTTTTTCTTTTCATTTTCTCTGAATCCATCCCTTCTTCCTCCTCCTCCTCCCGTATGTCTGGGTCTTTATGATGGAGAGGGAACGGATCAGGTCCTGATTCCCCTGCTGCTCACTGCATTCCACTGCATTCCCTTCAGATGTCAGAGCTCCTGTAACACACACACCCCACCCCCACCCTAACGTCCCAGTGTGACCTTGAATACCCAAGAGCTTAATTAAACCCATTGAAGACCTTTGGATCCGGCCCCTGCCTGCGGCCACAGATACGGGCTCTCATTTCATGAGCTCGACTCTAAGAACACATTTAACCCCCTTCCTCTCGCTCCACAATCCTCTCTAGCAATGGCTTAAATCCTATAAGATTCATTTGGAGTGTGTGTGAGAGGAAGAGAGGTCCAAAGGTTCTGACGCTGCAGTCTTCTCTGGTTCTGATGCTGCAGTCTTCTCTGGTTCTGACGCTGCTGTCTTCTCTGGTTCTGACACTGCTGTCTTCTCTGCAACCAAGTAACTGACTCCATCTGAAACCCTGTAGAATCTGTAGCTCTGAGTGTGTGTACACACCACTTTATGTAAATTCCAGCTGCTAAATAGGTCCCTCAGGTTCCCTCTGGTTTCAAGGCTGCCTCCATAAGAATAAAGGTCAGGGTCATCATGTCTCCTCCCTTTTTGCGCTCTGGCATCAGACACCAGGATTGGTTCACTGCCGCTGGGCTACTCGCTTTGTGCTTAATCCTCGGCTTCCTTTTGTTTTAACCGGAACAGTTTCGATCGCTTTCCTCGCGAGGAGCAGATTCATTCACTTTCTTTCATTCCATCCATTCAGAGAAGAAGTCGTCTTCTCTGCCCACACACACGTGTGTGAATGTCTGAGGCCGTTTCCGGAGGCTTCTGTGAGCCGCCCACCCAGCACACCCCGTGGGGACCTCTCCGCTCGGGCGGGCGGCCGCCTGACAGGCCTCCGGGGGCGCCGGAGAACCAGGCGGGGCTCTGTCGGGGGGTTTGTCCCCGGGCACTGACGGTGCGCTGGGCGGGGCTTGGGAGGGGGGGAGATGGGCGTTGACGGGCGTGGCGGATGGGCCGTCCCTCTCTCCTGGGCCCCTCAACGTGTCTCTCCTTGCCAGAATGTGTCAGCTGTCAGCATCGCGGCGCAGCGGAGGTGAGGCCGGCAGGATCGCGGATTCGCCGCGTTCTCGGAGACGGGCTGCCAGGCGGCTGTTTATCTGCAGCTTCGCTACGGCGTGCTGATGTTGCCTGTCCTCCCTGTGTCCCTCAGGACCCTGACGCCCCCCCTCGCGGCACAGACAGCGCTGATTTACACCGCAAAGGAGCACTGTGACGAGACCCCCACACCCCCTCACCGATTTGAAACCTCTAAACCCCGAGTCAGACAACTCTGAGACAAGTGAAAGCATCCCGTGCTTAAACAGGACACAGCGTTTAAGCAGTAATGCCTGATTTAGCTTTGTGTTCAGTGCACCGCACGCCAGCCTCAGCAAGCTCAACTGCTAAACAGCAGAACTGCTAAAGGTGTCCATTTAACAGCACTTACTTTTAAAAATTCAGGGAGTCATACTAGGAAAGATATGGTTACCCATTCTTGACCCATGAATGATCTACCCATTCTTTTGCTAGATACAGGCATGCAGCCCTAACCACAACTTTAAATGATGGCTGTCTGTTAAATCTCAGCACTTTTTTCTTACTTCGTGAAACAGCATCCCTTATTTGGTCAATGACCTTTTTTTGGTCGATTTTCCCGAGCAGAGCACCTGTCATCCATCACCTGCTTTGTTCTGAAGTCTATAAAGAGCCTGTCTGTCAGAGTGAGAGGATCCTGCCCCATTCACTTTATCTGGCTGCTTTCTAATCTGCAATTACTGTGCTTTGAATTGCTCCGGACCTGCTGCCTGTCAATCCTTTCTGTTTGGAATAATCATACGTTTAATCGCTGATATTTCATTTTTTTCATTGATGTTTGGATTTCATAAAGTGCTGACACAAGCCACGCTCGTCAACACCTAGCCAGTGATATCTGTTCTTTTTTAGCTGCGCTCGTCAGACTGAGCCAATGAAATCCATTCCTTTTGAATTGGGAAACGTAGGGAGAGAAACGTTTGGAGAGCATTATTCAAGAGGAGAAGTTCAGGTAGCAGCGTCTCAAAAAAATGGAACAAAAGATTGCAGCGAAAAATGTTCCAAGACACATGTGTGGTGTATTTACAAGAAGAGAGCAGAAGCCTGTCACTTGCATAAATTGTGATGAATAGGGCACTTATGTGCTTAAAAATGCATTCATTCTTGTTGTCGCTTGTCATTTTCATTCATTTCTTGCACCCTGTGTGTAGCTATGCACAATGGCTTTGGAAAGCTACAGTTTTGTTAAACGTAAACACACAAAAACACATATATTCATTCATACTTTCCATGTTTACGTTTTAAACATCTTGGTGCATAGTCATAATGTATTATGCATGACTGTGCACTGACAAATTAAGTTTTGGTTGGTCAATTGTTATAAACTGAGTGTTTTAATAAAAAAAAAACATTGGCATTATATCAGATTGTGTGTCATTCCCATAACTGCCCTTTTGACTGCCAAAGATGAGTGCGAAGCCCTTGCAGTCCCAGTATTCACACACCTCGTACCACTCTCAGCTGTTTAACACACCTACCACTAACCTCATCAAACTCAACTGCTTAAAATATCAAACACTGTCCTTGTTATACTCTACCGTGCAATGCGGCTCAGATCACCCACAGCAAGCTGAAGAGGTGGAGGAGGCAGTGGAGACAGAATGTGTGCTTTGGCACCTACTACGGCACTTAACATAATATGACACATTGTGTAATGACTCCTACTATCGGATTGTGGCACTTGATTTAGCATCAGCTCTGCTCTTAGCCTAACCTTCCTGTACGCCCTTTTCTCAGTCACTGTGGATAAGAGCGTCTGCCGAATGACTGAATGTAAACGTATGGATCTACACACTCGTTTGTCTGCGATCTTCTCGATTTTTTATGGGCGTGAGTGATGAACCCTCTCAGACGAGTCGGTCGCGTTAGGGGAGAGAAACGGAGCCAGTTGTCCTCGGCGAGCTCAGAGCGGTGTTTTAACCACACTGCTGCGCCCGCAGCATGAGCCGCTGAAGCAGTCGCAGCCGTCAGCAGCCCTCCTTCCAGCGCGGCAGCGGCGGTGTAAATGACATTTTCCCCGCGCTGCCGATATTGCGCCGGCGTCATATTAGCTCTTCGCTCGCGATTCGGCTCTGCCTTAATTGTGTCTTAAATGTCACCTTCCTAAAGAAAGAACTCAATCAGGAACGCAAGCAGACAGAGGAAGAGGCCCCTGCCTTAAAAACGCAGTTCAGAGCTGGCGGTCAGAACTGGACTGAGCACTGCAAACTGCCAGTAACAGGGTCCACATTTTCTAAATGAAATCCATCCTGATGATACTTGTTATTTTAGCAACGGAACTAAGCATATCTCAAAAATCATCCATTCTACTCCTGCCGCCCAAGGGTCTCCCCTTCAACCTTCATCATCAAACATCCTGTGTTTTTGTACTTTTTTTAGGCCTGTTCTAACTCACACAAGCATACTTTCCTGTCTTTTTTAAATCACACAAGCGTATTTTCCTGATATTTCTATTGTGTTTGCGTGTTCATTAAATATGGAATTCTGAGTAAAAGCAGATTGAGCAAATTGCGGTCTGTAAAATGGCACTGATGAGGGAGACACTCAGACCCACCCTCTTGCTCTTACAAGAACGCAGAGAAGAGCCCCTCACACCCCAGTCACCCCTGCACACCTCCGAGCGCGTGATGAAGCCGCCCGATTTCAGGGCCTGGATGTGCTTAAACGAGCAGATGAAACCCATTAATAAGAGGAATGAATTAGTGCTTGAACAGAGATGTGGGTAATGCTGCTATCCCCTCAGGCCCCTGCCTAGCCCAGAATATGGCCCGTAACACCACACACTAGCACCGAAACTAAGGGACCGTGTCAGTGTGTTTGTGCCAGGGAAAAGTGGAAAATATTTCATAAGCTGCACAAAAAAAAATCGACCCAGCCCCCCCACTTCCTTCCCCATTCCAAAAATACCAATTCTAAAAACACCAAAAAAGATTTGTTTTTTTTTTGCGAAACACAAGAGAAGCATTTAAAAAAATAAGCACAATATCAACATCCACTTTCTCAAGAAATGAGTCCAAAAAAGTCACAGCAAAGAAAAGGCAAGATTATTCAAAAGGACCAGTCAGTTCAACAAAGCACCGCAGTAAAAAAGGTATACATACACACATGTGCGTATGTGCGTGTATCTAGCATGCTCCTGTTTCCGAAACGTGTTTCCCTACTGAGATACACCTGAAGACACTGATCGGGGGGGTGACTCTTTCCATCCACAAGGCTGACATTGGCGAAAATCCTACATTTCACCCCCTGAAACTGATTCTACCCCAATGCTGAATTTCACAACATTACTCTAACACCAATAAAACCTCTCGCTTTCCTTTACTTTCACTTTGGCTATGCTGGATGAGGACTACGGGTTGAGGGACGTGGGGCAGATCAAGCTCGCAGATTTCTTTTTTGTGGACCTTGAAGGGCTAGCAACTACAACCTGGTGCATAACATTACCGTGCAACATCCCTGTAGTGTTTCTGTAATTTTGCAGCAGCGTTATACTGATGCCAAAAAATGCTAAAGCAACGTTCTGCCAATCTTGCTCTGTGTGTTACCCTGGAATAATATTCTGCCTTGGTTCCACACATTACAGCCTTTGTCCTTTCAAAGCAATGCTTCTACAGCTTTGTCGTCCTCCAACAGCTATTTTATACTGCTGTGTTTTTTTAAAAAATCATTTTACTCTGCATATACACACACATAGACACATCTCTGTATATATAGAGTTATATTTAATCAGTTTGTTGCTGTATTTGAGCTTTCTCTATCCCCCAAAAAAGAATGAAAAAAACAAGAAAAAAGGAAAAACATGCAACAAAAATACCTTCGTCTCTCGGCCTGTTCATCGAAGATTCATCGTGTTTTTTTGTGAGCGGACCTAGGGTTCAGAAAAAAAGGGAGGAAAAAGAGAGAAGAGAAAATTCAAAAAGATTACTGTGGCAAAAAAATAAAAAATCAAAAAAAGAAAAGAAGAAGGAGCAAAAAAAGACACATCATCAAGAGGGTATCTTTCTCATTTAAAAAGAGACAAAACTTTCAAAACCAAAAAACAAAACGAAAAACGCATTACAAACACAGATTCTTTACAAGAAAGACAGAAACTCTTTGCAAGACAAGAGAACCTGGTGAGTGAGGACCTGCAGTGTATATTTTTATTTTACCCATGGGAACCTGCTGTCATTCTCCTTTTCCACTGATTATTCCCCAAACTCCAGCTGCTGTGTGGGGCTCGGGCAGAGAGGAGGCAGAGTGTGTGAGTATATGCTGACTTACTGCGCACGGCTGGAAAAACAGCCCCCCCCACCCCACCGCATGAATTTTTGTGGAGGGGAGGGGGATGCTGACAAAGTTGAACTTTGCCCCCCACCCCAGTGAAGACGGTGCCACATAAAACATACACCTCCATCTTTCAGAGTGTACTTGTGGGATGTGTGCTTTATCTGGGTCAAATCCCCTCCACCAACCAGCCCTACCGTGACACACAAAGGCACCTGGAATGACAAAAAGCATGTTAATCACTTAAGCATGTGACAGTGTCTGCATGTCCTGCGTGTGCGCTGTGGTTAAATCCATGAGAGCATCATCGACAGAATAAACATCCTACAGCAACCCTACTGCACTTTCAACAGTGTGACTTTTGTGTAGGCTGCAGTTTGGGGGCGTAGACACAGTGGGGGCGGGAGGTGGGGGGGGTTGGGCTTGGTAATCTGATGTTGGCTGGGAGAGAGAGAGAGAGAGAGGGAGAAACACAGTCGTTTTCAGAGCCCTTTGATCTCCGGAAGTTTGCTGTTGAGGAACTAATCTCGCGAAATGCAAAGCAGCGATCAGAGAAGGAACTTCTGCTAACTACAGCTGCCATCTGCCGGGATTAGCAGGCGTGAGGATGAGAGCGGCGAACCAGGCCCCGCCCACTCTGCGATCCCACAATCCAACCCAGCGAGAGGGAACCGTTTACCCGGGGGGAGGGGCGTGGCGGAGCGTTGGAGGGGGCCAGGGCAATGGGGGCTGGCAGATGCTGGTAGATATTGAAGGGGGGTGTGGCTGGGATGAGGAGTGGGTGTGGTTAGATTGTGGGAGGGGTCACAGGGTTGTAGATCAGACTGCTGCTTCCCAGCTGATGCAGCTGCCTCTTACTCGAATAAAGAGACACGTGTGGATATCGCTCTTGCACGTCTGATCACCGCTGTGGGAGCGCTGTGGTGCAATGTTTGGTGTGACCCGCGTGTGATGTCATTGGTACCGTGACCCTCACACTGAGTGCTACGCTGCATTGAGCCCCTTTCCGGGGGACGGGGTACGGACAGAGCCGGTCTGAGGTCCGATTGGGTTGGACACTCGCTCGAACACACCTCACTGATTATCACCCGCACGGATCAGCCAATGGAAGGAGAAAAGGGTTACAAACAACAACAGTGATAAAATAAAGGAAATAACTCCTCCCCGATGTTAAAAGTGCGACGCTGAATTCAGAGCAAAATGTTCCAGGAGTTTCCCAGGGCCAGGGGGAGTGAGAAGGGCACAGGGAGGAAAAACATGATAATGTGATACAGGCGAAAGGGATAAACATGTGGGCTAACATATTTGGAATTACAGCCTTCATGGATATGCGATCGCATGGCATAGCGAGAAAACAAAATGGTGGCTATTTCTTTCAAAGTGAAACCCAACCATATCCATTTAAATGGGGGTAACGATTAAAAAAGAATTAATTTAATGTTAATATGTGACACCAAATAACTATTAGAAATACATAATATTGTGACAAAATATCACTTACAAAATTGACTTCCAATTTTAAATTTTAAATACAGGGTGTTAAGTATGAGAAAACAAATAAATGTGACAAAATCTCGATAATAAACATCAACCCATGATATCAAAAGTAAGGTGTTAAGTATTATAAACACAGATAAATGTGAAAAAATGCCAATATTGTATTCCGATAGATGTGATATTTTGTTTTAAGAGGCAACTGCCATAAGACGTATGTAAATTAGTGCAGCGAATGCCCGATTTCGCTGGGTTTTGCAAAGTAAGGATTCCAGGGGTCTGACAGTTACCTGGGAAACAGCCGGCGCTCTCTCCGTAAGCGCACGGCGAGTGGTGGGGGGCTGCTTCCTGTTGCTCAGCTTCTTACTCCACTTCAAAACAAGCTCTGCTCTGCACCCAACATGCCTGTCTAATCATTTTCTGTCTGTGATCACCTACCGAAATGTTTCTTTGTTTTCACTCCTATTAAAGCCTGGATGTTGTGACAGAGCTGTCTGTTTCCAATGGAGCAGGTGACATTTGTCAGCTAGAAAAGAAACACAGCAAAATGGCACTGACTATGTGTCATTTAGGGGCTGAATATAACTGATTTTACCATCAAGGTTCTTTTTTCCTTACACTGATGGGGCAGTTCTGATTAAAATTGATTATAACAAATCGCACACCTAAAAAAAAATCATCTTTCAACATCAAAAATCCACCCCCTGCCTCTCTCTGTCTCTCATCCTGTTCCTTCCTCTCTTCTTCTTTCCACTTCATCCTCGTCTCCACACTCTCCTTCTTTCTCTCCTTCTCTCTCTCTCTCTCCCCCCTCTGAGAGAGGAGCCAGGTTTGCTAAGTGCAGCTCACTTTGAACCTCGTTACGCAACCGCGTTCATTTCAGCACCGCTTCTTCCCTCTCCCCAGCCAATCACAGCAGGCCTTCTCGCAGCCAGAGTCTGCCAGCAGAGTGTCCACTCGCAGGAGAGAGAGAGGGGGAGAAGGAGTGTGTTTGTGTGTGCACGGGTTTCTCTCTGTATGTACGAGTGTGCCTGTGTGAGTGTGGGTGATTTTTTGTGTGAGTGTGTGCACCGTGTATATAAGCATTTGTGTGTTGTCGCAAATTTTATATGAATATGCATGTGAGTGTGTGCATGTGTGTATGTGTGTGCGCGCATGCGTGTGCACGTGTGTGTGTGTGTGTGTGTGTGTGTGTGTGTGTGTGAGAGAGAGAGACAGAGTGAGTGATTTTCTGTGGGTTAGTGAGTAAATGGTTGAAGTGTGTGTGAGTGTGTGTGTTAGTCTGTTAGTGGGTTCAGGGTTTATTTTTATGACTCAAACGTGCCGCCCACTGCTGGGGAGAGAGGCTCAGAGGAGGCTCTCTACTCCAGAGCTTCCCCCAAACCCCCCCCTCACCCCAGCGTGAGTCTGCCACCCACTCCAAAGATCTGGATTTGTCAGCAGAGGGCCTCGGCGGCTCGCCTTGTGTTGCGCTGATGTTGCGTTGATGTTGTGTTGACGTTATGCCATGTGTGCTTTATACTGTATATAGACCTCCACATGCACAGTGCCTCCAGGGGAATTTCCACGAAACCTCCCCTTTAATGCGCGGAGGGAAAATTGGGCCAATCTGGCGCTCACCTCATCATCAGGATGCATTTAAAAGTCTCAGTCCTGCGAGAGAATGGAAACACGACACCCCAATTCTATAACCAATGTCGCCCTGACCAGCAAGACGTGCCGAGGTTTAAACCTTGGAGCTTAGAGCCCGTTTGCGGTCTCGCCATCTTTCTAGTGATTCTGCTGTGCTATCGATCTGCTTTTGAGGTGTGCTGTTTTGGGGGGCAGGGGGCAGAGGAGAGATACAGACATCGGCGTTTGAACAGAGAGGTGTGAGATGTGGAAGCAGGCTGGTCTTTGAACGGAGACGAAGGAAAGAAAAGTGGGTTGACATGACATTTACAGAATACTGCCCATCACAAGGCATGAAGGTTAAAGCGATTTTTAGACGCGGTGAGAATTAGGATGACTGCGTTGGGTAGATATAATGTGTGCCTGTAATGTGTGTCACTCTGAATGCGGGTAAGGAGCGTAATTCTTGGCCTGTTGGGCTCCTCTTCTGCTGACAGACGCAGCGCTAATCTTGCAGGTTCAGTGTGTAATCTACCCCGTTCTGGGGGACAATATTTCCTCCCAGTCTTTGAGAAATGGTGCCTTAATCCTATTAAAGCGCACAAAACGTGTCTTTTTAATCGGCCAGATTATGCCTTAAATCTGCGTCTTCCTGCGTTCGCTGGCGTGCCGTGTGTTTCTGTGCGACGCTCACGGGTTTGTGTCTGTGGCGGCACGGCGACCTCCTTCTCAGAGAACCGAGCACGGACACGGCTCTGGTGGTGTCTGGTGACTTTGTTGTTCTTT
>CM032888.1:31814034-31819034 GCA_019176425.1 Megalops atlanticus
TGACAGAGAGAGCGAGTGATCCCCGGATTCTGACAGGATTTGATGCTGCCCCTCTCATTAAACCTTGGATACTCTACACTGCAGTCACGGGAGAACCACTGAGCTAACCCGCAGCACCACGCGGAAAACACACCCCGAAATCTGAACAAACTAAACAAACTAAACGAAAAAACTTCCTACAGAGGCAGGCTTCATGAGCCCATAATGGGTGGGGCCATGCTATGTCATCATTGACTCCCTAATTAGAACCAATCACACTGTTTACTGTGTAGTGAGAAGTCTTCTCATTGGTTCTAAGAGGTGAGTGACTGACAGCGCAACTTAGCTCCACCCATTGTGGGCGTCACTATGCCTCTCTCTGTCATCACTACAGACAGCAGGTGGCACGGAGTTGTCATAGCGATATCCGGGGATAGCCTCGTCTGATTGGATGAGAGTTCTTCATCTCCCATTGGCCGGGCCGAGCCCCCTCAGGCCAGGTCAGTCTCGGACAGGTGGCTGGCCACGGGCCTGTCAGAGCCTGCGGGCCCTCAGGTGCTTTGTTCTTTGTTCTTTGTTAATTTCTTAATTGGCTCAATTACAGGTTCTAATTGGCCCACCAGTGCCTGTGGGATCCAGGGGGAATGGAGTGATGGATGAATGAGGGAGAGAGAGAGAAACCTGAACACGAGCCGCACTGGCAGCCTCACTCATCTGAAAAACCACGCGCACACACACACACACACACACACACACACACACACACACACACACACACACACACACACACACACACACACACACACACACACACACACACACACACTCCACATTCCGCCGTAGTCCTCAGAGAATCACGAAAGGCCACACGGAAGCAGCAAAGCCGGACGCCACATCAATCACAAAAACAAAAGCATGAAGCCTTGCAGTGGCCGCTCTGTGGGTTTTGGCTGTTCCGCTCCGCTCGTCAGCGCTAATCTGACAGAGGTGCGAGGGTCACAGAGCTGCTGGAGATTAAGGTATCTGGCCGTAATGTAACGGGCTGCTGCCGCCGCTGCTGAGACCCATCCACTCTCACTGCCCTTCCTCTCGTGACGCTAACATAAAACGCAGCCTGCTAACGGTAACCAATGACGCAACACTGAGTCTCTCAGACAAAACCAGCGCGGTCCGGGAATCGGGGGAGCAGAGACACGTGCCACACTCACAAAATGATGCGTCGATATTTTAGAAAGAGAACGGGTCCCCTGCAGAGGGGGGGCGGCAGGCGTGCGCTAACGCTCACAGGATTACAGCGGCCGGCAGCAGCAGTGAGTGATTCCACAGTTGCCATCGCAAGCCCTTCCCTGCTTTATGGGCAGCCATGACTTCCAAAAAAGGAAGAGGAGGAAGAATACTGCTCTCACGTCATTCCGAGGAAGATTTACGGCAAGAAATGCAAGGAGAAAGGGGCCAGCTGAGCTGAGATTTAGCCTTATTTACACCCTATAAATCATGAACATATTGTTCCAAGGACATGCACAAGCCACACAAAAAGCCACACCCACGTACGCTGGGGGTCATGTGACCTCTGTCTGAAGAACACTTGAAGGTGGTTGGCTGAGACAGGCATGACAGGGATCAGGTTTCCTATGAGAGGTGGTGAATCTGAGGACTGTTTTTAGCTTAAACTTCAGTCTGAGAAAAAAGAGTGTGTGGGTGTGTGCGTCTGTGTGTGTGTGTGTGTGTGTGTGCATATGCGTGTGTGAGAGTGTGTGTGTGTGTGTGTATGCATGTGTGTGTGTGTGTGTGTGTGCGTATGCGTGTGTGAGAGTGTGTGTGCGTTTGTGTGTGTGTGTGTGTGTGTGTATACGTGTGTGTGTGTGTATGCGTGTGTGTGAGAGTGTGTGTGTGTGTGTGAGTGTGTGTGTGTGTGTGTGTGTGTGTGTGTGTGTGTGTGCATATGCGTGTGTGAGAGTGTGTGTATGTGTGTGTGTGTGTGTGTGTGTGTGTGGGGGAGGTGGGGTGGGGGGATGCAGGAGGCGCAGTGGGGAGTCTGTGAGGGGGAGATGAGATAGCGATTTGTCAGCTGAGGCCGGGGGAGCCGCCCCAGGCCCGACCACAGCTGCACGGCATTCTGGGAGACGGGGGTGACAGGCGTCAGACAGACACAGATAGCAGCGAGCGGCCACTGTGCAGGTCAGGGTTTTTCCCCAGCGCCCTGCTGGTAAAAGTTTAACTTGAGTTTGGGTGAGCAGAGAAGGGACAGCCGGTGACATGGGACAGGAAGAAGAGAGGAGACTCATCCGCCTCGCTGTCTCTCTCTCTGACACGTGTGGTCCCAGACTCCGCAGAGACGACCCCCTCACGGCTTCAGGCCCACGCTGATAGGATCGCCCCTCAGCTGCCACCTGCTCCCCCCCCCCCCACGCCACAGCGACAGTCTTTTTGTGTCTGTCTCAACACCTGAAACGTCCTCTGCTGCTAGCATGCATTCATTCATCAGTTCCACCTGTAAGGAGCCAGCACAGCCAGACGTGTGCTGTCTGTATTCAGAGGCTCATTCACAAAAATCAGGCACCAAGAGGCTTTTCCAAGTTTCCTCAGGTTTCACTGTGGTGCTGCTACACGACTGGGCTCAACCTACCTGCCAAAGAGCTATCAGCTGCGGCGTAGCACAGCACTATCAGAGACAGGAAAGAGAGGGAAACACTGACACAAGAGAGAAAGAGAGAGAGAGAGAGAGACAGACTGAGGGAGGGAGGGAGGGAGGGAGGGAGAGGGAGTAAGCAGGGAAAAACACTTAGGGGGCTCTGAGGTTATGGACCACTGGAGCACAAAATTGGAAACAATGTAACAGGAAGAGTTAAAAGCAAATATTTACAGCTCTTTAATTTGTGAACCAGCATCGCATGAGCCTGGGGTCAGTGCGCTCTCTCAGACTGAGGAACGGCGGCGTTAATTAGGCACTGAGCAGCAGATTCATCACTGTCTGCCCGCTGACTCTCAGAATGGAGGCGCATCAGTCTCTCTCACATCCTGTCACACGTATGACCAGCATGGGGGGTTGGGAGGGCGCTGGTGCCTTGGGCCCAGCCAGGCCTCTCTGATTGTTCTGGCCCATTCTTTCTGGGGCAAATCTGTGTAAGCACACACGTCATTGTTCAAATGCCCCTGTGCCAACTCACCAATGACTGACAGAGGGCTGGGATCCACAGGCTGGGATCTGGGGAGTGTGCAGCTGGTTCGGGGGTATGTGGTGCTGCAGTCTAGGGTGCTTGGATTTGGGGTGCTGGGTTTTGTGGTGTTAGGATTTGGGGTGCTGGGGTTTGTGGAGTTAGGATTTGGGGGTTCTGGGCTCTGTGGAGCTGAGGTTAGTGGTGTTAGGATTTGGGGTGCTGGGGTTTGTGGTGTTAGGATTTGGGGCAGTGGGATTTGTGGTGTTAGGATTTGGGGTGCTGGGGTTTGTGGAGTTAGGATTTGGGGGTTCCGGGCTCTGTGGAGCTGAGGTTAGTGGTGTTAGGATTTGGGGCAGTGGGATTTGTGGTGTTAGGATTTGGGGTTCTGGGCTCTGTGGAGCTGAGGTTTGTGGTGTTAGGATTTGGGGCAGTGGGATTTGTGGTGTTAGGATTTGGGGGTTCTGGGCTCTGTGGAGCTGAGGTTAGTGGTGTTAGGATTTGGGGCAGTGGGATTTGTGGTGTTAGGATTTGGGGCAGTGGGATTTGTGGTGTTAGGATTTGGGGTGCTGGGGTTTGTGGAGTTAGGATTTGGGGGTTCTGGGCTCTGTGGAGCTGAGGTTAGTGGTGTTAGGATTTGGGGTGCTGGGGTTTGTGGTGTTAGGATTTGGGGTGCTGGGGTTTGTGGTGTTAGGATTTGGGGCAGTGGGATTTGTGGTGTTAGGATTTGGGGCAGTGGGGTTTGTGGTGTTAGGATTTGGGGCAGTGGGATTTGTGGTGTTAGGATTTGGGGCAGTGGGGTTTGTGGTGTTAGGATTTGGGGCAGTGGGGTTTGTGGTGTTAGGATTTGGGGTGCTGGGGTTTGTGGAGTTAGGATTTGGGGCAGTGGGGTTAGTGGAGTTAGGATTTGGGGTGCTGGGGTTTGTGGTGTTAGGATTTGGGGTGCTGGTGTTTGTGGAGTTAGGATTTGGGGCAGTGGGGTTTGTGGTGTTAGGATTTGGGGTGCTGGGGTTTGTGGTGTTAGGATTTGGGGTGCTGGGGTTTGTGGTGTTAGGATTTGGGGTGCTGGGGTGCAAAGAGCTGAGGTCAGGACTGCTGGGACCTGTGGTACTCTGGTGTATTCTTCTGCACTTGTAGATTTATTGTAGCACTTATGTATTTACAATGGCAGCAGTTGTTACAGAGTTATTACAGAGCTGTGATTAATCGCCATGTGTTCAGACGTGGTCTGTGCTGTTCTGTATGTACCGCTGTTCTTTCTCTCAGGATTTATTAGATGCACTTTTGTACTCTTACTTTGTTGCTCTGGATATGAGCGTCTGCTACATGACAAATTGAAGTTCCAAACAAAGGTTCAGGGGGAGAATTTTTAGACAAACTCTACGCAATTAAAAAAACCTGTCCCATCCACCAGTATAAAATCCCCACTCACCACGTCCTTTTCGTGTCAGCTGATAACGGCATCTCTCCTGTACTCCATCTCCTCCTTTTCTCTCTATTCCTGTGTATGATGCCCAAATGCAACCCCTTCCTCAAACTCCAGGCCACGAACCAGTCCCTCTATTCCCTCGTTGACAGCTGTGTCTCTTATTCTATTAAAATTCATATCTACTAAAATGTAAAATGTAAATGTAATGTAGTTTGTGGCTCTGGGGTTTGGGGGAAGGGGGGGGGGGTCTGTGGAGTTGGGGTTCAGGGGTTTGGGTAGGGGGTGGCTCAGTGGGCTGGGTCTCACAGCTGAGTAGCGGTTACTGAGCCTCACACATGCAAACTCCAGGCTAGAGGCACAGTGGGGAGGTGTAGCTGCATAAGCCAGTCACCGAAAATCAGAAATACAAGGAGCAGGTCTCGCACCCTTCACAGGGG
>CM032888.1:31821534-31936534 GCA_019176425.1 Megalops atlanticus
CCCCCCAAGCCCTTGGACCCGGCCTCAGCCCCACCTCCTCTGGGAGCAATTCTGAGGAGATATATAACACCCGCTGCATGACCGCCGCTGTCCTATATCTCCCTCCGAACCCCTGAACGGTGAGGGGGAGGTGCCGGAGGTTACGCAGTGACTCCCCACTGACTGACTGCCGTGTCCTTCAGAGTGCCGGTTTACCTGTGGTTCCAGCTGCAACCCAGCTCTGATAGACCGCGTAAAGCGTTAGGCCTGGGAATAAAGCTGACTGGTCCGTGTGCCACCAGAGAGCAACACCAACCGTCAGGCCCAAGACTCAGCACTGACCGTCACCTTTGACCTTTCCAGCCAGACAGCCAATCCACTCCGATTAGCAGGAGGATGGGATAATGAATAATGATTCACAGTGATTGGCAAATAGACGAAGGAAAGCTTAATGCACAAAGGCACACACACGCAAGCACAAACTACCCATTAGCGCAGAAGCTAAATTTGCCCCTGAAATTAAAAATAAAGCTTTAAATCATTTCATATCTTGCGGGAAAATGGCGTTATTAGTCTGCCTACCGAAATCGGCAGGCACGGATGTGTTCTCGCGAAATGTGTTTAAGCCTGTATTTGCTTGTTTGCTGTGCCTAAGTGCTGTGTTTGTTTTTGTTGAGACTGTGTTGAATCTGAGATATTCTGCGGAAAACGTGTCTGCGAAGAGCATCGTGTTCGCTGAACGCCACCACGCCGTGATGAATATTCAGATCGGGAACGAGGCCTGCGATGCGCACGTTCTCTCCTGCAGCCTGCAGATAATCCGGCAGAGCCGTCTGCCGTACGAGGGACGGGAGCCTCCTCTAGGTGGAGGCAGAGCTGCCGCTCGTAGCTGCACCGCCGCGGCGATACGATACGCAAGCCCGCGTGCAGACTCCGCACAGCTGCAGGCCGGGATAATGAGGCCTCCTCGACGTGCCTCAGAGCCCGGAAGCATCCCCGGCCTCACCCCGTCATCAGAACCGCTTCACCGTCAACCCGAAACGTGAGTCTGCCTCCTCCGGCGTGGGCATGGTGCTGCAGGGGGAAGCACACGCTCCCCGTTCAGGTTCACACCACACGAAATCACCGGCTGCATCAAGGATTCTCAAAACACCTCCCCCTATAGGCAGGGGGAGCAGTCTGCAGGAGACTGGAAGCATTTCCATGGAGCACTTTCACTACCAGCCACACTTAGGTTTGGCATTCTTCTCACATCTTAGCTGGAATGAGTCTTCGATTGGAAGGGAAGGTGGAGGGGATTCAGCCAATCACACGGTTGTTTTGAGCAGGCCACTCAGCCCAAATGTTTATAATCACCTTGCGCCCCTCTCACAAAATTACATGCTTTCTGGCCAGGCTTCTGCAGGTCATTAAATAAATAAATGCACAAATAACAGCTTTCCTGTCCGCTTGCTTGTACAACCAGCAGCGTTGTGACTGCCTGCAGGTGTGCGCTGATGTCATAATGACAGCGCAGGGCAGCCCCGCCCCCGTCTGCTCGACTGGCCTGAGCTCGGCGCCAATGTACCGCTGAACGAGGGGTTAGCCAATGCACTGCCTGTCTGTGCAGGGTTGCCATGGAGACGCCTCCGGCTGGCCTCAGGTACGGCTGAGCCAATGCTAAGGTGGGTCAGTCGAAATGAGCCTATTGACTGTGGGAAGTAATGGCCTGGATATAGCTGTCCTGTGAGATTAAAACACGCTAATATCACCTATGTAATTTCACCCACAGTCCATCTCGTATCACTGCAGCACTGGCAGCCTGTGAGAACGTGATAATGGAGGAAAAGGAATTAGCATTAATGTTTTACAACAGTCCACAACCTGTTTGTAACTGTTTTTTTCATGATTAAACTGTTTGACAGTTACAGTCAGGATCACCCGTGAGCAGTGGATTGCTCTTTACTGAGACTGAATGGCATTTGTGCACCTCCAATGAAACCATTTTAATAAGAGGGAGGAGATCAGGTTTTTAACGTAAAGACTTTCTTCCTCAAAATATTTAACATGAAGGGAAAAAACAGCAAAGCTTGCACATGGGCCCACTCATGTGCAGTGTACACACTTGTGTAGAGATAATAAAGTCTTATTTTTAAAAACTCAGAAGCTGTTTGATTTCCAGTTTTTTCCCCATCGCTGCTTTGTTGAAACCCCCACAAACACATTGTGTGGCTTGCTGTGGTGAGTCTCTATTGGCTCTCCTGACAGATTGTTTATTATGCTAATGTGAGCTGTTTCCTATCACACTCTTCAGAGGCTCCTTCTAATGTAAACCCGTGAAAAAAAAATGATGGAGTAATTAACTTAATTAACCACACAAGGCAAAAACAAAATTCCACTTTGGGACAGCGTTTTGACCCAAAAAAGATAAAATACCACTGATATCATTGATTTTTTTTTAGTAATGACTACATGAGGGGGTTGGACACAATTAGGTAAAGAGGGATGAGGTGCTGATGAGAGATACTAAAATTGGCAAGCCTGATAATCACAAGAAACAATCAAAGACA
Source organism: Megalops atlanticus (assembly GCA_019176425.1). Lineage (NCBI taxonomy): Eukaryota > Metazoa > Chordata > Actinopteri > Elopiformes > Megalopidae > Megalops > Megalops atlanticus. The sequence continues at coordinate 31,824,063 of CM032888.1, forward strand.
GACTGAGGACTATTATCAGTTTAAGGCCAGGTCCACGACCCAATTGCTGCTCACAGTCTAGCGTGGGACAGCACAGCACTGTGTCCTCAGTTTTTTTAAATGGACAATATCCCGTACCCTGACTGAAAGCAGTTTTAGGGTAATGCTCTTGTTACAAATGACTGTTGGGCTCTATGCATGTGTTATAACAATGTATTTACAGATCTTGAATGAATAATTCTGAGGCACATAATGTACTTTTGTTCTGGCACTGTTTTCCACTGGGTTTCGCTGTTTATTCTCTGTTAATAGCTATTCTATACTGGCTGTTGTTCTTTTTGACTCACCCTGGAGTATTTCCCAGATATATGATCTTAATAATACTAACACAAATTCTATAATACTAATAATGATTTGTGTATATCCACACAAACAATTATTATTATTATTACATTAACACTACAACTTTCTGCACATTAAAACATCTTTCATAGTATTTATATAGCATATTAGCACCAAGAGTACCATAGGTTTAATTGCGTACTTGAACAATTCTGTATATCAGAGTCTCTGCAATCTTACGGTCATTATAACATTGAATGCGGAAACACAGGATGCACCAAATTCCCCAGCTCACCTTGTATTACTGATTATGTAGCATTAAAATCACCATCCCCTGCAACGTTTCTGCATACTAGGACAGCCCCAAATGACTCATATCAACTCATAGGAGCACGTTATACTCTAACTGCTCAGATCATCTTATATCCAACAGTTTGCCCCAACCAACATGACCTTTTTGGTTGCAACCATGATGAACCTGATCGCAACCAATCTTGCGCATTTCAGTTGTCCAGCTAGTATCAGCTAAATGCCACTCACATGCAAGCTAGCCAGCTAATGCTAAAGGAGACAATATATGTCTGGCACGTTGATGAACACACTCTCAAATGTTTAACATAGATAAGATCACTATCGTATAATTTTAAAAAGAACATTTTTGACAACTTGATATGATAAAAGTGGTTTGTGCAAACATGGCATTAAGTATAAAGTACAGGGGTAAATTTGGTATGTGGCTTAAAAGCTGTAGGCAGAGTTAGTGTTTAATTTTTAATTTAACGGTAGGGCATATGGAACCAAAGATAGTTTTGCATGCCATAACATATAATAATAATGATAATAATGATAATAGCGATCAGATTACTGTGCAATTATGAAACCAGTAAGATTTCACATCTATAGGATGACACAGTGTTCTATATGGAACAAGAGGCCGTGCTGAGACTTGCACAGGAGTTACACGGTCCTTACTGCGTGTAATTATGGGCACACTTGCTCACATGTACAACTGATCTCACATAGTTTGCCACACACACACACACACACACACACACACACACACACACACACACACACACACATACACTTATTCACCTCTTCCAGTTTCACTCATGGACACACTTATTTTTTATGTTTTCTATCCAGACTGTGACTCTCTTGACTGTTGCACACTAACATGGCTGCAGAAGGAATTGGCCGAATGGGACCATAAAGATTTGTTGACCGTTTGATTGAATAAGATCTTTCCAAGATCAGCCAACAAGCCACTGAGCGAGAGAGAGAGAGAGAGAAAACAAATATGCTACTAAAAATATCCGCAAGCAATGAAATGGCAGTTAATTGCGAAGCCGTAATCAACGGGGAAGTGAGGTAGTTAGCACCCGTGGTTAAAGAGGCTTGCTACATTAAAGAGAGGGAACGGGGAGAAGGTGAGAACACCCCGCGTCTCTTTGGCGAAGTAATCAGTGTGACTCCACAGGGATCAGTGTCGGGCCACTGCTCTTTATAATTAACTCTTGTGACCTGTTCCACAACGCCACTGGGCCAACTGTCAAATTGGCCGGCCACCCAGATTCAGGTAGGGGAGTGGGGTGGGGGGGCAGTTGTTGTTCGGCAAGAGCACCGGGTCGGGCAGGAAAAGAGGTTTTAAATCAGATGCCCACAATGCCCGGCCACACACACACACACACACGCGTGCGCGCGCAAACAGGCATCAGGCACAGAGCGGGCTATTTGTTAACGTTCCTGACATCTCTGACAAATTGACTCCTTTATCCGAATGGAAGTTTCTGTGGAGGGGAAAAAGAGCAGGTGGACCAAGGAGGGTGGGGGGGTGCAACACGTACCTGCGCGGAACCAGAATGCACAAGAGGCAGAGCGTCGATGGGTCGCCGCACGCTAAAGCCCCTACGAAAAACGCGACCATATTTAAACAAAGCGATCTATTCATTAAGTGTTATCCTGTCACCTCGAGAATTACCTGCAGAAATAACGTCCCAGCTTTTCTTACATTTTATTTCACTCCTCCAGTTTCTCTCTGCTGATCAAAAAGCCGTCACGGCACATTGCTCCCAGTAATGGCTTCTGTCGTCCTACTCGGTATTTAAATGAACAAAACACTGCTTGCTCGTGCCTCCGTGTGTGTGTGTGTGTGTGTGTGTGTGTGTGTGTGTGAGTGTCATCTGTGCCGGTGCTGGGGTGAGTGATCAGGACACATGCTAATTACCCTGGAGTTGTTTATTCATACAGCACTTGCTTGCTTACCTATGTGTGTGTGTGTGTGTGTGTGTGTGTGTGTGTGTGTGTGTGTGTGTGTCACTGTGATAATTTGCAAGTTCAGAAGAGAGAGGTTTTTTTTCCTTTTTTTATTTTTGGCCAAAACAGACAACAGCTAAAAGCATGGAACAATACTGAACAATCGGAGAGCTAAGAACAGAATTATTATTACAGTAATATTATAACTTGCCACTGACAATCTGATCCTTTGTGACTTACGAGGCAGATTATACAGTGATATTAAACTAAATCTCGAATGAAATTTTCATTCATTAGATTTGAAGACCATTCATTACAATTGAAAACATCAATAACATTTTACTCTTGCTGAAGTAAAAATGTGGAAATGGATTTTGGGATAAGCAAAGGAAAAGCCAATCATTAGGAGAGACAGCTGAAAGTCGCTATGCAGTAGGTTTAGAAGAATCCAGAAACCAATGAAGCCCACGTAAATTACACTATGTGCCATACATGGATCTCACAATCTATCACTCTGAAAAAAAAGTCTGTGAAAAACTGAAACCACAGTCCTCATCAAGAATACCTGTTTATTAGTTTCTGCAAGGCTGTAAAAACATCTTTTTCTCAGTTTCATTGATGTTTACAAGTTTTATTACTGTATTTTTACTGGGGCTGTAAAATGGCTCAGTGCTCCAAAGGGATATATTATTATTATCAGTGTTTTTCCAATGACTCGGAGAAAGCAACCCGAAGTGTGAGAAAAATGATAGATGATATGGATTATTCTGTAGACCTCTGTAAAGACTATCCCACATCCTGCGGACCCCTGCATACGATGGTCTCTGCCGCAACCAACCAATCAAGGTAACTGATAACTGATTTGGGCTTAACTTGTTTGGACTCTACTCTTCATTTCCCACATGTAGGTGCTCAGTTCCAGTAACGAGGTATCCAAACTAACTCCTGCGTGCCTGTCAATCAATCAAACATAGAGCCGCAAAGACCATTTCAACCAGTCAAGATCACTGTAAGGTCAATTACCTGCTCTGTGCACTGCAGGACTGGAATGCAAGTTTGAAACACCAGCATTCACAGAGGTGCTCAGTCCCCTTAATGGATTATATTATATTATTTAATAACAGCACTCTTCTCACATGTATATAATGTGTAATTAATTCATAAGTGTGAGGTAAATTGACTTTGCATAATGTCCCAAAATTTGGGTTAGGGTTAACATCCCATTGGGGTCCACCCCATCCGCAGGGTGCCCAGAGAGAGGGGTGTGGCCAGCTAACACCCCGGCCGCCTGAGGCTAACTGTGTTCCACCCCGACGGACTCCTCGTCGCTGGTGGCGAATGATGACGACGCAGGTCAGGGAACTGACTGAGACCCCCGAAACTCTGAGCTTTTACAGTTTATATTCCTCAGCAGACAACAACTTCGGCAGACGCGCACCTAACAGACACCCCCCTCCCAGGCCTGGACTTAAACCTGCAGATCATGCAGAATACGAGGATTTCACAGGAACAGATAAGGGCAAGAAGACCAGCCTCAGTAATACTGGGGACCACACGCCTCTACCCACACCACACAGATACAACACCCACAAGACCCGGGTAAAAATGAGTCCACCCACAGTCACTAGTACAACACAAGACAACTACATATACTACATACACAGCCACAGAACTGCCGTGACCCACCCCATAATGATGATACACACAGTTCACCATCACACATATCCTAATACTACAACATATAGTGCACCATAACACTATAATACTACCGCACACAGTGCACCACAACACTGTAATACTCCTGCACACAGCACTGTAGATGTGCTGCCGGACCCCCCAGCAGTAACAGGGGGATGCTGTAGAGGGGTGTATGCTGGACACCCCTGGGGGGGAGGGGGACGCGGGACCGGGGCGTGAGATGGGAGCTCTCCCTCAGTGCAGCTGCAGCGGAACCCGGGCGGTACAGAGGAACGCATTTGAGCTGCAGATACAGCCATGCGACTCCCTCACATCTGCCGGCCTCCCTCCCAACATCTGCCAACAGCGCTCACACCGCACCCCCGCCAACGGCTGGCAGGGGCTGCTGGGAATTCACCCCGTCTCTCTGTCCAATCAGAGCCCTCGATTCCTCCTTCCTGATCTCCCTTGTGTTATATCCCGCATTTCCCCTACAGAGCCGAAACGATCTGCTCTTCATTCTGAAGAAGGAGGAGACAGCGATTTATGGAGAGAGGAGACCGCTCTGTGAAACCGGGACACACACACACACACACATACTGACATGCAGACACACAAGTGTGAACAGTGACACACACACTCTGGGACATATACATTTTACATCTACATTTATTCATTTGGCAGATTCTCTAATCCAGAATAAGTGCAATAAATGGACAAAAAGTCCATTCAGTAAGTTTAGGCATGTAACCATATGGAGACCGATCATTAGACACACACAGGGTTTTACAATCACACACACACACACGCATGCACGCACTGAACTACAGACACATACACATAAGTCTGAAGAGAGACACACACACACATATAGGTGCAGAAAACTTTACTGCAGTTTGAAAATCAAAACATCTTTCATTCAGCTGAAATAAAAACTTAAATACCATTTGTTTGCATAGGTGTTCCACTTTTTTAACAAGAAGTGCATATTACCTGCGTGTGTGTTGGAGTGTGTGTGCATAATGTCTGTGCGTTTGAATTTCTATGTGTGTATATGTGTGTGCACATACTTGTGTTTGTGCCCCTGTGTGTTGACTTCAAATGACTGTGTCTCAGTTTATGGACTTTAGAAACATGCTGCCCTTACAAAGCCTTTGTTGACCCTAAAATCACACAAACAGAAGGCAAAGGGCTTCATACAATTAGCTAGGAGTCAGACGTCTGTGATGCTGGTGACCTGTTCTTTCTGCGAAAACAAATCAAACCAAGTTCCAGATGAGAAAAGCTACCCTTGCCTGAGCCTGCAGATCGCTTCTTCAAACAGCAAACTGACAAACACCCAGAGAACACAGGGAGACGTCCGATCACTTCCCCTCTCTCCCCTCTCCTTCTGTTCCCTTCATCTTTCATGCGTCACCGAAAAACTAAAGGAGTCAGACTGACACCTGTGATGCCACTCAAAAAAAGCTGCTGTGGCTTCACATCGAAGGAAAATTTCTATCAACATCAAAAGGCTGGTTTGATTTTTCTTTTTCTCAGTCTCAGTCAGATGAAGAAAAACACGCACCTATGGTTTATGTATATGTAGCACAGAGTGTATGTATCTATATACATATGCTGTATATGTAGGCATGAGTGCAGGCAAAATGGAATCTGGTATTTGCCAAAAAGGGGGGGATGTTTCCTTAAAAAGATTCCATCATCGCAAAAATACTCACTCACTCAGCGCTGGGGAGAGGGGGAGGAGGTAAAACATATATAAATATATCTATAATCGTGTTAAATAAAATATGACAGGAGGGCAGCGATGTCTCCAGGAAGGCAGCAGCGGGAGTGAGCGGGGAGCGCCCCTCTGCCCTGGGGGTGAGCAGCATGTTTCTCTCTGCACATGTGTGCGGTGAAAGGTCTGAACTCATCTTCCTGCCCGCGCCGTGCCGCGCGAGCGCCTCTGCTTCAGCCGGGCCCGATCGGGCCGCGCTCAGCCACAAGAGAAACGCCATAAATAAATATATTTCCTGCGCTTTTGTTCGCTGCTGGACCGCCGTGATCGCCGGCCAGCACTGGCCGGGAGGAGGCTTCTGCCCCCATTCTGAGCACTTCCTCTCCCAGGGTCTTTATTTTCTGCATTTTTGCATAATGGAGCGACATATATATATATACATATGTGTGTGTATATATATATATATACATATATATACATATATATATATATATATATATATATATATATATATATATATATATATATATATATATATATATATATATATATTAATCTGTTCAGAATGCAGCGGTGCTTCTTATTGACTGGAGCACTGTACTCTTCTGTTTCCTTAATCAAATGCTGATTTTTTTTGTTGTCTTTCTTCATGCCTAGTTTTACATTTTTTCCTTCTCATTTTGCACACTCTTTCACCCTCACTGCCACTGATGTGTGTGTGTGTGCGCGTGTGACAATGTCATTTTAATGTCATGCGCACACACACACACACACACACACACCAGTAAATCGTTGATATAGTTCCTATATCTTTCTCAGCTTTCCACGTCAACAGACTGACTTGGCAAAATCAGATTCACTGCTGTGTCCCTGGTGGAGCTGAACCCCCACAACACACACACACACACACTGCTGAGCTAGAGGGGGATAAGGGCAAGGGTAGGGTTCCTTTCTTCTTCAAGAGACCAAGAGGCCGGGCTCCTGACTGGAGAATGCTTTATTCCAGGAGAATATAATAAAATCTGCCTGGGGCAAATGTGACTTTGCAAAAGATTGTTTTTTCAGAGAGGCCAGAGAGTGTGCATCTATTTTTAGAACGCTGGGTCATGTGACCCTCCTGCAGTGCCGTCATTCTGCACGGCTCTCCTGTCTGACTGACACACCTTCCTGCACGCGAGTATTAGCGGCCGCCGTACCGCTCACCCCGCCAGACGGACACCTCTGCCTCCCTCCCTCCCCAAAGCAGCAGCAGGGGGCAGAGATCAGAGGTCAGAGGTCAGGTCTCATGCAGAAGGAAAAGCAGGTGACTGTAACAGGAGGGAACGACGCCCAGCTCGAGGTGCGGGGAACTCAGAACCATGACTCTGACGCTGCAGTTTCGGGTCGGCCCCCGCACCTCACGCACCCTCCCTCCCCCTCCCTCCCTCAGCCCGCGCTGTTACAGCACAGCTCCGCGGGGGGAAAGAGAGGGAAGAGAGAGATCTGAGCTCACCCGGTGCGCTCTAATGAGGCTCCCGTCCCCGAATTCAGCTCCGCTGAACCGTGACGGCCCAGGATGTGGGTCCTCCTGCAGGGCCGATCACTGTGTCCCCGTCTCTTCCCGCCTCCCCTGCCCCTTTCAGCTGAACAGAGGGGTCTGTCTGCACCACACCGCCTCTGCTCTCTCCCGCTGCCCTCCTGTTTCAGGAGGCTGTCTCCCTCTGCGCTTCTCTCTCCCTCTCTCCCTTTCTCATCCTCTCTCTCTCCCTCCCTCTCTCTATCTTTCTCTCTCTCTCTCTCCCTCGCTCCTTCTCTCATCCTTCTCCCTCTCTCTCCCTCTCCCATCCCTCTCTCTCTCTCTCTCCTTCTCCCTCTCTCATCCCTCTCCCTCTCTCTCTCCTTCTCTCATCCTCTCTCTCTGTCTCCCTCTCTCTCCCTCCCTAACTCTCTCTCTTTCCCTCTCTCCTTCTCTCTCTCTTCTTCTCTCATCCTCCCTCTCTCCCTCTCTCTCTGTTAACACAGCTGCTTTGGGGTACGCACACGCTGAGGACACGCAGAGAGGGAGGGAGGAAAGAGGCGTCCATAAAACAAAACAAAAAAAACAAACGGCCCGCTGAAGAAATGAGCAACGGGTATGAGAGAAAGGAGAGGGGAAAGGACAGATGAGGGAGCGCAAGAGAAGGAGGAAGGAAGTTTCTGCGCCGTGACAGCAGAGGAATGAAAAAGAGGGATAAATTCAGTGAAAAAATGCTCACGAAATGGAGGGTATATTAAATTTGTACTTCTGAAATACACTCACGAGCATTGTGCCACCCCCACAGAAATAGGGGTTTGATTTAAATACGACCCCACAGTGGCTCGCGCTGAGTCAATACATCTCTTGGAATAATTACAATCTGACGTTTTCAATCTGAGAATAGTGGGTGTTGCTGGGGGAATTCACTGCCTATATAAATCATTTGCAATCACAGAGAGGAAGAGAGGGAGAGAGACTGATGCATTGTGGGACAGCTCGGGCCTCAGTGGGCTTAAAATGGAGGCTGAGGACGGTAAGGATGAGGACCAGGGGGCCGACCCAGGAGCGCACGGTGCTGAGCAGAGAGGAACACTGCCGCGGTCTGAGCTCTTCTGATTCCGCAGGGCTGCAGGTTTGAATCCTGCGAGGGCCACTTTGTGCTGCGGCTGTGCCCCTGAGCTAAGCACGCCGCCTATTGTCTCCTCTTCAAGCCTGCCGAACTGAACTTCAACAGAACTTATAATTGCCTCATTGACTCCAATACGTGACTTTTTATTACAGAAGGTGCAAAAAAAGAGATGTAAAAAAGAAGGTAAAAAAACAAGGCTTTTTGGGGAGAGATAAATGAGGGGAAGACAGAGTGAGAAAGAGCAGGAGACAGACTGCAGTCACTCCCGGTCCTGGAGGACTGCAGCGGCTACACGCCATCGCTCTATAAAAGAAGTGAGATGATAGACAGTCAAATCCACTGGCTCCTGTAAATGCTCAGTGTTTAACTACCTGACTTAATTTATCATCACATTGATCAAGCAATCTCTGCTCTTTCAGAAAAGACCTAGTGAAGATGTTGGATTGCAGCCACCCAGGACCAGGGTAGAGTAGCCCTGCAGGCACTGTGGCCCTCCAGGACCAGGGGAGAGTAGCCCTGCAGGCACTGCAGCCCTCCAGAACCAGGGGAGAGTAGCCCTGCAGGCACTGCGGCCCTCCAGGACCAGGGGAGAGTAGCCCTGCAGACAGCTTTTGCTCCCTGAATTTCTGCAGTCAAACCCTGAATGGGACAGGGCACTGGTAGGGGAACGGGGGGGGCGGAACAGCTGGAGGGGGGATTAGGAGAGGTGTGCCTGTCATCAGGAGTCAGGCCCCACGGACACAAATCCGCTGCGGGGAGATTGGAGCGGGAATGCGATGCGCTGATTCGCACTGTGCCACCCGCTCGGTGCCAGCGTCGTCCCGCCAGGGCACAGACCTCATCCCAAACCCTGCGACAACCCGCCGGCGGCTGCCGTTTTCAGCAGGGACCCGGCATTACTCCGGCACAGTCCTCTCTCCCACTACAGATGGAAAAGGCCTACAACAGCTGTGCAACAGAGGCAAACATGAGTGTGGTAAGGACAGTCTTCCTTAGATTACCCCATGCTGAGAGGGAGCTTTTTTTTTATCCTGCCACTGACACACAAAGCTTAATGAGGACGGGACACCAAAACTCTCATGAAGACTGGGGCATCCCTCTCTGTGTCCATTTTGTAAAGCAGAGGGAGAACTCATTAAAATCACATTTTTTAAAAAAGGATCCCCACTCCTGCATTTGTGTTTTTGTACTGTGTAAGGTAAATAGATTCCCCTGCCTGCACTACCAGACACCCATCTGTCGTTCAGGTGCACCTACCCCAGGCCGTTTAATTGGTCAGTTCAATGGCAGGAGTCATGTGACAAATTGCAGTACCCTGATTGGTCAATCAATCATCAATGACTGTCCCTGTAGCACCAGCTTCCAATTCCAGCTATTCTTTTTTATATATTCTGTATTTATATATTTCAAATATACTTAAATATATTTAATATTTACTTTAATTTCTGGCATTTTTATGCATTAAGACTGTCATAGAGTGTATGCTGTGATTTTTGCAGTCTGCCGAGAAAATGAAGGTCCCCCCTAACTAACTGCAGTCAGGTGTTTGTGCACTGCAGTCCTATTTAGCATCAGTTAGCAGTCAAAAAGACCTTATGACCATATTTTAACAGCTAGCCACATTATCTCAGCCAGAGATCATTTGCTGACCAGGCCATTATTTTGTTGACAAAGTACATCTTTTGCATACAAATACATGTGATAGGGAGATTATACTGCAGGAACCACCACAAAAACCACACATTTACAGATAAATGAGGCAGTTTGATACAAACAGACAACATAACATGAAATAACCACAGTGGAAATGAAGGAGTGACAAAAACAAAATAAAGACGGCAGCAGCTACATGACACTCCGCCACTGGACAGAATCCAAAACACTGTAGCATTCTGATTACTGAGGGGCCTTGTGCCCACTGCCAGAGAGTTTCATCTCGAGGGTGACAAAATGTCAGTTTAAACAAACAAAAAAAAAAAAACAAGTGTTCTAAGCACTTAAATTCTCTGTTATGACTGTATCGTACTCCCCAAGAATTTGTGCTCCCCACACGAAAAGAAGCAGCCCTGCTGTCTTCATGAACTCACAGAGGAGCCAGCCTCACGCTGCGATGGATGCTGTCCTTGAATTTTAACAGGGGGCACGGAGAGGGCTTGCAGGTACCCGCCGGTCTCCGCTAGGGGCAGGCATTATCTGGCTGGGGCTTTTAGTTTGTCTTTTATTCATAAGTTTTGGAAACCAGGACAGAGTGCCGTTTCGGAGCTATTAATGAGTTTGAGGAGAGGCCTGCCATGGCCCTCGAGAGGGGCAGGAGGGCCGAGAGGAGGAAAATGGGATTCAAACAGGAACACAGAACTGGCACACTCACCGCCCCATCAATGGAGCATCCAGTCTGTCTCTCTCCTGTGAGCCGACACTGGGAGGCAACTTCTAACATGAGAGAGAGAGAGAGAGAGAGATGAGAGAGAAATGGACTCTCCTGCTCTCTTCTCAAGCCAAAGTGCTGCTCTTTACCTCTCCCCACTCTCTCTGTTTCTCTCTCTCTCTCTGTCTCACACACACACTCTGTCAATATCTCCCTTTTAGTCTTCTCTCCCCTCCTCTCTCTCCTTTTCCACCTTCTCCTTGTGTCTCCCCCTTCCCTCTGTTTCTCTCCCCCTTTCTGCTCTCTCCTCTTTCACTCCCTCTCTCTCTCCACCCCCTCCTCCTGCTCTCTCACGTGCCTCTGAGCACTGCCCTTGGGGACGGTGGTGACATCAGCACAGGTCGCAGCTGAAACGGTAATCTCGTCACATTCACGTCCTCACTGACGCTTCTGCTCCCTTTCACAAAAGCAATCTCAAAAAAAAAAAACATCAGCTCTGTGCAAATGCTTTATGATATCCAGACATATATCTCTACGGATACATAAACTGCAAATGAGGAAGAAAATCCAAACACGGAGAATTGTAATATAAAAAAGAATATTATAAAAAAAAAAATTTTTTTTTTTGAATTGTGGAATGGCTTGTGCTTCAGATGAGGGTTATATTTTAGACGTTCCCCTCTGATTTGCCATCGCTGTGCCAGTCTCTGCCCTCATTTTCCCCACGCAAATTTCAATATAAAAAGGAAAACATCTGCAATGTTGTTTAAATAAACGGTATGTCAGAAATGAACACCGTCACCCTCTGTGCACTCTAAGCAGGAAGATAAGCCCTGCTCCTTGTACTGCAGTGCACATGTGGGATTTGAAGAGGCAGATTCTCAGGAGATGTTGGACAGTGCATTGTGTTGCCTTCACGTGTCCACCTGTGGCCAAATACAGCCAAAAAGAGCAGGCTGCACCTGTCCCACACTTACATGTGTGCATGTGTGTGGGCATGTGTGTGAGAGAGAGACTGTGTGTGTGTGTGTGTGTGTGTGTGTGTGTGTGTTAGAGAGACTGTGTGTGTGTGTGTGAAAGAGAGAGAGTGTGTTTGTGTGCATGTGTGTGGGCATGTGTGTGAGAGAGACAGACTGTGTGTGTGTGTGCATGTGTGTGGGCATGTGTGTGAGAGAGACAGACTGTGTGTGTGTGTGTGTGTGTGTGTGTGTGCTCTCATGCGTGCGCTGAAAGCTCACAGTGGTGGTATTTTTCCCTTTGTTTGCATCTTTCCCTCCCGGGCACGCTGTCATTTTTCCCCCTTAGAGCAGTGTGCTGTTTACTCCTGGAAGGGTGTGCTGATGGCAGCCATGATGGCACACATCAACCTCTCAATCACTGCCAGGGCCTCCAACAGGCAGCACTGCCTTCCCACAATCCTCCGGGAGCTCAGCGGGTGATAACGGGCGGGACGAGGGCGGCAGTCACCCGGGAGAGTTCCCCGTCAGTCCCCTGGCAGAGCAGCAGTGTTAATATGAATGGCGACTACATCAGGGCTCATTTCAACACGAGCGCCAGCCATCCGACATCTGTCCCGACCAGGAAAGAAATGTGTCTCACTGAAATGTAAAAATATATATTTTTTTCCTGTCTACGGTCATACTGCAACAAATAAGATATGATGCATGATATATTATTCATCGAAGTAAAATATATTATTTATATAACAGATAGCACATTTGAACATTTATGAGACTTTCAAAGGGGAAGGTAGGGCTGAGTTTTTTGTGAGAATCGATTCAATTGCGCCGCTCTGTTCCTGAATCAGGCAGCGATCCAGGAAAGCGCATAGCGGTCAGCCCCCGGCTCCCCATCAATGAAGACATGAATGGACGACTGAAAACTGCCCCTGGGTCATACAGAAATGAGGAAACACGCTGTACTTACCAGCGTGAGCGAGCAGCACAAACACAGGGAGACATTTGGGGGGTTTCATTAGCCTCATACAACTAACGCCTTAATGACACACATGTTCAATGATCCCTCACGTCTTTGCCCCCATGTCAGCATCGTTGATGTATGGTAGCGCTAACACTATGGGGGGGTGGACCCTGGCGCGTCACAGGTTAAAAGCGCCCAGATGCAAGCCGGTGTCAGATGGGGGCACTGTCTCCCCGGGTTGCCCGTGGCAACGGCACGCACCCACCATGGGGTTTGAGAGGCGGGCAGTACCGAACCCCCGAGAGGCCGCTGTCCCATCGGGCCGCAGAGCGTTTAATCAGCCGGCCCAGGAGGCTCGGAGGACACGCAGTCACGGTTCTGATCCATTTAGGAGCTGTGTGCTCCACCGGACCCCACGGGGCGGGGGGGTGGGTTGAGGGCGCAGGGTGGTCTGGTGGGGGGGGGGGTGTCGTTAGTGCAGAGAGGTGGGGGAGCTCAGCTGCTCAGCTCTTTAACGATCTCCCAGATCCTCCTAATTGGAAAGATCACTAAACGGAATCCGTTAGACTGCTCAGGCAAACTCCTCATTCAAACAAATAGATTAATTTAAAACATAAAAACAGCAGCAGCTAATTAGAGGATGAACAGTTCACCCCCCCCCCCAAACTCCCCCCACGACCCCCCGCCAGCACCCTCCTCCTGTCCATCCCCACATCCCGCTGTATCTGGATCCACACGCAGTCGCTTTAAAGACGGCGGAGGTCTGGGGAGTGACACAGTGAATCGAACCGTGGAGTGGAGCGAAACACCCCCTCCCCCATGGGAGTCTTTCTATCTGCAGATTGATCAATGGCCTCCTGGAGTCTAGGCAAGGTGCTGGAGGTGGGGGGGTGGAGCAGGACTGAGAGGGACGATAAAATCATTCAGCGCAATTGGTTTGCGCCACCTCCCCGCCAGGAGGCATTAATATTCAATTATTCAAATATTCATCCATGAGATCACCAATCGATAACATGAATCAGTATTCAAATGCTTGCTAATTACCTAAAAAAATGAAGAAAAATCCACAATTTTTTTATCCTATCTCATCAATATTCACAAAAGGGAGCCTGAGGTACCTGCGTAACTTAACAAATAATTCATTGATATGATTCATTTTCCTGCCTGAGAGCGTGAGATCTCCTCGCAAGCTTGTCAGTATTTCCACACTGAGGATGCAAGTTTCCTAACGTTGCACGAACGTTCTATCTTGGGAGGCCACAGAATATTCAAATATTCAAATCAATCACACCGCGTGTTTATCTCACCCCCGTTACACTGAATCCTGAATCCCTCTCAGCAACAACAGGACAGCAGCCACTGCGTTGGCCTTTGTCCTCTCAGCCAATCACTGAGGGAGATTCCTCCCGCTTTCCACGGGTACAGGATTAGACCCCACCTCTCCTCCTGTGTCTGTCTGATACCCAGCACCCAGCCACCTGTTAGATCCAGTTTGCTTCATGCGTTTCTGGTTTTCTAAATGGGGTCAGCAGGGGCTCTGAGCACCTTATCTGCTGAGCTGGTACAGTCTGCCCCTCTGCATGAAACACAACGCAAAACCACAGACTGAACCTCTGAGCTGCAAGACGTGTCAAAGATTCAGATTTTATGTAACTGGGAAGTAAGAATCATAAGAATTTAGTAAGTAATTCATAAACCTGAGCACGCAAGTCCGTAACTGAATCATGAGGTACTGAAAATCTGAAAAGGGATCAGTTTTTTTTTTTTTTTTTAACTTTATTCACATTGTTTTTACGGAGAAGAGATTGTGGTATCATTAGTTTCATTCAAATAAAGTGTGTAGGAGATTGGATGTCAAGGGTGCAAACTTAGTCATTCAATTTAAATCCATTTTTAAATGAGACATGAGACAAGACATTCATGCATCATGGATCAATGGATCTTTTGGACTCTTCAGTCTTTAGCATGGGCAGAGGAACACCGTTTTGGTTTTTTTTGTTTTGTCTTTTTGCTGATTTTAGTCTGTAATGTTCAAATTTCACCCACTAGTTTGATCTGTAGTCTGGATAATAAAAGGCTTGTTTTGTTCACCTTTCTGTAGTAATAAAAGAGCCTTAAACTGCACGCGATCTTCAGTCAATTTCCAATCAAACAAATGAATAGATGCAGGAATATAAATGAATAAATTAATTAATACAAATGAAGCATAATAAATGCTGTTCTGGCGGAACAGCAGCACAGCGTTTTCCTCCCACTGTTAGGAATCATATTTTCCAGCAGAAAGATCAACCCTATCTTCTCAAACGTGTTTATTCCCTGGAAAAAAAAGGCCGAAAATTCTGCTGACTCCACAAACAAGCATCTTCAGATTTTCTCTTTTTTTACAGTTCACTCCCCGGAGTTTCAGTAGAAATTGAAGAAATCGTTTCATCTTAGTCCTGGAGTCAGTCCTTCTCTGCGGCGTTTTAACCCTGCGTGGGGAGGAAGGCCGCCACGTCCTCCAACGATCGAGGGAAACGCTGTCGCGGGGATCATCTGAGCCCGTTGCCGTGAGACACACGCAGCTTCATGAACACGGTTCATTACGGCAGGCTTGTTTCTTTCTGTTTTTTTTTTTTTTTTGCTCTCTGCCAAACCCAGAGCGCTGATTGGGTCTTGACGAAACCTTAAAGAGTCCCCGTGATGAGTCAGGAGCTGACACGGTTTTGCCTGGAGAAAGGGAGTATGTTCGGCCCGGACTGCGCTGTGTGTGTCGCACAGCTGACAGGCTAAATTGGACGGGAGGAAAGTGTCTATGTTTAGATGCCTGCCGCACGTACAGCTGCCCAGAGGTGCAGCTTTCTCTGCTAATTCTAACAATAACAGTGATCACGGTGGTGCCAAAACAAAAGCGCAACGCTCCTCTGTTCACCGCCTAGCAGCACCCCCACACCCCCCGCTCATCTGTACCCTGTAAATCACCCATCCGCTCAACGGTGGTTAATTACCGTCAAACTCCGGCGCGCGCGGTCATCTGTTAGCCCCCCGTGTTTAGCAGCAAGGACCCCTCTCAGTGGCGGCTTACAGCATCACACACTCTCTAACCCACTCTGACAGCGGCTGAGATTGAGCATCTCGCTCGACGGTTAAACAGCAGTGCACCACGCGGGACTCAAACCCGCGACCCCCGCGGTTCAGACGATGGCGCCCACCGAGGCAGCCAGACACAGGCACGCGCGTCAGCGGATGGATATCCGGCAGATAACCGCATCCCGGATCATCAGCCCTGCAACAGGAAGATGTCTATTTCCATAGCAACACCATCGATATGCAGAGATCATTTTCATTTCACTGTGTGGACAGAGCGTCTCCCCAGCCACACGGACATAAGATCCCCCCCAACACATACACACACACACACACACACACACACACACACACACACACACACACACACTCATGCACACATGCACAAACACACACACACACACTCACACTCACAAACACACACACACGCACACACACACTCACGCACACACACATACACACACACGCGCACTTGCACGTACGCACACACGCACACACACACACTGCAGTCCTGGACAGAGCTCTGGGCCCGAGAGCCCCGGTTTGGGTCCCATGTGGGACTCAGAGCTGCTGTGAGCTGCAGGCTGGAGGAGCTGTTGCCCTGGAGGAAAGTACTTCACCTGAAGCTCTGCCTGTTTCAGGTAAGGAGAACCTGACACTCTCTACACACACACACACACACACACACACACACACACATGCATACACACTCTCACACACATGCACGCACACACACTCACACACACACGCGCGCACACACACACACACACTCACACACGCGCACACACACTCACACACACACACACGCATGCACGCACACACTCACACACACGCGCGTGCACACACACACACAGACACACACACACACACGCATGCACGCACACACTCACTCACGTACACAGACACACACACGCACACACTCACGCACAAACACACATTCATGCACACACACACGCGCGCACACACACACACATACACATACACACACACTTTCTGTATTGGCATATTCCACCTCCATCTCCGCATCGATTGCATAGGGTCTTCATGTGCGTTCTGTATTCCTTTTAACAATTTCAGGCTTTCATTCCACAGTCCTGAACAGCAGACATCACTGTGTAATTCATGTGAAAATATGATATTCATATCCTGGGTAGGGCACTGCAGTTCTGTGTTTAAGCAAAGCACTCTTCTTCAATTGCACCAGTAATAATCCAGACTCCCAGCATTGAAGCATTCCCTCAGAACATTAATGTGATGTAAGACGTAGTATGCAACATAAGACCATAACCGCTGTGACTTGTGTCATTGACCCAGGTGTTAAGAAACAGTACAACAACATTTATCGTCTCACCCTAAAGACACTGAAGATATTATTCCATGATGTGTGGCACACACAAGCTCCGCTCAATAGGCCTTTTTTCTTTACTTTTAACAGAAAGTTCAACATGATTATCTCTATCTTAAAAAAAATAACTTGCAAGTTACAAGTGCCTTGTGGATCATATACTTATCTTTGTGGCACAATTTTAATATGAATATGAAGAAAATTCAAAGGAGAAAAGAGAGACATGCTATACACACAGTAAATCCACAAAAAGCATCAAATATGGAGACAGGACACCTATAATTGGCCATGTAATGAATGTATTTCTGTTCCGTGGCACTATGTATCAGTCTGTGTATTACCACTGTATTATCACAATGGAGTCTTTTGTATATTCAGAAAAAAGACTCCATTGACAGTTACAGAATACTGTGTGGTTCATATAATTATGTTTCCTGTAAAGACCAATAGTTCAGCGATAATTAACAACACTAGCTACTGTTACACTGTCTGAAAGTTACAGCACAATCAGGTTATGGCTAACTTGTGCTATTTTATTTGGGGAATACATAGACGTCCATCGCAATATGTTATCACAATTACATAACTTGCTGGTTTCACTCGTTGCTCAAATTCACCAGAGAGAAAAATGGAAGTTTCATGACAATGTGACTTTGAAATGATGCTTAAAAGGTGCTGAATGAACAGTGGAAGTCTTTTGTGCCTGAAACACAGCCTGGGGTCCGTGTGACACGGTACATCTGTAAAACGCAGAACATTCCTACAAGCTTAGCCTGCTCCACTGAGGACAAACAGCAACAAGCAGGACTGGAGGAGTCACTGTAAGGTGACGCGAGTGAGCGTGCTCACGAGGCAGAACTCATTCTGATCAACCCCTGCAGCACAACGCCGCTGTGCTGTAGGCTAACGGTCCCTGCGATTGGTTTGTTAGCATTGTGCCTTTGAGTTTTTCTCACGGCTGCAGAGTGATGCGTGCTGGCATTGAGACTCTGTCTGAGACTCCATGTTTCTCTCTCTTCTTTTTCCCGCTTTCACTAATCTTTACGGGCATCCAACTAAATCAAAGTTTAACTTGCTCACTTTGCAAACCAGCCATGGACACTGGTTGATCTTCCCTCCCAGAAGCCTACAGGACCAACCTGAGAGCAGGAGACATTTCACCAGGTCCGAGTTAGCGCACGGTGGCTAGCATCCCGGCCAGGTGTCTTTACTGAGCGAGATCTTTGGGCTTCTGTTGTATGCTAGTTTACAAAGAAAATGTGACTATCTAGAAGCATAACCACAGGCTTAATGCTGCTGTCCAGATGACTTTCTTCTTGCTTTACTGAGAATGTGTGAGATAGCAGAACACATCAGGCAGCATGCAAAACTGTGAGTGAAACTGAGGTTCAGTCCCATTAGACTCCTGCTGTCACTGCCTCATGTTAGGGTCAAGTGCAGTCTCATGCATGGAGATGAAGAAACACAAGAAACCACCTCGCATCCTTACATCTGTGAGGACTGGACAGATAAAAACAAAAGGGCACCAGCAAAATGGCATTCTCTTGTTATTATTAACATGTTAACATGGCAATACCTCAAACAACCATGGAAGGACAAGGCCCCTGTTTTCTGTTCTATGACACCCATCTGATGAGAACAGCTGACCAGTAAGATGGCAGACCAGTACAGTGATCTCTCCGTATATGAGACATATGAACAGATCTGTCTCCAAAAGCATACAGATCTATCCATACCTCGAAAACTTTATTGCCACTGTGTGTTTTATACAGGGTAACAATGAAGCTATGTCTTCATGTCTCTAAAAGAGGGCAACACTATAGCCATGCATACATATTCCTTATATTGATCAAGGCAACACTGAATTAATGTCTCCATCCCCTATATTATACAGGGAAAAATTGAAGCCATGTCTCAATATCTTATATAGGGCATCAATGCAGACATCTCCATATCTATAAAACATGGCAGCACTGGAGTCATGTCAACACATCTTGAATATTGTACAAGGCAACACTGAATTAATGTCTTCGTCTCCTATATAGGACAACAGTGAAGCCCTATCTAAATATCTCTAAAACAGTGCATCATTGCAGGCATGGCTCTGTATCTCTTATATAGGGCAGCACTGAAGCTAAGAGTAGCCCTCCATCCCCTTGGATAAGAACAGAGGTCTTCTTGTCTGTGCACGATTCTGCCATCAACTGGCCTCCAAATGCCCACACCAGCACAGCATATAAATGCACTCTAGCCTTTGAATGTGTGCGACTACATATGTTAGCACAGGGGCTCTGTTACACAGTGCAATCTATTCCCACTGATGTTTGATGCTAACATCAAAAAAGGAGAGAGAAAGGTTGCACCTCTTAAATAGATTACTTTGCTTTCGTGTGTGTATGTGTGCACGCGCGCATGTGTGTGTGTGTGCGTGTGTGTGTTTGTGAGTGAGTGTGTGTGTGTGTGTGTGCGTGTGTGTCTGTGTCTGTGTGTGTGCGTGGTAGTGGTGGTCTATTCACAATTCATGTTCACATCCTTCCTCCCCTTCTTCAGCTGAAAATAAGACGAATTAAACATTAAAATACTGGAAACTACACTTCACCGGCAAAGAAAGGGGAGGTTACATCGCGTTATGGTCGATAAACTAGACGGAGAATGAGCATTTGAGAGAGGAACTACTGTTATCTGTCAATGTATTAAACTAATTAATAAACGAAAGACAGCTGACTGACGAAATAACATGTAAATTCAAAATAAACCATGTTATACCTACACAAGGCATAAGGCCCAATCTAACGTTTATAGACAGCACAGTTTGCATAGATTGTGATAATTAAGCTGAAACGGGCAGCACATCCTCCGTGTTCGATATTACTGAGGTAAAGGACTCGAAGTATTTTTGTACAGGTTGCTCCGACAACAGTGTTGAGGGACAAAATAGTAATGAAAAATCAGTTCTTAAAAAAACACCCGCCAACATGCAATGGCTACTGCAATAGCATGAAACAGAAGGCAGTTTTGACCGCTGGTGGTCCAGCGGAGATTGATAAACAGAAAACCGTTATAGCGAAGTAATAGCGTCATTCACACATACACACGCGTCCGCACGCGTAATTGCATACATTTGCAAATTGGAAGGAAATATGCTTACCCGATAATTCCCAGGTTGCCACGGGAGGTTGCAGGAATCCGGTAATTTTTTTTTACAGAAATCCTTTGCCTTCTCCCGTCTTCCTCCGTTTAGGACTTCTGAGTTTTTTGTAACACCATCCCTTCTTATTAAAATATTTCAACAATGACGCGCCTTCTGCATTCGCATCAATTCATTTTCTGTCTCCGCGTGATTTTATACTCTTTACCCCTATGTCCGACAACACCCGTCTTTGCGACTAACAGTTAGATTAACACATTTTATCAGGATATAACAGCGACAGCTCAAAGAATTAACACAACGCTGCAAATAGCGCAGTAAGGACGAAGTCAATACATGGAATCGCGTTTTGTCTGTTTTTTTTCACATTGACACGTAATCCACAGCGAATCCACCGTCTCACTGATAGTGCAATAAATAAATTAATTCGTTTATTTTTAATTAATTTGCGTATTTTCAACGATCAGCTCCTTCTTTATAGCGCTTTTATGTTCTTTTCCGTTCGAATAACGTAGGAGTCTGTCTCCTCTTCTTATCGTACGATGCTGTTCGTCATTTAAATCATTTTGTAGCTTTCAGTAAATCCATCATCGCCTTGTTTCGTCGCTTGCAGAGTCGCTGGCTCCCTTGCTCGGTGAATTTGTCGAGGACGGAATCATGATGTTCGCCTGGCTTCCAGTTCCGTTAATAACGAAGGCTTTTTTCGTGGTTACTCGGCTGCTTTGCTTCGGAAAAGATGCTGTGCTTTTTTACTCTCTCTCCCCTCCTCCCTCCCTCTCTCTCTCTCTCTCTCTCTCTCTCTCTCTCTCTCTCTCTCTCTCTCTCTCTCTCTCTCTCTCTCTCTCTCTCTCTCTCTCTCTCTCTCTCTCTCTCTCTCTCACGCGCAAGCAGTCCTTCCGAGGACCACCGTACCCTAGCCAGTTGCCCGTTATGACAACCCTACATCTAAACGTGTTTTCCACGTTATTTTTATACACAATTTATTGTGTACCTTCTGCTTGTGTGTCACAGAGACGGTCCAGCAGCTCCCTCTCGATCTGATTATTTACGTCTTGTTCGACCGGTCTAAAATGCCGCTTCTAACCAGCCCGGTGCCATCGCATCCTCAGCTTAGAACAGGCTGAAAAAAGGTGAATTTAGCTTTTTCTCCCTTTTACCTCGGATGAAGACTTTCTCAGCTGGGAGATCTGCATCGAGTGACGTCAGAGAATGTTAAAGCGATACGAACCTGCCCCCAACCCCCCACAAACGGAGGAGAGATCCGCCGTGTGACCTATTATGGGCTAGGCTCCATAAATGTTTCGTGTGTTTGTTTGTTTGTGTGTTTGTTTGTGTGTTTGAAAACCTCAAAATGCCATTACATAACCGTGCTGGTTGCACCTGTTTAAACAAATATATTGGAGTACAGTAACCTCATTCAAACACACACGTCGGTTTGTAATATTTCAGTTCCAGAATTATACTGTACTTAAATCGCATGGGTACAATTCACTAGGGCAACTTCCAACATGACTGAAATGAATTTAGGGGTATGTATTAGTGGAAGTGTATAGCATTGCTGCTGGTATCTTTGGTTTGATTCAGACTCCAGCCCTCCTGGGAGGCCGGCACATCAGCGCGGGTGTAGGATGCTGACAGGACCCCTGTCCGGATCTTCTGGAGCAGAACGGGTTGGTTCTGGTCATAGGGAAAGTTCAGTGGAACCATGAATCCAACTAGGGAGAGGGTCAAAGCTGGGGATGGGGGCTCTGGGGTGGCAGTGTAGCATAGTGGTAAGGTGTAGAAAGGTTGCTGGTTCGATTCCCCGCTAGGGCACTGCTGCTGTACCCTTGGACAAGGTAATAAACCCAAAATTTCCTCAGTAAATATCGAGCCCTATAAATGAATAACATGTAAAAAAAGTTGTAACCTATGTAAGTAGCTCTGGATAAGAATGTTTGCTAAATGCCAATAATATAATGTAATGTATTGTGCACTCTAATGGATGAGGCCTTAAAATGGGCTCCTTAGTGTGGCACTTGTAATAGCAAAGACTTGAGATGTTAACCCTGGTTAACCAAATTCCCAAACTGGCACTCCACATCCAGCCCCTAATCACCCCCCCCAATCCCCCCACCCCACCCCCCCCCCACACACACACACACACACACACACACACACCCAGTATCCCCTGCACCCACCAGTTGCCTGGCTACACAATCTCTCACATTCACTGTTAAAGAGAATTTAATTCACAGTTGACCTTCCTGATTAAATAAAGGTTAAATGAAGTAAAAAATAATAAAGACCTTAAGTTCACATTGGAAATAGCTCTGCTTTTTGTCTGTACACAGAGAACGTTTACACATCACTTAATCAGAAGTGTTTTTCTTTACCTTTTTATACATTTATTTTTCAATGAAGATGAGATTCCTTCATGCTATGTAAGTATAACAAATACTTATTGGTGTGGTGCCTTGCAAAGAGCTTCATAACAATCCCATTACAAGGAGCCCTGAACCACATGCAGTTGTATTGACTGATTGATGGGGTTTATTGATAGACTGACTGATGCAATGATTGACAGATTGTAGAGAAAGGCTGGGTGACTGAGGTCCGGCACATTCAAACTATGGCAGTATTCTTCTGAGAACTGGAGAATGTTCCTGTGCTTCAGCCAGAACTCAGGAGTTACTGGGGGTGAAAACAGTGTTTAGATGCAGCCAGACAGTGGATTGAGTTGCACCAGGGAGCTCAATGCTTGAGTGCATGGTGCTCCTTGCTTTAAGCTGAAGCTGCTATTCGTGCATTGCCCCCAGGGAACTAATGCATGGCAGTATGTAGTCTGAGATGGGGGAGGTAAAATATGTAAAATCCCAAAACATAGGAATTATCTTTAATATATGCTATACACACATATCTATATGAAAATATGTAAGTTATTGATATGAAATTTCATATCCATACATTTTATGCATTTATTCCATGGAATATATTAAAATGACATTATCTATGACCCTCATCTTCAGTCCTGATGCTTTGGACTTGCCACTGGTTTTCCGTAACACCTCAAATGACCTTTCTCTGAAGGAGGGGGGCCACCTGTAAAGCATACATAATTAATCAGTCACCTGTTCAAGAGACCAAGGACAATTCAGGTGTCAATGGTATTCAGGTGTACTGATTAAAATACTTTGGGTGATGCAATCAAATCTCAACATGGCTTGGCCTTAACTTTCAATGAAAACTTAAAGACAATTTTATTTTTTTAGTTATATAAAAAGTCTGACACAACTTCATTCTCTTTCAAGCTGACACAATGTTGATAAGTATTCTGCTGACAGAGAGATTTAAAAAAACCCTAATTCCAAGAGCATTTTAATCACAACGCCTGAATACCATCAAAAAATCAATTGCCCTGGCTATGACATGGGGCATGTAAACACTTTATTCTGATAACCAAAGCTGTAATATGAAAGAATTCTGATTATGAGAAACCCAAATAAAACATATGGGATATTCCTCTATTAAAGGAAATATTGAGTCTCATAAACATTTTATTTGAAATAATCTTCATATAGTTTGAAGTCTGAACATGTTGAATGTTATTCAGAGAGTCCTGGGTCATAATTCACTCACCAGCTAGCTGTCATGGCTAACAAAAAAGCTCACATTTTTGACAAGGAGACAGTTGTTTCAGATAAATCATTTTCCACAAGTACTTAAAAATGACACAAGGTCATGCAAAAGCAAGCATCTCTTTAGCCATTCTCCCAAGTCAGCTCATTAGTGGCAAAATTCACACCTGTCCCTTCCTTGGCTATTTCAGGATTCCCCAATTACCTTGTATACATGACTATTAGGGGTGGTTGTGTTTCATGGTGCATGCAAACAGCTCATTCAGGACATGATTGTGACCAGGTTAGGCACCATTACCTGCCCATATTACACCGAGCACACAGAAACACGTGATTGGTGGGTTAACAGGGTGCCCCACCTCCAGTCACACCTGATTTAGAGTGAAATGGAAAGCCAGCTAGGCGGTAAATCTCCAGGAACAGAGACGGAAACCATTGCGCTAGAGCGTGCATTTTGCAATACATGTATATAACTGTGTATAATGATGACGGTCATAACTGACATACTCTTTGATGAGCGGCATGCATTTTGATGCATTTCAAACGTTCACGCTGAAAAAAGGATGCTAATTCTGCACAGTGCCATCCAACGCAGTGCGATGTCTTCTCATGAGAGTTACTACACGCTTCGCGGGTGAAGTGACGGGGCAGTGGGTGGAGAGAGGGGGCAGGTCTGGCTCTCTCTGCAGCCGCAGGCGGCATTCAGACGGAGCTGGACAGGCCACTCCCGGAGAGACCGGAGAAACGGCCCCAAGGACCGGTCCGCTGGGGAGCATCAATGGAAGCTGCAGGAGAGGCCGAACATCAGAATGCAGAACCCAGAGAGGAAGCACCGGCTGGAAGCTAGGAGCAAAATGGAGGGGAGGGGGCATACTTGGGGGGGTTGGGGCCTCTATGGAGAACTCTGTGATTATTCTTTTACTCCGCAAAGGTTCATTTGATCGCCTTCGTTCCACATAAGTGACCGATGAAAGGGCTCTTTGAAGTGCCCTGAAGGTTTCTCTTTCTGCTCACTCTCTGTCCTTGGAGCCGGGGGTCTGTCTTTTCAAAGACAGCTCGCACACACAAAGGTGCCCACACACACACACACACACACACACACACAAAGAGGAGGAGGTGTTCCAGTAACACACAGGTTACCCAAAAACACGTACACACAAGAGCACACACACTAATCTGAAGAGAGTCACACCTGCCCTGGCTACAGAGAAAGACTCACACACACAGAGGGGCAGGACGAAATGTGTACAGTTACACAGTTACAGAGACACACACACACGCTGTCACTGAGACTGTGCAGCTTCTCTCAGGGGTCCTGGCCTTTGGCACAGTGAGCTGAAGTGTGAGGGGTTCTGCAGGTCATACCCCACAGGGAAGCAGCGTGCATGGCCACGAGAGTCTCACTGCCACACGCCCACTCCGCCCACTCCGCCCGCTCCGCCGCCCCGCCCGCTCCGCCTGCTTTTGGGATGGGCTTCAGATGCGCCCCCAGCCAGCTGTCCCTCTCACGAGGAGGGACAGATTTAACAGATCAGCGCGATGCGGGGTGATGGGGCCCGGCCTTACACGGCGTGCATGTGCACACGGCACCCCCTCCTCCCCCAGGGTCCCTGCTGCTTACTGGACTTATCTGAGCTCTCCCTGTCTGGACCAATGGACACTGCTGTACCCACCTCCCCGAGAGAGGGGGAGAGAGAGAGAGGGGGAGAGAGAGAGGGAGACAGAGAGGGAGAGAGAGAGAGAGAGAGAGAGAGAGAGAGGAGAGAGAGAGAGAGGGAGGGATAGAGAGGGAGGGAGGAAGAGGTGCAGAAAGGGAAAGGGAGGGGGCCAGAGAGCAAGAGAGATAGAGAGGGAGGGAGAAAGGAGGGCACAGAGACAGGAAGAGAAGCAGAGAGACAGAGAGGAGGAGAGTGAGGGAGGTAGAGAGAGATGGAGAGAGAGATGGAGATAGAGAGAGATGGAGAGAGAGAGTGTGTGCGTGGCATGAAGAGAGGCAAGCATTAATATTAATATGGATTATTTATTTTGCATATTAATTATTTATCTAAATATATATGTTTTTGTTGCCTTACTAAGGCTGTTGCTAGAAGGAAATGTTTTATTCATGAGCTGGAGATCATAAAAATCTGCTTGCAAAAATATGGCTGTTTGATATTTCCATAAAGGGTTTTTCTCCATGATGGCAGTTTTGAAGGGGAAGCAGCCAAATGAATTGTTACACATACGCACCATTGATCTAAATTAAGAATACAGAAATGGACTCGCACACCGATTGGACAATCTTTTTCCCTCGTTCCGTTCTGTCACTGACCGATATATTTTTATCACCAATATGTATTTAGAATATATTATTGCATAACTCACCCACACATCCTCCGCTGAGCAAAATCTCACTATAAACAAGAGCTGGTCATGTGTATGTGTGTGCTAGTGCTAGTGTATGTGTGAGTGCATGTGTCTGTACATGTGTTAGTGCACTCGCATGTGAGTTTAAGTGTGTCTCTGTTCTGTCTATGAGTGCATGTCGGAGTGTGTGTGTGTGTGTGTGTGTGTGTGTGTGTGTGTGTGAGTGTGTGAGTGTATGTGTGTGTGGGTTTGCCTCTGAATTGTAAATAAGACACAATTTCACAGGTTATTAAACCGACTTATCGTAGCCTTGACATAGTGCTGACTGCAGGAGTTATTTTGATTTATATATTTCATTTTGTTTACGTATTTACATTTTGTTATATTGCTGCTATATATTTATCACGTTGTGGTTTGCTGTCTTATAAATGGAGAGTGCAAAATTACTGTATAAAAGGGAAAATGAGTGAATTGATATATAAAACCTAAAAAGGAGTATTTTGTAGATCTACAGTCTCACATCTGGGTGGAATCAGGCATTACAGCCATTCCTTTGAGACTGCCCTTAATGGGGCGTCTTGTGGACAGGCATTGTGGTAAACCAGTCCAATGTGGCATCTGAACCTATGACAGTCTGGGGTCAGGAGATGAATCCTGTGGTGTTCCTCACTAAATCTGGTGGGTTATACAATACATCAGTCCACCTCTCTTCAGAGAAGACCTCCAGGCCTTCAGGAATACAGGTCTATGTCAACTACTGCTTTGCACCTTTGCTGTAACACGGGAGTCAGGTGATACACGGGGGCAACATGGGAGGAGGACAGAGGTTGCTTCATTTTGCGAGAATAACATTTATTCCTCCAGTGACAGTATTTATCGCCTGTGACTGCAGCCTGTTCACTTTTTAAATTAGAGCCGGTGGCAAAATCCTATCAATTTGCATCGATCTGCTTTGAAGAGGGATGCAAATGAGCTTAACGAGGTTTCTAATTACAGCTGAACGCCGAGCCTCTCCAGCACCGACCGCAAAAGCGCGTGACGAGAGCGACTTCGAGCAGTGGGGACGGGCACCTGACATTTCGTTCGGAGGAAACTCGCGTCCCGGGTGGAGTCAGACGTCGGCCCTCGCAGGACTTGCAGCGACTCCGCCCCCCACCGGCCCCTCTCCCATCCAATCAGACGTGGAGAAAGCCAGACCTTAAAATGAAGGACACTGCCTTAAAACCCACAGCTGTAGATCCTAATTTTCCAGCATGTTGAGGTAAAAGCAGTACTCTGTTTACAGGTGAGAATGTGACCATCTACCAGTTCTCCCTATCCTGACGCATGCGGTTCCTCAGAGCAGGGTCTGTCCCCACACACACACTCCCCCACGGGCTGACATCACTCGGAGGGCCACGCCCCTTCCTGCTGCCCCCCTCTGCGGGAGGCTGTGATGTATTATTGAGAGCGAAGTGCTGCACATGGCAGGACTGAGGTGGGACTGAAAGGCAGCAAACTGAGAGGCATGGCAAGGGACAGAACCCGCTGTGGCAAATCAAACATCTCAGCGTGTGCAGACGGGGTATTGATTACAGAAAAATGCCTGTTTCCATAAAGACAAAAACAAAAAAAACATGAACCTGCCACAGCGCAGACTCATTATTACAAACTCATTAATAAAAATACAGTGCACACTCTGCCCCCCTTTCCCCTCCCCCTCCACCTCTACTCTTCAATTCCCCTGAGCCCCCCCAAGGCAACACACTTCAGTTTGAATACCACCGCACTAGTGTAACTACATTAACAAAAAAAGAACGAATTAATCTACCAATTCATCAGCAAACAGGAAAAAAATTAATCAATGAACGCTTTGGACCTCTGACAGCCTTAATATACTGTGTGTATATTACGCAAATATGTATATACACAAACACATAATTGCCTCATTACATGTTAAAATCTTCACATATATTGCATCATACACAAGCAAAACATCTTTGTCGATTACACACAACAAACATACTACACATATGACAGAGGCAATTAACTTTATATGTAGACCCACATATGATACATTTCAAATATGGTCCGTATAGTTCTGGTTCAACATGTTTACAGAGATTAATTATTCATAGATTCATGTGGAAATGCTGGAAAAACTCACAATGCTATAGCTCTGTTATTTACATATCCTTGTTTGCTTGTGTATTTTCATCTCAAGCCCTGTTAAATTCCTGTAAAATAACAGAGGAAAGCAGTGAAAGAGGAAGCAGTGGAATTAGGAAGTGAATAATTGATGGCATATTAAGACCTTCAGTGCATTTAGTGTCCAAAGTGGTGAAGTCATGCACAGCAGTGTGCGACTGCTGATTAACACTGACCTGCCTTCGCTTCACACGGCTGCCTTTGTTGATGTGAGTCTTGCTTGTCAGATGTTTTGCGGTTTTAAAAAACCAGTACGTCACACTGAGATTGTTCAGTGTTTCTTTGGCAGGGAGACCCAACGTGAGACTTGCCGGAGGTGAATAATCTAATGAGAATTGCCTTTGAACAACATGTACTATACCGAAGCGGGCAGAAGAAATGGAGTTTTACCGCTGGATATCCTCAGACGCAATTGGAGCTGTAGCTTGTAATTTGGGTAATTTCTTGCTTGTCAGTGAAAACTTGATGTCAAGAACTGCACTTAACTGCTTTTCTCCTCTCTCTGTTTCTTCCCTCATAGAGTGTCCTCAGCATGCAGCTCAAATTTAAAGGCCTCTGGACGGTTCAGTCAGAGCTCCCTTTGTTCTCCGAGGTGGTGTGTGTGTGTGTGTGTGTGTGTGTGTGTATTTGTGATTGCACATATGCATGTCTGAATGTGTATGTGGTGGTGTTCTGCATGTGTATGTTTGTGGTTGTTTTTGTGTAAATGGGTGTGTGAGAATGCATTCAGAATTAAAGAATACTTGCATGTATGTGTGTGAGCATACATGCAGGTTTATGTGTATGTGTGTGGGAGAATGTGTTCATGTTCGTGTGTGTAAATGTGTGACCATGTGTTGCATGTTCATGTGTATATGTTTATGTGTGTCTGTGAGCATAGGACAATATGCGCATGGGTGAGTGTGCTTGTGTGTGACAGAGAGAGGGAACAGGTGTGTGTGTGTGTGTGTGTGTGTAAGAGAGAGAACAGGTGTGTGTGTATGTATGTGTGTCTGTGAGCATAGGAGAATGTGTGCGTGTGTGTATGTGTGTGTGTGTGTGTGTGTGTGTGTGTAAGAGAGAGAGAGAGAGAGAGAACAGGTGTGTGTGTGTATGTACGTGTGTGTGAGCATAGGAGAATGTGTGCATGTGTGTGTGTGTGTGTGTGTGTGTGTGTGTGTGTGTGTGTGTGTGTGTGTGTGTGTGTGTGTGTGTGTATGTGTATGTGTAGACCAGACATGAGTGCTACAGCACTCGGTGGTGGCTGATTGTCACTCCATTTTACTTCAGGGCAGATTCTGCCCTATGTGGGTATGATGCCAAAAGGCTTGTTTTTTAATTAGCTAGCAATTAAATTGGGATAATTACAAAATAAATGAATTCGACTGAATCCCTGTTCCTTTTTAATCCATGAACTGAGGTGAAGAAACGGAGAGAAGTGTTTTGCAGTAAGACTTTGTAGTCCAAGTGCCACCATTCAGTCACCTTGTCGTGCGCCCGTGTCAAGCTCATTTGGAGGCAATTCAGAACAGTGGGATAGTTGCATAGCGCCCCCTCCTGGATGTTCCCTTTACTTATCGAATCACTACATCTTTATCTCATTGCCGTAACTTTCAATATGGATCATTGTGAAATTTTCAGTTATCTTAAAATAAAAGCAGTGTTGGCGTGATAAGTACATCTTTAACTCCAATAAAGTCCATCATTTGGAATTGTATTCAATTTTATTCTCAATACGTGTGCCAAACAAACCACAGCGATGGTAGCATAGCGGATCCCAGCGCTGCAGCACCTTTTATAAATCTCTCTAAATAAAACCTTGACTATGGATTAATTAAGTGTCAAATTTGTCTTGGCCGGAGAGAATAGTGTATTGGGTTGTACAAACGTATTGGGTTAAAATTTAATACCTTTTTCTCATCGCTAAAGTGAAAATGTTGGATTATTAATCATGAATGTGGCCCCATCACCATTATTTAGCCGTTCTATGAATTATGTATTCACGGCGAGGTATTTCAGCGTTCAAGGTAAAAAGCTCGTTTCATTTTCCTCAGTTGTAAATCTGGGGTCGGACGGGTCAGGTGCACGGAGAGCTGGAAACACAGTTAAGCTTTCTGCTGCCTGGTCAGACAAAAAAAAAAAAAAAAAATACACCACGACGACTTCTGCAGTATACGGTTCACCACGGACAACTGCAACTAGTTGCTTACTTAAGATTACAACGCAGCGCGAAATATTTAACTTTTGTTCAACACCGGTTAAATACGCAACGTTTAACTGATTTCAAACGTTAGATGCTAAATGCATGTGGCTTGGGATGCATAGGATGCATACTTGTGATGATGTAGGCTACCTAGCTCAGTGTCAACTACCGTATGGATAAACTAGCTTTACAAAATGTGTAACGAGCTTATTTTAACCAAGAAACGAACTGATTTCGGAATAATTTGACATTATCGTTTTGACCTGACTCCGATAAGTGAATTATCGACACTGTCTAGCTATGTAGCTACAGCCTATATCGAGGTCTATTTCAGGGGTCTCTGGTTAGTTTGTTTTCTGTCAGTCGCCTTTTTCCGTCGGAGTGGGGTCACCTAATTAGCCATTGGATTAAACGATGAAGTGTTGAGGAGAATGATTATCATGAAACGATGACGTTCCCTGTCAGACACGGGCAATCATAGAGTTGACATAGCTATCTATTTAACTTCCTGAACCGCTACAAAACCGCCTTCAAGGACGACGTCTGCTTTTACTTATATTTCTCAGTCTCCTCGAAGCTGAAATAATGACAACTACTCTTTGTGCGCAAACTACGCCATTTTATTTAAATCACAACACCTGAATAGTACCGAGAAGTGCACAAACCGAGCCCTAGTTGTTAACAGGTGACCGCTCTCCTCCCGATACAGGTGATTTGAGGTGATTTGGGAAATAAACTGTCTCCACCAATACGGTTGGAGGCCATTGCTCTGCATGCATAGAGATTACTGAAAGCATTTGCCCCACTGTTTTGCGCGATTTTCTTCATCTGGTTAAATGCTGATAGCCACATTTAATTAAGGATCGTAGAAGTAAATGCGCAAATAAATGTTTCAAAAATAATCAGCCCCAAGCCCCAACAGAGCGACATCTGAAAGTAGAATTTCCTTAGCCGATATGACTGCATCTGAAGAGGCAGTCGAACTGGCAGTACGATGTTATGAAACGTGTTCTCGTTCAATGCAGCTGCGTGTACATGAGCCGCCATTTTGGCTCTGAAAAGTATTGTTGGCGCATGTGCCTGCCCCGTGACCCCAGATCCGAAATGACCCCAGTTTCTCTCCTCTTCCGCAGTCACGTCCAGTCGTTACGAGAATGGCAGCGTCTTTGGTCGTGCAGAGGTTAGCTGGAGTGTCCGGGGCGCTTGCTGTCGCCGCGGGTGCATATGGAGCTCACGGTGGGGATGCAGTTTATTAATAATGTGTTACATGACTGCCCGCGTGTTTGAATTTTAATTTGCATGAAGACAGGACAGCTTACTTTGGGCGAGAAATGGAACCGTCTGACCCTCGTCAGGGACTTTCACAGTAGGGACAGTTTAGTAACTCAGGACCAGACAGCTGTCATGCTAAATGATTTAATGTTAGTATTAGTTCATTAGTTCAGTATTAGCAGTGTTAATATTAGTATTGTACACTTTTATGTCTGACAAGACATATCAATCTGAATGTCTTCAAATAAACCCATACGCACAGAATCGAAGATTTCCACGTAGCTAGCTAACTCATCTAAAATAGAAGTCTGAGCTGAAAAGTTATTGATCATTGTTATAAGTATGCATGGTTATAAGAATCACAAATGACAATCCATGAAACCAAAATAGAAAATAGCTTGTTAACGTCAGTTAACTCTCTGTTTGCAAGGCGTAAGTAAGTCGATAGGAAGCTGACAAATTTAAGCTAAATTTGGCCTTTGGTACTTGCTTTTAACCTGCAGTGTTTTATCATAGTTTCTTGCCGCGTTTTTCCTGCGGACCGTATTTACTGTTTGTCAGCATTAGATAAGTTAACTTTCAGCTGTATCATCGCTTCCTGGCCGTACTGTTGAAGGCGTTTTCCTCCAGGAGCAACAGTGGGGGCGAGAGAGAATGATTACAAAAGCGAAGGAGTAAATAGAGAAATCAATAAACGGGCCAGCCAGACTCCATTGTGTTAATTGCTTCTTTGAGTGACAGTCTGTCGTCTCTTGTCTTTGTTTAGGATTCAGACGGAGTGACAGAGACGACTACTTGAAAGAGGTGAATGTGCCACTTTCTAAAAATTGAAATGTGCGCTTACAACATCTCCGCAGCAGTGGTATTCGTTATATTAACGGGATACGGGCGGACGGAGTTCACCCTCTAGCCCTTGAATGATATCCTCTTCCAGATGGCAATTAGCCACACAACCACGCATCCCCCGAGGCCTCTTGTGTACGAGCAAATGTGTTCCCAAACCATGCGTATGATGCTTTTACACAGTAGGCGATTTACCAAATCTCGGTTTAGGGAATGTTTGTATCGTAACTCTTTTTTCCACGCCATGCGTAAGAAAATGTCCTTGTGTCTGGGGGCGGAAGACACTGAAGTACTGCAAAGAAGCGCTACTTCAAATCCATTTGCAGACTCGTCTATGTGAAGGTAAAAGTGGTGCATTTTAGGGACAGTTTAGCAGAAGTAGAATATCAGGTGATTCTACTGCTTTTCTTGTTGTAGCAAACGCAATGTGGTGACATAAATACACGTCAGTTTAAAAACCATTAGAAGTTACACTTCTCACTTGCAAGCTGTTAGTTTGCCGCGAAGAAAGTTCTGCGTTCAGTCTGTTTCACTGTGTTTCAGTAATAACCCCATGCACATTATTGGGGCAAATTTGTGCATATAGGCCACTGATAAATTAGGCCCCGGGAGCGGATAGCAGTACTGTGGTGCCGTCTTGTTGCTGTGAACGAATTTGGTCTACAGGGCTCAAACTGATGACCGTTCAACATTGGAAAAAGCTTTGCAGTGAAACTGATGTCCAGCAAGTTGCAACTGAGTGGAGAAAGTGTGTTTTCAGCCCATTGTCTCGGGGCATCCTCCACCAGCCAGAATACAGAGTGTTTGCAGATTGAGTCTCTCAGAGAACGGTCACATCCATTTTTATGTAATCCGTGACAGTATGAAACGGGAAACGGAACCAAACGCTTGTCCTTTCTTGCACAGTGTGTGATATGCCCCTCTTTCTCCTCCTCTCATCCCCAGCTGTATGAAACGGCCAATAAGTACCACTTCTTCCACAGCCTGGCTCTGCTGGGTGCAGCACGATGCAGAAAGCCCATCCTGGTGAGTGTGTGGACCCCCCCGCTGTGCTCAGTGTAAAAACATGCTGAGATTCTCCCTGTGACAGGCAGACTGCAAATACGCACAACATTAATGCAAACCCGCTGTTGTTTATGTCATCTGGATCGCTGACTGTACTCACTGAGTCCCACTGTGCTGACAATCCACTTGCTGTAAGAATCAGCAAGTGAATCTGCGCAGACTTGATTAGGAAAGAGAGCTCCAGGTGTTTACAGAATGAGAAGCCTCAGACTGTGCCAGACAATAGCCTTTTTGCAAATGGTACGGCTCTCCAGCTGTTTTGGGCCTGCCAACTGCGTGTTTGGGTTCTAGAGGGTTGAAGAGATTTGTGAGTCACAATGCAGAGGTACTGCAGATACCCAGTAAATGCGTTTGAGATGGTCAGCATGGGGTCGGATTGATGGTGTAGTGGCCGTCTGCAGTGTGTGCACGCGTCTTGTTGGAGTTGTTTTGTGTTCACCCCCCTGGTGTTGCTGTGTTTGCAGGCGGGTGGCCTCCTAACCGCAGGCATGGGGCTTTTCTGTGGGGCCCTGTACCACCAGGCCATAACGGGAGACCCCAGTCTCAGCAAGTTCGCCCCGTACGGGGGCACCATGCTCATCGCCGGCTGGGCTGCCATAGCGCTCTGAATTTTGACCCTTGACCTCTCGACGCCGGTCAGTCCCCGCCTGCCGGGGAGGTCACTCTTGGGGACTCCACACACGTCCCCACACCGGCGTTCAGAGCGGAGGCCGGCAGTGAGGAGGACGCTGTGCAGTGAGCACCACGTCTCGTACTCTTCCCTCACAGGCGTAAGCAAGAGATAAGGTTTGCGAATCATCCCCCACCCTCCCCACCCCACACCCGACAGACCACAAACATCTTCAGAACTTCTGAAGTCTTCTGGGACTTAACTCTGTGGGTGTCTGCGTACGTGTGTTGATTTTTCTTTTTCAACAGAAATAAAGCTGTTTTTCAAAGTAGATAACCAGCCTGATTTTATTGCCTGTCTGTGCTGTAGTGACCTTCTGATCTGCCCACTCTCAGAATATCTGTAGACGTCTCTGTTGGCCTCAATATTTGGTCCACCAAAAGTTGGAGTACATAGGAGGTCATTGCCACAGGCTAGTAGCAGTGCATTTGTATTAAACTTTAATCCATTGATACAACAATTCTGGTTTCTTAAGGTGTTGCATTGAACTTTGTCAATCATTCTTAAATCATCAGATCAATTTACTCTAGTTGCAGATTTTTAAATTTCCTTCATCTTTACTGAAAACACCTATACACTAGTTCTAGTGAAGTCCAGTCACTACTGATGAGAATATAATTAATTCTTCCATGTATGCATATTCTCCTATTGGGGTCAAACGATCAACATATCGCCCATGCATTTCTTGCGTCAGAACAAAGGCTTCACAGATTTGGAATCGCCACCAAAGGTGTAAACGGGATAAAAGCCAGATGAGGTGAGAGAACTGATGTCAGAGTGCCAGTAAATATATTCAGACCATCAGTCCTCAGTCTGCTCCCAGCTTCAAATTGAGCCTGTTTTCAAGTCAAAGTTTATTTCGGTTTCCTCTGTCTTGACACTCCGGCAGAGCTGGGGTTTCTCCCGTCTCTCATTAGAGGCGGCGGAGTAGCATCTCCTCGTTAAAAATCCATGAGCCCTTATCACAGCGTTCTGCTCTGGAAGGTTGTGTTAAGTGCCTCTGTGCTTCCCTGTCTTTGTTGGGATTTTTGAAGCACAAATCAATTTTTCAGCTTCCCCTCTCATGGCTTTGGAGCTGTGGTCATTCTTACATCTTCCCCCTGCTTGTGCACAGATGTGCACGAGTGTTTCGGGACGCAGGGTTCAGAGCTGCAGCGTAATTAGCCTGTTGGCCATGGAGCTGGTAGTTGGACCTCGAGTTAAGTGGGCGTGCTTTGGACTGGTGCAGGAGATGCTGGAGATATTGTTAATTGTGTCTCCAAGGAATTATTCTTCACAAGTCTCTTTCACCCACCCTCCCCTTCTTCTGCCCAAACGTATTATCTCGGGTTTTTTTTAATTCTACATACCACCAGACAGCCTGTAATTATTTCAGCTTGGGCTTCTGTGGAGGGTAGTGAGAGAGCCGCGCCCAATCGATTTTGGGGGCTCGGTCCGAATAAGCGCATAGCTGGTTGGCTGTCTCGCTTGCACTCCACAAACAGCAGGGTTTAAAAGCGCACTGATGTGAAGGGAGGATGTGCTTTGCATGCTTTTTTGTTGAATAAAAAAACAAAATGAAACCTCACGCCCACAGAACCTGACGCGATTATCCTAAGCCTTTTTCACACATGTGCTGTGCTGTAGAATGCAAAAAAAAGAAAAAAGAGACCAAAATATTCCAGACAGAGGCATCAATAAACAGCCTTCAGCCCTTCAGAGGGACTAGCAAAGTACTGTCTGAAGGATGTTTGCTCACATAAAAGACCCGTCTAATCATATCAGGCAGTGAATTAGTCACTACCCTTTTGCACCTTGGTGTTGCTCTACTCAGACCTTCTCCCATTCCCTGGCTTTACTACACCCAGACATTTCAACAGAGCAGTAACACCTCCTCCCTCCCTTATCAAGATTCTGATATGTGTTAGCATTGTAATTATAATGGGATAGTCCTTATGCCATGCATATTGCATTGCACTTACCTGTCAATCTAAGCACGCACTTGCGATTTCAATGCTATGTTTGGCACTGATGCTTGTGCATATATGGTTAGTGGAGTGCTGATTGTGCAGCTTTCATGCCACTTTATTAGATGAATGTCTGTGAAATGACAATAATGTAGTGTAATATAATGATTTTAGTGGCTATAGGTGAACAGATTGGCCATCTCTCCCTGTGAGCTCCGATATTCCTTCCAGAAATTTCTCCAGCATTCTGTGTCCTGATTTGGGCCCCACCATACCCTCCAAGATGCCAATTATCTGCACCGTCAGACTCCCTAACATGTGTTCAAAGGGAAAGCGTTTCAAGGTGACACCAAAGAGGAGGGAGGGAGGAAAATGAGATAAGGAATGCCTCTGACTGAACTTCTTTTGATCAGTTTTCTCTCCAGAAGATGGTGGATGGGAAAGAGGTGAAAAATGTTGCAAACATTTCAGGAGGTTCCTTTAATAGGAGTCAATGGTGTGACTGTTTTTTGAAAGGCAGATTTTTCCCTTCTTTTTTTATACCTTGGAAGAATCTGAGGTGGTTCATTTTCCTGTGTGGATGTGAAATCACCACAATGACCATCATCCATTAATGACAAATTTTGCAAATTTATCCCCAAATTTTAATGATACAGTGTAGTTGAAAATGACATGGGAAAATTGCACGGAAAAGGTTTTATGCAAATATATGATAATTTTGTAATAATGTAATGTAATTCATCGTCACTCCCCATGTGCGTCCAAACAGATCTGCGCATGGTCATTTTGAACGGACAAACCCGCTTCTTTCCCGCACGTCGTGTTAGACGCCTATCTCTCCAACCCCTCCTACCATTAAACACATGTGACCTTAAGATGATTAATTTAGATGTCATAGGTACCGAGTCTACCGAAGTGTAGATTTTTTTAACCAGCCAACACACTACAATTCCCAAGATGCTCGGCGGAGGCACTCGATTTCCGGGGTTGGTGTTGCCAGGGGGAAGGTGTGCGCCAGGGACCTGTTGGAAATGACGAGAGAAGAAATCGGATTTAAATGCAAAAAGCAAAACAAAACCTCGGAGAAACGAAACAGCTGCTAACCTGGGATCTAAGGGTGTGTGCATCACAACGCAGCATTTCCTACTTCTCAGAAAATGAATAGTTGGGTGTTGAAACTAATTAGCTAGCTTGCTAAGTGTCGCTGTAACGTTAGATGGCTATCTCGCTACTTCTTAGCTTGCTCACCTGGTAAGCTAAGATAGCTAACTGGCTAATTTGAGCCGCTTGCCCAAGAAAGACGCTGATTGCTACGTTATACTGCTTGCACGTTTCTAAAAGAAAATAGCAGTGGTATTGGTAGTTCACTGGTTAGTTACTGAAATTTCAAGTATGGAATAAAATTGTGGGAATAATAGTAGACAGCTAGCTACTTATCTGCAAATAGCTGTCTTAGTCCAGTTGCGCTACACGCGTCACAGCGTGTGACCCCGTTAATTAGCCCAACCTGTTAACCAGCTACGCGGCTAAGCTAAGAGTTGCAAAACAATCAGTTAGCCAACAGTCAGGGGACTCGCAAAACAGCTGTATTCATGAATGGTTATGCATATTTTTTTCTAGTTGCTCGTTTCGTGCCAACTTGGCCCAATTTAGGCAGCTTGCCAGTGAAGAAGTTGCCGAGAGCTGCCCTTAGAGATACAGCTAATGTGATAAGCTTTGGAACTAGCTAGCGTTATATCCGTAACCTTACCCAACTAATGTTATTCTAACTTAAAACAACATTGCGAGACTTGCAAGGAAGAATCGTTATAGCTTGACTCTACTTATTTACAAAAGTGTAATTGTAGGTATATTCCTAGCTATAAAGCTACTCGTGTGCGACTCCAGTTTACTGGCTGATTGTTTATTAAATGGACAGTCCACATAAGTGTATTGCAGAGAACTTTTTCCTACTTATGAAATGAAGCTGGCTAAGCTACATGTCAGAATGACTGTGACATACAGATATTAGCTGTAAACATGACAGGATTTTTGTGAGAGGGTGGGAGTTTGTATTATTATTACAACTGCTTTGCCATTGATGCAAGTCAAAATAAAACAAATGTATTGCTATAGCCTCACGTGTTTGTTTTCCTCTTGGATAAAAACAGGATATGGTGGCCAGTCAAGTTTTTTTTTTCTTACTTGGCATCTGTATCGGAATTTGTAATGGCGGTGTTGGAGCTCCTGGCTTCTGACCCGAGGTCTCTGCCCCCCCAGGTCTCCCCGCCATGGAGTCGCTGATGAGCGCCGTGTCCCCCCGGCCCCCAGGCCCGGCGAAGCGGGCGGCGGAGGTGGACTTTCGCTCGGGGGCGGTGCTGGAGCAGCTCTCGGCGCAGGTGCTGGAGCTCGTTCAGCTGGAACAGGGCGAGTTCGGGGACCAGACGGCGCTGGAGGTGCACACCGCCAAAGACTACATCTTCAACATGCTGGGTGAGACGCTGTGACCTGACCGGAATGCTCCGATAAAAAAACGCTATGGCAGTGATAGTAATGATGTCGGTAATAATAACGACAACAAGAATAACAATAACACTAATTATAACAATAATAATAACAATAATCACACAGTTCAGGTAGAAGATGCTGTTAGCATGATAGCGAGATTCTACTCTCCAGATGTCAGTGCGATAATGACATCTTGAGTCGTTCTGGGGAGGTTACAGCCCCAGTTCAGGTCATCCTTAAATCACGTGATTATTAGTGATGATAACATGAACAAATGTCATGGATTGCATCTTCCACACTTTCAATACTTGTTTTTGTTTTCAGTGAAGTAAAGATGTTTGTCCAGTAGGTGGCACTCTCCTCTCTCCCTACCCCTCTCTGTACCTCCTTTACTGTTTTCTCATCCCTTTTATTTTCTGTCACTCTGCAGTGGAAGCCATAGCCTTTTGGCCAGCATCTTTATGCTGTCTACCTTTTCCCTCCTCTCTGCCTTCTCCTGCCTTTCCTCTAACTTGCACTGGCTGTGTTCTGCCTCTCTATCTCCCCCTTCTGGTGTTCTGTTGGATCTGCAGCTTGGGGGAAACATCTTACGCTGGCATCCTTGTCTTCTTCCTGTAACAACAGCACAGAATGGAAGGCACATTTGCTCAGAAATATCATGACTGCTGCTTTCTGTAATCCGCTCACATATTTGGTTGACAGCCAT
Source organism: Megalops atlanticus (assembly GCA_019176425.1). Classification (NCBI taxonomy): domain Eukaryota; kingdom Metazoa; phylum Chordata; class Actinopteri; order Elopiformes; family Megalopidae; genus Megalops; species Megalops atlanticus. The sequence goes on from CM032888.1 coordinate 31,863,826, forward strand.
CCCAACTCTACCCCCTTTTCTCTCTCTGTCCCTTTTCTCTGTACCCCATGATCCTTGCTGTGCTTGATCCCCCCGCCGTATCTCTCTCTCCCACTCCCTCCTCTCTCTCTTTCCTTCCCATCCTCCCCACTCTGTCTCTGCTCAGTGATGGCTGAAAGGTTCTCAGAAACTAATTCCACTTTAGTACGATTTTGAAGGAGAGAGGAGGGGAAGACGGAGCTCTGCCTCTGTGGGCTCTTTCACGCCTTATTCTCTCTTTTGTGCTTTCTTTTCCTCGACAAAAGTCACTCTTTCTTTGGCAAGATGACAGTGCAAATTAAGCATAGAGGTCATATTGAAATATGCATAGAAAGGACTGCACGTAGGGCCATTCGGGATTCATTTGGTGAGAAAGTTCATTATGGGATGTAGCTGAAGCGAAGACAGGGCAGAACGGCTTAGGGAGGGTGGTAGAGTCCGATCCAGTGCTCCGGTGCTTGATTGCCAGTAGACCCGCTTCTGTCTGCATCTTTAGAACAGCTAACTTCTCTGAGTGTCCTTGATGGTTGATAGCAAAAACAACAACAATGGGAAATATTCTGTAAACCAAAGACGTGCAACGCCCTCCCCCTGTAAACATTTGCATTCCTTTCTCATTTTTGCCATTGAACTCGGGGGCAGTGGGTTCCCCCCTCAGGAACTAATTAATTCCTTTTTTGTTTTTATGGATTTATTTTATTTTTTAATTACAATGAAAGAAAAGGGGCAGCGAAAGGATAAGCGCTTCAGCGGAACAAACAAAGAGTCTGCTTCTTTTGCAGATCCTGGGTGCTGTTATCTTGTGTTTTTCTTGCAGCAGAAACAGCCTGGGGTTCTCTCTCTGTAGTGGAGTCTCTTCTCTGTGGCCTTGATTTAGTTCACTGTCCAACTCTGGCTGTCTCTGTGGCTTTTCCAGGGTAGAGCTACAGCTGGAGCTGTAGCCCATGGCCAGACAACTGCTGGGTTCACTGGTTGTTAACCAGTGTTAGACTGGCAGACAGATGAATGGTACGGGATGCTTCACCTCTCAGCATGGACAGAATCGCTCTGTTTCAGTGCGGAATACGGTGTCATAATGGTTCAGCCTCTGGGCATTACCTGACCTGTGATTGGATGACCTCTCTGGGCCAGTGTCTGCTTTTTCCCGCCCATGCCTGGAGGTGTGTGTGACCAACGTGGTGTGGGCAAACTGTTGAAACTTGGTCTTGCTGCGCTTCTAGCATTGTTGACTCCTCATGTGGCTTTTTGCTTGTGTGTACTCTGCCTCACTCTGCCTAAGTCGCTTTGGATAAAAGTGTCTGCCAAGTGAATAAATGTAAATGTAGCTGTAAATGTGTTGCTCAGGGACTGGATGATGATACTCACAGATTGGATGTTATGACCAAGAATCACCTGTGGGGAGTTTCCCGTAGAGCTGAATGAATGAATGTTATTCCTGGTGGTGAATTCAAAGAAGTCTTCTTTAAAAGGACGTGTTTCATTCCCTCAGGCCTAGATGTTCTGGGTTTACATTTTCCATTGTTAAATCTGGTCTGTGGCCACTTTCAATGGCAAGACCTGGAGGAAGCTGCTTAACCAGTGTATTCAGAAGCAGGTGTGTAGGTGGGAGGGGGGCAGTTATTTATTACGCATGTGAGGAATTATGCAGCAGATCTGAATGTCATATGTCCATTTATTCATTTAATAACCTCTAGAGTGTAATCTCTCCCACCTTTAAGTAATTCCAACAAAGATTCCAAAGAACAGGATTGCACCAGGCCTTGGTTTTCAGTCATGCAAGTGGATTTCAGTAGGTGCATAGTTTAGAAAGGTTTGCTTTGGGTATTTAAAGATGGATTATAGAAATGAGAGCCAGCACACTTAATTGGAAATGATAAAATACTTCACCAGACTGTGGTTTCTGTGTCAGGGAGCGTCCTCTGGGCTGCAGTCAGGATTGATCAGGAGGATCTGATTTTGTGCGGTGCTTTCAGGTGACAGTGTTGTTTTTGTGAACACACTCGTGCTCGTTTGAGACGTGTTGCTTAGCGACAGACCCGAGTCTGGAGTGGCAGCCCCAAACCCTCTGGAGGGTCACCCCGCGTGTTTGAGTGATGGGTGCGTCAGCGCCCCGCTCCTGTAGAAGCTGCGCTGTCCCAGGTGGAGAGTGGCACGAGGTGACAGGTGCCATCATCCCTATGACAGGTGTGTCACCCTCTCGTCATAGAGTGACAAAACGGTGACGGGGACACGTGCAAACACAAAGCACTCATAAATAATCCAGTGGCCACACTCCGTGGGGCTGTAAACCCAGTAACTAACCCCCAAAAAAAAAAAAAAAAAAAAATCTGAGGGTTGGGAATGACATCCAGTCGCCTCTCAGTTGTGATGGGAACATTAGGCTTCGTACACCCTGTCTAGAGTGACGGTGTCAAATCAGTGACTTTCCTCAGCCAAACAGCAGTTTGATTGGTTAAAATGAGTAAGTGACTGATAGAGCAGGATAGCCCCGCCCGTTTGAGCATTCCCAAACCCCCGCTGTCCCAGCAGTAGCAGATGCTTAACCGTGGTGCTCGCTCGGAGAGGAAGGGACCGCGCCTCGTTGTCCGTCACCGCGGAACAGTAATGGCGTACAGTTTGACGTCTGTAAAATTGAAAAGGCACCAGCTATGCAAATTCCCCCTTTTATTACCTTTTTTCTGTCATGAGGAATAAAGCAGCCTGCTGATAATAAAGGCTTTGTGTTCCCCTCTGCTTGGTGGGTAATAAGAGAAGTCACCACTCAGTTTGTGGCATTTTCATTTGCAGTCTGGTTATTGGTGTTACTGTGTGTGTTATATTCTGTTTCCATGCCAGTGGCACACTCCACCTCTGTTCAGCATGGACACTGTTCAGTGCCTCATAGCACACTTAAGTACTATAGCGCCTTATAGCGCACTTCAATACTACAGTGCCTCATAGTGCTCTTCAATAGTATAGTAACTGGTAGCACCCTTCAGTGCTTTACAGTACATGTCGTAGGACTTGCTACACACTTCAGGTCCTGGAAATCTCGCACTCGGTTTGTTTTTCACATCACCTTAAATCTCCCGTTACTGGTGGAGTGGAGCTGCCCGTTAGTCACTGGCGAATACCCAGTAAACAGGTTGCATCCACGGTGTGCAGGCGGAGGTGTCGTAAGGGAATGCGTGGGTTACGCTGCTGTGTGTGTGTGCTGGGGCGTGGTATCCTGAGAGAATGTGTGTGTTATTCTATGTGTGTGTGCTGTGGTTGTTTACTAACCAGCCGAGGAAGTGAGTTGACAAGATTTGGAATAAAAAGCTTTTGAGACTAACCTCACCTCTCTCAGCTAATCGTGAGGATCGGTGATCAGTAATGAAGTGACTGTTTCTCTCTCTTCTTGTGAGTTGTTTGAGGATAGAAGAGGCTCTTTTCTTTCCACTCTTTTGACTTGACCTAATTTATCACACAAGATAAAGCCAAGCAAATTCAATGAGCCTGTTTTCAGAACTGAGTCCTCTGTCTTTTTCAGAGTGTTTTTGTTTTCTGTTCTCTCTTTTTAAAATTTATTTTTGGTCAGTTAAAAATGTTCCTTTCTAACACGGTCTTTAGTTTTTGAAGTTCTCTTACATGCAAATGCCCCACATATGCACATGCCCATATAAAAAACACACATGTTCATCATGCGTGCGCACACACACACACACACACACACACAGAATAATCTCTAATCTCTCTGATGTTCAAAGGATGCATCTCTTTCCTTCTCATTCTCACTCTCACACTGCTTCTCTTGTTCTTGCTCTCCCTCCTTCCCTCTCTCCTCCCACACACACACACACACACACTGTCACACACCCACACTGAGACACGCAGTCAGACTGGTATTCTACGGCAGTGCCTGTAATTGGATGAGAGAAATCGTGTTAAAAGATTTAGACCTCAGCCACAGCTTGGGGTCTGTCTAATGCCGAGCTGTCACCATTCCCTCCCCCTGCTCGCGCGCGCGCACACACACACACACACACACACACACACACACACACACACACACACACTCAGACCTGCTCTTTGAACCCTTTGTGCGGGTGCTGCTGCAGGCCAGCACTGTGGCATTCCCCAGCTGCTGGGTCATTTGTACCTCTTTTCTACTTCCACTGAACACCTGGAATACCTGCGGCATCCCACAGGTGTCCAGATCATATAGCTGTATATGTGAGGAACCTTTGTCTCAATTGCTTGCTTGCGCTCTCTCTCTCTCTTTTTCTCCCTCTCTCTCCCCCCTGTCCCACTCTCTCCTTCCCTCTCTCCCTCTCTCTCTCTCCCTGTCCTGCTCTCTCCCTCTCTCCCTTTCTCTCTCTCTCTCTCCCTCTCCCCCTCTCTCTCTCTCTCTCTCTCTCTCCCTCTCTCCCTTCCTCTTTATCCCATTGTTTGTTGACAGATTCTGCCTCCAAGCACTGATCCTGGATTATCCCACTTTAGCACTCACTGGTTGGGGTTTGGATATGGGTGGGTAAACTGATCCTAGATCGATTAAGGGCAGAATGTATGTGGTCCTTTTCATCTGAAATACACACTGTCTCTCCTCTCTGTCCCCCTCTCTCTCCCAAGGAGTCCATGGTGGTTTTGTCCCACCAGGGATAGGGGTGCATAGCTTGGTTAGGATTCACTGGCCACACCTTGCTGGTTACTGTGAGGAGAGTGTGCCTATCCTCCATTCTCCTTCGGCCTCCTGGTGCACTGTGGGAATTGTAGTGTGAATAGCAGTCGCGTTGGCTCGCGTGTGTATTGGAGGCTGGCTTGTGCCTTTCCCTGTGCTTCTATCGGGTGCCGTGATTGTTGCGGCGGAGTGAGATTGATATTCAGTTGCCTTCAGCAAGTAGTTGGAAAAGGGATGAAATTTTAAATGTAAAAGGTAAAATGTTTTTAAAAAGAAAAGACAGGTTCAGAGGGTCATTATCAGCAGAGCTGGAGGGGTCCGGTCCTGAGGAAGTTTTCTTAGACGCTCTCCTGCCCTCTCTCTCTCTCTGTAGGGCTGGTTCAGAAGGTGGATCAGAGGTTACCTGTCGCCAATGAGTACCTGCTGCTGTCGGGCGGGGCCAGGGAGGGCGTACTGGACCTGAACCCGGAGGACCTGGGCGACTACGCCAAGGGGGCAGATTTCGACCTGGACTTCACCCTGCTGGTGCCGGCGCTGAAGCTGCACGACCGGAACCAGCCGGTGACGCTGGACATGCGGCAGTCGGCACCGTGCCACTCGTGGCTGAGCCTGCGTCTGTGCGACGCCGCGACACTGGCGCGCTGGCGGCTCTGCTGTCAGGAGGAGGCGGAGCCCGGCAGCGAGCCCGGCGGCCTTTCCCCCCGCGAGCCTGGCGGCCTGTCCCCCCGCGCGCTGGACGGCTGCTACTTCTCACCCGCCCTGGTGGCCGACTGGTTCTGGGACGTGGTGGGGAAGGCGGTGGAGGAGCTGCGGAAGAACCCCCAGCGCGGGACGCCCGTCCCCGAGAGGGTGGAGCGCAACGGGCCGCTTACCACCCTGATCCTGACGGCGGGAAGCAGCCGGGTGCTATACGACCTGCTGCCCGTGGTGTCCTTCCGCGGCTGGCCCGCTGTCGCCCAGGGCTGGCTCACCGCCAACCACTTCTGGGACGGGAAGATCACGGAGGAGGAGGCCATCAGCGGCTTCTACCTGCTGCCCTGCTGCGCTCCGCTGGGGGGCCGCCCGGACCGCGAGTGGCGGCTGGCCTTCTCCCGCAGCGAGGTGCAGTTGAAGAAGTGCATCCCCTACCCCATGGCCCAAGCCTTCCAGGCCGCCAAAGCCGTCATCTCCCGGCTGCTGTCCCGCCCCCGCGTGGGCCTCAGCCCCTACCACCTGCGCACTCTCCTCTTCTGGGCCTGCGACCGGCTGCCCCCCGCCTTCCTGAGCTCCCCCGACCCCGAGACCCCCGCCCGCCTCCTCCTGGGGCTGCTGGACGACCTGGCGCACTGCATCCTGGGAAAGAACTGCCCCAACTACTTCCTCCCGCAGTGCAACATGCTGGAGCACCTGTCGGACAGCGCCGCCCTGCTGGTGGCCCGGAAGCTAGCGCACCTGCGCTCCGACCCCGCCGAGCACCTGCGTGCGGCACTGGACCAGGCGCGGCAGGCGGGGCAGATGAAGAGGCAGGCGGCGGGCAGCAACGGCCACGCCCCGTCCCCCGGACACAGCCCCGGCGCGGCACCCAGCCCCCAGGACGACCGGCTGGCCCAGCGCCTCCAGCAGCTGGTGACGGAGAACCCGGGCAAGTCCATCTCCGTCTTCCTGAACCCGGACGACGTCACGCGGCCGCACTTCCGCATCGACGACAAGTTCTACTGACGCGGCGTCCCGCCCCGGGAAGCTTCCGGCAGCCCCTCGGAGGCGCTGCAGAGCTGACGCTGCAGATCCGGCTGCAGAGGCACTCCTCCCCTGCGGCCAAACACTGCAAACACACCAGACCACGAGGGCGTGATGCTCCCAGCTAGAAGAATCAGTGCGTTTTTTTGTTTTATTTTGTGATACTGTCAAACGATGCCGTAAAGAAAAGCTAGCAGAGCAGGCTGTGCTAACGAGCTGCTTAACGAGTCTGAAACTAGAGGCCGAGCCGTTCGGGCTGCTGCTCGCAGAGAACGGGCAGACGGAAGAAGAGCTGATCGACTCCAGGATCCCACCCACAGAGATACTTGCACGGGCACATGGTTTAAGACCTGCCAGCCAGTGAGATCCCTCCTGTGAAGTCACAGACAGCCAGTAGCTTAGATCTTTTCCTCTAATGCTAACTTCCTCTAAAACAATCCAGAAAGCTTGAACTGCGAGTCTCTCTCTTCCTCGCGGCTCTTGCGTGGGGTGGCTGTTCAGAGCAGGAGGATGTGATGTAAGTGAATGTAGCTGCTGAGGGGGCTGCAGTCCCAGGATCACGGAGGCTGCCTCTTCCTCCCTCCAGCCTCCTCCTCCCTCCTGCCTCTTCCTCTCTCCAGCAGTGTCCCTCTCAGACGCCTCCACACCAAAGACGGGCCGCGGTGCTTTCTCCACGCGCCGCCGAATGAGAGGCTCTCGTGCTGTGTGGACCTGCAGGGCTTCCTTACCTGATGCGGGCGTTGGGTGAAGGCCTGGACCCGACCTGCCCGCTGGTGCTGTGTGTGCCTGCAGCGGATTGGCTCCCTGGCCTCAGAGCAGGGCGGGGTCTCTGGGCCTCGGGGTCCCGGGGTCCTGGGATTTTTGGGTCTCTGGATTTCGGGGTCCTGGGATTTCGGGGTCTCGGCTCGCTGACTGTATGGCTGCAGAGTGGTGTGTTTGCTGCTCTGCTCTCCACCCTGTCCTGCTGAGGGCTCGGGCGTTCCCCTCACACACGGAGCAGCCCCTGTCCACGCCCCTGCCACACCCCTGCAGACACTCACAGCTGCAGGACAGTGGGTGGGAACCACAGAAGGACGCGCGCCAGGGTCTGCGTTGGACACCCCTGCTGGAGGGGGGCGAATCGCCCCGGCAACGCCTGGATGCCTCCTGTCATTAAGAGTGATTGATGTAATTATGGACAGGGCATGAGGGTAACCTGGTCTCTCATGCAGAAAACACTGTTCGCAGAAAACAAATCCAAAATGTGGTCTGAGTGATGAACGCAGGGTTGCTGATTCTCCAGCAGTGTATTGCTGGCTGCTTGATTGTATTGTGTTCTCTTCAAGGCTGTCGCTGGGTAATCTGCCATTCGGGCTTATTTAAGGGCTATTTTCTTTGTTTGTGAGTGTTTGTGTCTTCAGGCTCACAATAAGTCATTTTGAGCTTTTTATCGTGCACAATGAAACGGCTTTAAGTCCCCTCCTCGCTGCAGTTTTGCAGGGGAAGGAGCGCTCGTTCTGATAGGGCGATTGAGTGAGCGTGTGCAGGGAGAGGTAGTGAGGCCGCAGGGGGACAGTGGGGGACAAACGCTGCGGGACAGACGTGTCACCTCCTCTGCCGCTGCTCTCCGCCCTGTCTGTCCCTCCGTCCGACTCTCCGCCTGTCTGTGTCAGGTCCTGTCTCACCCCGCCAGACGCCTGCCCCACCCTCAGAGGCAGTGACAGAGGGGGAAGGGGAGGGGGAGGGGTAGAAAGAGAGAGGGGTGTCAGTGCCTTCCCTTCTGGAGATAAGTGACAAAGGACAGCACTCCCCCAAAACTGCTGTCTCTCTCTCTCTCTCTCTCCCCCTTCTCTCTGTCACGCACTCCTTTCTCTCCCTCCCTTTCCCCCTCTCTCTGTCCCTCTCTCCTCCTCTCTCCTTGTCTCTGTATTAAAACTCAGCAGTGCATCTCTTCCTGTGTGAGGAAACAGCATCACTCCGTATGAGTAGCTGTTGATCGTTAGCAGACTGCCTCCCTCTCCTCCTCTTCCTCTACCCCCAAAGTCGTCCTGGCAGCGGGAGGGGGCTGCGGATGATGCTCGCCTCCGCGGCGCTTTCACACGTTAATCCGTGGCGGGAACGTGGGTGGGCCCCGCTGGGCGGTGCGGGCGGCGCGGGCGGCGCGGGCTCCCGGGGAGACGAACGCAGCGCTGACGCAGTGAGCGAACTCAGAGTGAGACCCTTCAGCGCACCTGCCACCTGCCACCTGTCTGGGTCGCCTCACGGCTCCTAATGCAGGGCAGCGCGGGAGATCCGCGACACCAAAGGAGCACAGTCTGACTGTGGGGGAGGGCATAGCTGCACTTTACAATGGGCGTCGGCCAGGTGAGGCTACACCTGTCTGCCAGCCCCCCGCTGACACTGCCACGGGATCGGGGGTTACGAAACGTACAGAACTGAACGTAGGTGCACGAGGCCATCGGACCACAGCGGTCCAGTTCGGTCCGGTTCAGTCCAGTTTGGTCCGGTTCGATCCGGTTCGGTCTGGCTGTGTCCACTGCACTCCTTTGGCCTTGGTAGCGGGTTGTGATCAGGCCGGAAGGGGTCAGTGTTCACAGCAAAATTAAACTCATTTTCTTTCTTTCCTTAATCTGTGCAAATTGTCCATATGATCAACACACTACATGCATGTTCAATTTATTTATCAGTAAAAATGTTACATTTCTGTCCTGCATCAGGCTGCCCGTGGGCACTGGCTTTGGGATCGTTTCCCTCCAGTTTTACTGCTGTGTCAAAGAAAGATATATATCATGGCACTACATGAGTTTCTGTGCAAAGCTTTGTGCGTTTTGTAAAGCACAAAGGGGCGTATTTTTGAATTTCTGAACTTGAATCATGACTTGACAAAGATGAAAGGCAATGTTTGTAATGACTCTTTAGAACTCCATTTCCTTAAATGATCTTGGTGACTGAGGCGATTGGGTGTGTGGTCAGAGCTGCGGTCGTCAGGCTGTCGCTGAGGAAGTGAGGTCATGAGCATTGTCTGAGCATAAACCTTCAGCTAAATCATTTAGGAATGGCAGACTCCGTGGCCGTCTCCCTCATCCAGCTGAAGTCTCCTCTCCCTGGCCTGTACATTGCACTGCCAGCTCTGTAGGGGTAGAAAAGCAGGTGTAGGTCTATCTACGTGTCCAATCTCAGGGGTGCGGGGGGTGTTAGTAAGTCAAAGAAGTCAACAAACCGAAACATTGAGTTTTGTAACCACCGGACATCAATGGATGTACAGTTGTAACAAAATGAAAAGAAAAAAAAAGGTAACTGCAGGGCTTATACCAGTGGACCCAATTGCTTTTCTGTCAGTGTCTCTTTTGCAGAAAAATAGCTATTGTATTCTTCTCACATCTGTAAATGCCCTGTGTGTATGAGTCTGAGAATAAGATGTGAATGGAAAAATCAATATTCCGCCGGCCTTGGGCGCGGTGGAACATATTTACAGATTCCACTTTTCCCAGAGCCCTCGGAGACGCTTAAGGTCAAGGCACCGGAAAGCGAGCGGGCGTGGCCTCTGAAACACTGTGCCAGGACAGCCGGTCTCTCTCACGGGTCGCCGCACACAAACGCCGATTATGACACTAATTAAATCAGTTTCGCGTTCTTGCAGATATCGATTAGAATGTAAGATTAGAAGCTAATGAATGTAACCAATGTACCTCTAATAGCAAAAGATGAAAAATCAGTCAGTAAATACAGCAGAAGAATCCAAATTGAGAAAACCTGCTGCAATATCTGAAAAGGCACCTCTAAAATAATATCTCTGACCTTTAATGTTTCAATTTGGGTTTCTTCACATCCTACTTTTGCTCATGTATTTTATTTTTTTTCCATAAAGTGCAAATTAAAGCTTTTGTATTGATTTGCTTAATTTATTTTTGGGGATTGTGTCAAATGCTCTTGAATGATACTGCTGTAGCACGAAATAAATGATTAAATCACGAGCATATGGCCTGCGGATTCTTCACTCAGTCCAGAGGAGCAGCTGTCCTGACCCTCCTCATTAAGGAAGGCTGTGGAATTGGTGCTGCAATGCCAGTTTGCGCCAGGAGAGGGAGATGGCGTACAGCATTTTTTCCCCTAAACCTCTCGGCAGATCTGTTTCTGCTAGATAGTCACAGTAAGCATAAGAACATCAGGCCAGGTTATGGGAGAGGGGTGGGTGGGGGGTGCATGTCTCTCCTCTTTTGGCTGTGGCACAACAGCCCCCTCCTGTGGGCTTCTTCCTGGACCCCCAGCAGTCGGTGTGGCTGTGTGTGGGCCGGGTGATGTGTTTGGGGGGCAGAGTGTGTGTGTGTCTGTCTCTCTCGCTGTCTCTCTGCCCACCCGCACACCGGCACTCGCTGCAGGGCGTCTGTCTCTACATGATCTGTATTGGCAGCGCGACTCCCTGACCAATCCGAGAGGGAGTGTTGCAGGGGTGTTTTTTTCTCTTCTTTTAATCCACTGTAATTACTCATTATGATGAAGCACAGTGAGGCCTCCCCCCCTGCTGCCCTGACCTGTGAAAGGTGGGAGGGGGGGTGTTAAGATGCTGCTGGTGTCACAACCACACGCACACACACACACACACACACACACACACACACACTGCGGCTGCCAGCTGTGATGTAAGGAGATTACGTTGCCGGGACGTTTCGTGGGATGTTGTTGGCCGACGCTGGACAGCGACGTCCACACAGCTGCCCGGGACAGCATTGTGTAACAGTCCCCCAACCCCCTTCCTCTGCTGCAAGGACGCTGCGGTCTGGCCCTCTCTGCTGTCCCAAAGCGCGCAGGGCAGGGGTCATTTCAGTCCCCACGGGACACACGAGCACCAGAGGTGAGTGACCGTGGCCTCATCGGCTCTCCTGCTCTGTCTCGGCCCGGAGCTGCTAGGAGCAAAGCTCCCCCCCGAAATACCACACACCTGCGTGTGAGGGGAACTGATCCTCATTACAGAGATGCAGTCAAATCTTTAAATTCTCTCAATGAGTATCAATGCAGGTATTCGCCCTTGGTAACCTGTGCCGTTACAGGAGACCGAGACAAGGCTTCAGCTTACGTTTTAGCAGTCTAATAACAGTCACCTATATGAGTATGTAAGAGATGGTCATGCAGTGAGCTTCTTCTTTAGCAGTGAGCTAATGTGCTCTCCTGTATTGGTATGTAGAAGATGGACATGCCATGCCTCATCTTTCAGCAATGCGCTAATATTATATCTTTGTGTTCAGCATGGGAATTTTGCCTGTCTGGAAAGTTAACTTGTTAAAATGTGTATATGAAGCCATACTGTTGGTTCATCTGTGTTGGTGTGATGTGTGTGAGGGTGTAAGATCACCTGTGTCGGTGTGATGTGTGTGAGGGTGTAAGATCACCTGTGTCGGTGTGGTGTGTGTGGGGGTGTAAGATCACCTGTGTCGGTGTGATGTGTGTGGGAGTGTAAGATCACCTGTGTCAGGGTGGTGCGGGCGGTTTTGTAACGGTGGTTTTGTGCTTCCACATGCAGGGAGAGAGGCGCAGCAGCAGCGCAGCGAGGATGACACACTGTTTCAGGGAACGTCCGCCTGGTGGAAAATGCTCTAATCGCTGTGTTTTTACAGTTTTCCTACAGCAGAGGTACTCACCCAGGGGTCACTGTGCCTTCCTCTCCCCTCCTCTGCTCTCCTCATTCCATCCATCTCTCCTCTCTGTCCCTGTTTCCCCTCTCCCTCCCACCCTCCCTCCCTGTCTCCTTCACTGAAGAGCTGCTCTGGTGCCAGTACACATTAATCTCCATTAGACACACACAAGTATTAATAGTTTCTGGGGCGAAACAGAGGATATTACCGCGGTGTATCCAGCGCTTGTTTATGGGATGAAAAGAACCGGGGTGTGTTCCTGCCTCCCACTTTTTAAAAGGAAAATCGTGTTTCCCTTTCGCCACCCTCCTGTATTTGCTCTTTGCAAATCTTGGCTCCAGTGGTTTTATTATTTTGGAGATGTCATGGTGTTTCTGTTGGCCGGGTAGCTATCTCCAGGTTTTTCCTGGCTTCCTCCAGCCCGGTCATACGTGTGGCTGTGTGATATTTCCTCTAGCTTTCAATGCTGCACCAGCACCCACCGTTAAGCCTCTGTGTCTGTATCACGCTAATCTAGATCTGTTTGCCAGATCGGCTTGCAGGAGATTTGAGATGAATGTGACGCCAAGGATCATTGTGGTGATGATGCAAATCGTCTGTGGTGTTTATGTAATTAATGTTATTGATTAACACTGTAACTGTGTTAGGCTGTGTGTGCGGGCTGTTCTCCCTCTGTCACAGTGTGGATCAGGGTTCCTGAGCAGCTGTGCTGCTTTCTGTCGTTGTAGAGTGATCTGTTTTCCTGTGTAGTTTCAAATTTTTTTTTTTTTTTGCACACCATGCCTTACCACTCTGAATCTGCCATCTTTGAGCATCGCTATAGCTTATGAAGGCTTTACTAAGTTGTAAAGTCATGCTTATGTAGATGTTATGTGTGCTTTATAATGCCTGGTGATCATGCACACACAGCTATGCTTGCATACTGTTACTAAATTTCTTCTCTTCCATTCATTTCAGACCACTGCAAGCATACAGAGATTATTGTAAGTGACAGACTCCATATCAAACTTCTCACATTACTCTAGGACTGTGAATGTCTTTTTTTTTTTTCCTCTGACCCTGTCTGCCTTTATGTTCCTACCATGTGAATACTGTGACAGTTCAAAGATTGAGATTTTTCCTATATTAATTAAGTCTCTGTGTAATTAGGGTCTTTCAAAAGGAAATCTTGAGCTGTGCTGTGATTTGCCATGCTCCGGAACCTTTGAAGTGGAATTGCTTGGGTGAAGCTCGCTCGGGCAGAATACTTGTGACAGGGACTAAAGTAATATGATTTTTTCATCTTGCTTCCTCTCATTATTTGCATTCGTTGCTTTCGTGTTGGTTTTTCCTTTTCCTGTACATATCTCTGCCACTCACTGTCTGTCTCCTTCCCTCCCGGTGACACCGCTGGGGTGAGAGCAGCTTCCACAGGTAAACCTGAAGACCCATATATATCTCACTGACTCAGGTAAACTTAGAGCCCTGCACACATCACACTGACACACTGACACAGGTAACCCTACAGCCCCACACACATCACACTGACACACTGACACAGGTAACCCTACAGCCCCACACACATCACACTGACACAGGTAACCCTATAGCTCCATACACATCACACTGACACAGCTAACCCTACAGCCCCACACACATCACACTGACACAGGTAACCCTACAGCCCCACACACATCACACTGACACAGGTAACCCTATAGCTCCATACACATCACACTGACACAGGTAACCCTACAGCCCCACACACATCACACTGACACAGGTAACCCTACAGCCCCACACACATCACACTGACACAGGTAACCCTATAGCTCCATACACATCACACTGACACAGGTAACCCTATAGCCCCACACACACGACACTGATACAGGTACACTTACAGCCCTACATGCATATCATACTGACCCAGGAAGGGCCATGGTATGTCCACATCTGCAGTGTCCAGTGTGTGGAACGATTCATCATAGTGCTGATGGGCCATGAAGTGCAGAACTGGAAGTTGTGGTGTGCCTTTGAGCTAGCTCCGGACTGCATTTCCCATCACCCCCCTCTGTGAAACATCACACAAGGTTTACTCTGGTGTCTTCATTTCGTGCTTCGCTGGACCCACTTGTCATCTCCCTCTCAGTGTGTTTATGCGAAGAGAGTGCTGTCAGGCTCATTTTTTGCCGCCCACCTGGTGGTTTGGCTCCGTGTGTGAAATTGGTGAGAGAGCGATGGCCTGTCCTGACGACGGCCCTGCTGCCCCTGGGAACGACCAGGCCTCGCAGTCCCAGCCTCTCCATCCTCCTTATTTATTGGCTACTCCGGAGTCGGTGTTAACCCCTCTCTGTCATCAGTCACATGGCTGTCACTTCTGGGAGCCCAGTGCAGGTACGATGGGGGCCTGTCCGGGAGGAAATAGGAAGGGGGTCACCTCCTGTGTTTGTGCTCAGAATTACACAGTGATGTCCCGGGCATGGAGTCAGCAGAGGAGGACCAAGGAGCATATAGCAGGCATGGTGGTCATAGACTTTGCAGTAATTGTTTGTACAGTAACAGTCCCCCACCCCATAACCGATGGCTGACTTGTATCCATTCATTTTCCTCTCATTCCTTTCTCCCTCCCCTACTCACTCGCTCGCTCTCTCTCTCTCTTGGTATTCCCAGTCTTAGAGCAGGCACATGAATAATTCTAAACCATACCTGTATTTATTATTGCACTTAGTGTAATGGGAATATGTTTTAAAGGGAGGGAAGGGAGGGGGGAGGGGCTGCTGGCGAGACCAGAGGGGTTGGTAAATGATGGGATATCACTGATCTGCCACGCCCCCCCCCCCACCCCGCAGCACCAAGATGAGCTGATCCTAAGACTGGAAATGCATTTCTTAAAAAATGGGGGACAGGCCCCTCCTACCTACTTTAAAAAATGGCCGTCTGTACAAGAGTGAATTTCATAAAAGGCCATCCAATCTGTGTGACTCAGAGCCCCCCCCTCCAAGATAGAAGCCTGACGGAGGCATCACTGGCCCCTTTGACATTGAGGCTGGGGAGATGGAACACACACACACACACACACACACACACACACACACACACACACACACACACACACACGCTCCCCCCTCTCCGATGGTGGCTGCTGTCCTGTGTGGAACAGTGGGGTTAGGTAGACATGGAGGTGGCCATGTGGCCACATTAGGTCCCTGATTCTGTATTTTGAAGCATGCTGACTGGAGGTGCACTGATATTGTTTCACAGGATACTGCTTCACTGTGGCTACAGTCTGAAAGTCTCTCCCAGTAGGGTGCACTGAATTGAAGCAGACAGAGAACCAGAGGTTCTGCTATTGCCAGTTAAGGTGGCTTCTGTCATAGCTTTAGGACTGTTGTACTGTCCCTGTCCAGTGTGACCATCTCCGTTCCTGTAGACACTTTACCATCCAATGGTGTCCTCAGTGATTGTGACTGAAGCGTCATTGCTTTGCAAAGTTAGCGTTATTGTGATGTGTTCCTTACATCATTTCTCTGTGAAGTTAGTATTATTGAGTTTCATCTTATTGCACCCGGTAAGACACACTGCATGCAGCTGAAGGCTAAGGTGATGGCACGTCTCGCTGTACCATCCTAACCCTGTGTTGATACTTGTTATTGGCAGTAGCATTGTGGTAAGGTGCAGGGCTCATAAACGTAAGATTACTGGTTCAGTCCTCTGCTGGAGCACTGCTGCTGTACCCTTCAGCAAGGTACTTAACCCAGAAGTGCCTCATTACATATCTAGATGAAAAAATAGGTTAATTTTTCACGTTATCCATCTAGGTCATTTTGGTTAAGAATGACTGCTAACTGACAATAATGTAGTGTTATTTCAGGAACAAAGTGACTTCCTCTGGAGATCAGCTCCACACACCTGCAGCAGCACTCAGGTGTTGGATGCGTTGGGGGGTCAGTTTCATGCCAAAGCTTAAACCGAAGAATCCCGTCTCTGCTGCAGAGTTGAATTTATCGGTGTAAAAGGTAACACCATTTTCCCCTTTAACACCCCATGTGCTGCTCAGTAGGCCCCGCATCCCCAGGCTAAATTTTGTGCTTCCCTCAGAGGCGGGTGGCTCTGACCAGGGGTGAGGCCCGTCACTTCCCCAGACTGAAGGCTGATGATGAACAAGATTAATGTCAGTCTAAACGCCGTGAGATGCAGGCAGGAAAGATTCCCTGTGCGCCGGGTCCTCACCGGGGCAGGGGAGGGGGCTGGGGATGAAACGGACGACAAAAAGACCCTGTGAGAGGATGGAGAATGTGGAGGTGGACAAGGAAATGGATCTTTATCATGAGAAACCTTAGTTAATGCGGTTGCTCACACACGCATGTACACGCAGGTGCACCTGCACGCTCATACACACAAACACACACACACACTGCACTGTTTGCAGGTTACTACACATGGTCACATGTGGATCTACCCTGACAGATGTTGTCTATGGTAGGCATAGGCCAGCATACTCTCACACACACATTAATGTGACACACCGATGTCTACACGCACATGCAGGCGCGCGCGTGCGCGCACACACACACACACACACACACACACACACACACATACATGCATGTGTGAAGAGAGGACACGTGAGGACAGGAGCTTGTTCCTCTGAGTGGTGTGTCCCTGTGTGAGTCTGCTCACAGGGACGTGTGGTCGCATGCGTACGTGTGTGTGCGCCTGCCCTGTCACCCCCCGCGGCCCACGCTGATGCCTGGCAGCGGGGCAGGGCCCCGCGGTGGCCCTGCGCTGTGATTGGCTAATGGGACGCACTGTGTGGGAGCAGCCTGCAGGGAGCGCTGTAGCTGAAGCACTCTGCTGGGGTGATTGACAGGTGCCCTCAGTGGGCAGCAGTCGTGTCATATCATGTAGAAGCTCCTCTGATTGGATTTGATGGAAGCAGCACTGAGGGGGTGGGGGGGGGCGATCTGGAGCAGGAGAGGACACTGTGGGGGGGGGGGGGGGGGGGGAGAGGACACTAAGGCGGTGGTTTTGAGAGGGAGAGGGACACTGTGTGGGGGGTGGAGAGGGAGAGGGACACTGTGTGGGGGGTGGAGAGGAGAGGGACACTGTGGGGGGTGGTGGAGAGGGAGAGGGACACTGTGGGGGGTGGAGAGGGAGAGGGACACTGTGTGGGGGGTGGAGAGGGAGAGGGAGAGGGACACTGTGGGGGGGTGGTGGAGAGGGAGAGGGACACTGTGGGGGGGGTGGAGAGGGAGAGGGACACTGTGTGGGGGAGAGGGAGAGGGACACTGTGGGGCAGTAACAGCATGAGTCATCCTGGGAGAGGAGAGGCCGAGGAGCCAGAGGGCCAGGAGAGGAGAGATGGAGGAGCACTCTGTAGGGAGAGATATTTAGGGAGAAATCTGTGGGGACAGATCTGTGAGGAGAGGAGGGATCTGTGGGGAGGGATCTGGAGAGAGAGGAGAGCTCTGTAAGGGAGAGTTTGGAGAGGATGACACACCATGTCGCCTGCCACTAACTGGGCAAGGGGGAGGGCCATTGGACTGGAAACATCTCTGACATTTATGTTCTTATTTCTTTGCATATTGTTTGCACAACTGAGACACTTTAGACAGAAATGGAGAGCAAGTTCTGTTTGTGTTCAGGGTCCTCGTTTGGTCGAAGTGCTGTTCATACGAGCGTGTGACTGTGTGACTGTGTTTACCTGCAGGGCCAGTGACTGCTGTGCTGACTGGTCTCAGAGGGGACAGACAGAGGTGCTGCTGAGTGATTTATACACTCCTCTGATGTCTGACAGCCGACTTTGTCTCCACTTTGCTTCTTCATTATTGCTTAAAGTTATGAACGAGAGGATGAGCAACATTCACCTGTCCTTCCAGGTGCTGATTAAAGTTTGCTTATAAAACTTGCAGGACAATTGCTGCCTTTGGCTGCTGTGTGTCTGTGTGCGTCTGTGAGTGTGTGTGTGAGCGTATAGTGCGTATGCACGCTCACACACACACACACACACACACACTCATGCATGTGTGTATGCGCACACACACACAGGAAGTGTGAGGTTCAGCTGTGATTGGCCCTGGGGGTCTGGGTGGAGCAGGAGTTAAAGACCCTGGAGTGCTGGCACAGTTTCCCAAACCGAGAACATTTCAACTTAGAAGCAGTGAAAGTAAAAAAGCAAGAGCTATGAAGATGCACAAAATCAATTTTAGTGCATTAATAAATAATATTTTTTATCAAAACTTTATTAGATTACAGAGGATTTTTCATTTCAAGTGTCTTTCCCAAGTGCAACAATGTATTTCTTAAGTCACTCCCATTTTTCTCAATTCCAAGGTTGCATATTGATCTTATTTCAAAATACTTTTTTTTTTTTTTTTTTCCTCATAAAGAATATTTTCTCAGGTGGTCGTGAAAAAGTGCAGTCATACAAGAAAACGCTTCAGCAAATCAATGGCAGGCTAATATTGAGCTAAAAATTCTTAAACGGAGACAGGAAGGAGTTGCTGGCCAGCAGGATGCTGGGTGTCTGCTGTTGTGTTATTTACATTTCTGTACTCGTGGGATGAGATGAATATTTATACTCTCTGGGTCTGGCCGGGGAGCAGCTGGGTAACTCCACTCTGTCAGTGTGGTTCTCAGCCTGGCGCTCGGTGGGAAACCCTTGAAGAAAACGCTTCCCCAGACAGCAGGGAGATCCGAGCAAATGTGTCCTGCAGAGACAACAACATATGTGAAATACAAAGGGAAAACACAACATTAATATTTAAAAGCAGAATGTGCCTACGGACAGTGGTCTCAGGCATACTCTTCCTGCATTTCCTTTCTGTCTCTCTCTCTAACTCCCCTTTTCCTCTTTCTCTCTCTTTATCTCTCTCATACACGTTTTTTATTTTGTGTTTTTTTTTGTCCTTTTCTTTCTTCTCTGACCTTCTTTTATCTTTCCTTGCCCCCTCACTTATTTTGTTTGACTCTTTCTGGGTCTGTCACTCTCTCTCCCTTGCTCTCTTTCTTCATGTCATTTTGTCTTTCTCCCATCTGTCCTCTTCCTCTGTCCATCTGTGTGTGTGTGTGTGTGTGTCTGTGTGTGTGTGTGTGTGTGTGAAGTTTGTTTTTGCCCATAGGGAGTTGGTGTCACTTACAGGTGTGGGTCGAGGGACAAGGGCGTGTGTGCCATGGGTATGTGTGTGTGTGTGTGTGTTTGTGTGTGTGTGTGTGTGCGCACTGAGCAAATGAGAAGTGACAGCCATGTGGAAAACACCTCTCATATATTTATTCAACAGGGGAAAAAACTCTTAGCAGCGATGGCAACTCAGGGCTGAGTGATTTAAGAGCAAACCCCTGCCCCCCATTTTCCCCAGTGGAATCTGAAGTGACACAGATGCTTAACACTTTCTCCACTGTGCTGTCAGTGTTATGACCGCGTTAATGCCGGTGTATCCCGTAGTCTGAGGGCTTTTCCCGAGGGCTTGCCCCCTGATTCATGACCCCCCCCCCTTCGCAAATCAGCACTCTCCCACCTCTCTGCTTCACATCACGGCTTTCACAGGCCGGGGGGGGGGCTGGCCGGTGCGGGACGGTCCGGGGGTTACGCTCTCAGGGGTGCGAGATCCACAGGAAACGGACCGGCGGAGAGAAGCGGAGCACTTCCTGCCGGGTCACACGCCACGTGGATATGGGTGGGAGTCTGTTCTGACCTCCTGACGAACAGCATATCATCCTCAGCACAGAATCAAAGCCTGAATAACCCGCCAGTCAGGCATGAGAATGACACAGTGACCCTCAGAGGTAGGCACTGTGTGGCACAGGTTTTGTGTAGCTCCAGTTTTGCTTTTGGTCCAGACCAGTTGGTGGGTATTGAGGGCTGTGAGGTCCCTTCACCTGGCTCCCGAAAGTGAGAGGTGAACAGGTGAAAGGGTGAAGGGGGTGTCTGTGCCCTCGTTTTTGGTGTGCAGGGTCCCATCACTGCAGACACTCTCCCAGAGTGACACTATAGGAACCCCACAGTGGGTGGAGCAACCGAACAGTCAACAGGCAGCTTGTGTGAACCAATGAAAAGACTGTTCTCTCCACAGCAGAGCACTATGATTGGTTCATATCATTTAGTCATTGATGGTGACAGCTCCACCTGTTTTGGAAGCCTCACTCTCCATCATGAAACCTCTGCTCTGTCTTTCAGGGAGTTCAGAGATAGACAGCGGTGGGGGGCTCCAGAGTGGCTCACCTGACTGAGACACTTGCTCCAAGCGCAGGCTGAGTCCTGCAGCTTAGAGCCGAGTTCGAGTCTGTAACGGTGGGACACAACTGGCCTCATTCTGCTGAGGTAGGGAGGGTTTCGTCAGCCGGGGTTCCCTCGCTGCACCGCTTTTGGTGACTCACTAAGGAGATCAGCGCTCGTCAACACGCTCCTGGTGCATTGTGGGGATTGTAGTGAACAGGTGTTACCGGCATGTGGGTTTGTCAGAGGATCGCATTCGCTGCACCCCACCATGCAGAGCATGTTTGGATAAAAGGAGCCTCATGTGATTCCAAGGAAAGGGGAGAAAGGCTTTAACGAAGAAGAGGACAGCTGGTGATTCAGGGTGCCTGAAGTGAAGGCGGGTGTGATTTAGTGTAGCGGAGAGAGCAGAGAGCGAGATGCTTCCCAGGGTGTCTGGCACCTTCTTTAAAAATCCCTGTCTTCTTTTTTCCCTGAATCCTTTGAGTGAAAACCGCTTCCCACTGTATGGGGCAAGCTGCAGCCAGAAGCCATATCCGCTCCCTCTCCCTCTCCCTCTCTCTCTCTCTCTTTCTCTCTCTTTCTCCCTCTCCTTCTCTCTCTCTCTCTCTCTCTTTCTCTCCCCCTCTCTCTCTCTCTCTCCCTCCCTCCCCATTCTCTGGGTCAAAAGCAGCGTATCTCAGGCTGTTTCAGGGTGATACCGTAATAGGGCCGTTGTTATTGAAATGTGGGATATTAGAACGCTAGGCCCCGCACCAGTAGGCTCCACCCAAGAACTTCAGCCACTTAAATTATTTTGGGGGTTCAGTTTAGCACCCCACCACTGCCTCCATTCTCCCTCGCTTCCCCAGTGCGCCATTCCTTTCCCCCCTAGAAACAATCTGAAAAAAAAAATCCAGTGAAGTGTGTCTTGGCCTCAGTGAAATACCCCACATGAAAGTATTTCCACTGTTTTCTTGACTTTCTGTTTCTACAGCTGTGTATTTGCACATGCATGCTGTGTTTGTATGTTTGTGCAGGGTTGCTCTCTCTGAGCGTTTATCTGCTGCTGGCTGGATCTGACACTCATCTCTCCTCGGTTTCCCCGCAGTTTGAGATGTTTTTCCCCTTCCACGTTAAGCTCTCCTGTCTTCAAATGCTGCTGTTCTTCCTGTGTGACTGTCACAGCATGCCTCTTGACAGCGAGCCCAAAAACTGCGCTTTAACTGAGCCACGCAGAAGTAATGCTTTTATGTAATTCTGTAAAATGCTTTAATTAAAATTAAATTAAAAAACATAATGCACGGTACTTAACAATTTGAACTGACAGCTTTGAATGGGCGGGAAAAAAAATCCTGGATTCCTATTTATATTGCAACTTCATAGTGCCTTATCGTGGCACAGAGACTCGTCACTTGAGGAAGAGCCGAATGGCAAGCAAAGCTAATTTGGCTAAATGCATTTTAGTCTCGCAGGTCCCACCCCCACAGATTTCCAGAGAGGAGGAAGGCTCTGTGGTTTCTCTGATTGTGTTTTTAGGCCAATGCTCCAGTGCCTGTCATCCTGGGCTGTAGCACTTCCCACTCCTCTGCTCCAACTTCCAGGTTTAAGTATTTAGGCCCATCAGTGATTTCCTCTCTCCTCTGATTGGCTGAGTGTGTCTAATCCTGCATCCCTGGCCAGCCTTCCTGCAGTGGAAAGAGACTCCTCTTCTCTCCCCCCTCCCTCTCTTATTCCTCTCCTCTCCTCTCTCACTGTCTCTCCCCTGGCTCTGTCTCGTTTGCTTAATTGGACCCTGTTTAACCCTTACATTTAAGCCATTATATTCTTGTAAGTGGCTGGCTCTGCTGCAGTGGATTATGGGTAAATGTTAACACTGGGAGATGGTGTGTGTTCTGAAGAAACTGGGAATGTAGGAATTGAGGAGCTGTGAATCTTTTGCTTTGAGGTCTAATTCCACATTGATTTTTAATGCTGCGGGAAGAGGGCCTACAGGTGAAACACTGTTGAGTGATTCACACCTTGAACAGAATATCACTCAAGTTTCCACCCAATCAAATATCGCCAACTAAGTAAGAAAGTTCCTAACCAATCAAATGGTGCCATTTAAGTGTTTTAGATCGGAGTGAAGATCAGAAGCCTGTGGATCTCCAGTGGAACTCACTGATCTACATTTTTAGGACGCTCAGGTGCAGAGAGATGCCCATTAAGACTATGCCATTATGCCGCGATATTTAACAGGCTTATTTGAAGTTATGAACCGTTTGAAAAAATATAATCTACAAGCCACTATGTACAGTGTGATCTGTACATTTATAGTCTGCTTGCAAATCCAGCTCAGGTTCAAACCCTGTATTCTCTATATGGCTGTGTCATGTTTCCCCCCAGCCTCTCACCGTTTGAATCCGTTAAAGATCTTTAAAAAATATTTAAATCTTTTAGGGTAAGATTTAAAAACCTTAAATGCAGCACTGAATTTGTTCATATGAAGTTAGCTGGGGTGTCGTTTGTGCAACTATTCAAGCTGCTTTATTAGATGCACTGTGTAAGTCACTCTGGAGAAGATCACCTGCTGAATGACAATAATGTAATAATGGACTGGACTGGGTTTTAGGGGACGCTGGAACTGGACTCTCTCATCAATTTGAACCCCTCCTGGCCAGTGACATCATAATGGAGCTCCAGGGGAGAAATGCGATTGGTGCAGTACCACAGGTCCCCTTGTCTAAAAATATGTTTTTTTTGGCTGAATCCTGTGAGTGCCTGTCTGCTCGAATGTGAAACGACCTTCAAGGCCCGTTTCACCACACATGAAGCCCTCTGGAAGGGCCTTGTGTGATGAACCTCAACGACAGCAGCCCCAAGCCTCACCCTCTCAGAGGCGGTGCCCTGCAAGTGTGTGGTTTGCTCTGTGTTCAGTCCTGGCTATGGTGTTGGTACTGGGCTGTGCTTTGAATGCTAAAATAACCAGTTGCTTTTACAACCTCTCAGAATACATGTACACACACACACACACACACACACACACACACACACACACACAGAGCTATATATCCGTGAAGGGGGAAAAATCCTGTTCAAAGCAGCCTTCACCTTGGTGCTGTAAATATGTGAAACCTTTGTTGCACATAGACAAATGAGGTGGTTAGAGAAATTAAAAAAAAGAATCAGAACAGTGTTTAACAGCAGAAAAGGCTGACATTTCCCGTTATTGCGTAATGCACAGAGGATTACAGACAGCACCTGTCCCCTCGGCCTCGTCACAGAGAGAGAGACAGACAGAGGGACGGGCGACAATGCGCTCGGGTGACGTCATGTTAAAGAGACTGTTCTCACACCCGGCGGTGTTTCAGGGGGCTTCCCTTTACAGGAGGATCAGAAGTAGCTCATGACATCACATGATAATCTTATATCACACATCTATACATTAACTGAAAAATATGACCATAAGAGATGTAAATAAAAACCAATGTTCTCTGTCTCAAAGTCAAATTCCATTTCTGATTGCACTGAACTGGCATGCGCTGTAGATTGCCGAAAATGTGAGTGTACAAATATGTACTTAACAACTTCCCTTTTTTCTAGGCTGTCTAGTTTCAGATTAGCACAAATCAGCTTGTAGTAGGGCTTGAATAGTGTTATGCTCAGACTCACTGGTCTGGGGGTGGCGTTAGCCTGGTCTGACACTGTTGCTCATTTAAATTGGATGGATACGCTTCTGTTCTCTTGTGCTGAAAGTTGCTCTGAGCATCTGCTAAATGAATGTAATGTTCAAATCATACAGGAATAGCATCAAGAAATTATATGTGAAAAATATTACAGCAATAATAATGAGTAAAATTTAAAAAATAAACAGAAGATGCTTGAGAAAGCAGATGCTTGTCTGTCACCCCGAGTGGGAAAGGCAGGAACTGGAAAGATAAAAAGGTGGAGGAAAAAACTCTCTTTCAGTCAGTATTCATGCCGCAGTTTTAAATTTGGAAATTAAATTTTAAATTCATGCAGCATGACAGGTTGAACGGGTCTTATGTTGGGTGCGATTGGCCAAGCTTTGCTGGAGAGGACGATTGAGCACCTGCTCTCTCATCTGTGGAAGTGGGGCCGGAGAAAAAAGAAAAAAAGAGGGCAGAAAAATGTGGATTTTAAGTATGTCCTTAAACTGCGGGAAATGACCGTGAGGTTTTAAGGCTGTGTGTCTGTGGAGTGTGTCACAGCCTAAACTCGGCAGTGCTCCACACAGACTGTGGAATTAATCAAAACAAAACAAAATGGAAAAAAAATGTCACGGCAGCGAAGCCGCTGCACGGCCGTGCGTTTGTCACCTTGAGGCTCTAACAAAGTGACCGTCCAGATCGATGCACCGCCCGCGTCATACAGTGCATGCCTAAGGAGCTGCACTGGTGCTCCCTGCGTGAGCTGCACTGGTGCTTCCTCCGTGAGCTGCACTGGTGCTTCCTGCATGAGCTGCGCTGTCCCCAGTCAGAGGGATCAGCTTTCAGAGTCTGTAACATGTGACATCCCTCCAAACGTCAGGATTGAGTGATGTCGGAGGCGACAGGCCCGCGGCATTGCTTTCTGACCCGGGGCGTCCTGTATCACATGATACCTGGTTCTCGCCGCTCCGCCAGGTTCAGTGTCTTGTTTTGCGTCATTCCTGGTGTGTGTATCCAGAACACGCTCAGTGTGTTTGTCTGACTCATGGCTCCATTGCCTTTTTAACACCCTTCTGTGGAAATTAATGTGAAAACTATATTACAAAGGTGCCTACAAGGACTTGAAAATGAAAAATGCTTCATTTTTTTGAAGCATTTACAGCTGGTCACCACATGAGACCATATTTGTTTGTGTGCTTAGTGCTAATTTTTTTTTACTGAATATCACCATGAATACTGTAGCTCATCATGTGGTCATACTGAGTCAGTTATTGGCCCGACTTCATTCCTCTGACAGACACAATGATGTGAGACCTTTGACAACGTTGAGCAGGTTGTGTTTATGATGTGATATTACTGGAACACATACCGTGTGTGTGTCTGTGTGTTTGTGCATCCGTGCATTTGTGGAAGTGTGTGTGATTTAGCAAGTATGTATATGCTGCCAGCTCCACAATGACCCTCAGAGATTCTGTCTGTCTGTCTGTCTCTTTAAGCCAACTTCAAAAGGACTGACTTATTTTAGCAGGGGTGGGGGGTGCATGTACTGAGGGAGAGGAAAGATATTGAGAGATTCGAGTGATTGGAGGAAGTGGAAGAAGGAGAGGAGAGTGAGGACAGAAAGAGAGAGAGAGCAGGAGAGAGAGAGAGAGCGAGGGAAGGAGGGATTTTGAATGATACAGTAGAGAGAGAAGGACGGCTTTTGGATGACAGAGAGGGAGGGAGGGAGCGAGTGGGAGGGCGCAGAGAAAGAGAGAGCGTGAAGCATGTTGCCAGTGTTGGCTCTGTAATTCACTGAGAGCGGCGAGCAGAGAGGGAGTCTCACTCACACACACACACACACACACACACACACACACACACACGGACAGAGAGAGCTGCCTGGCTGTGGAGATAGAGACGCTCACTCACTCGCTCGCTCACTCACACACGCTCGCACGCACGCACACTCACTCACTCTCAGCCTGGCGGTGGGGCTTTTGCAGAGAGCTGAGACCGGGACCGGGGACCAGGGAAAAGCCCGGGACGGGCTCGGCTGGCTGCGCAGAGACGGGACAGCCACAGGCACGCCGTGTACTGTAGGTGACACTAACCTGGGAAAGCTCCACCGCGAACATCGCCACCCCCACCCCCACCGCCACTACCACGCCTCCCTCCATTCATCCTTTTGCTCATCCCTCCCTCCCTCTCTCTCTCCGTCCCGCTCTCTCTCTCCTGCTTCTCTCACTCGCGTTCTGAAGGACAGTCGGGAGCCGGTGGAGCACGCCCGGAGGAGCCGCTGCCTGTTGTCAGAGGAGCGTGGAGGCTCCCTTCTCTCCCTCCGCTCCTGCTTCTTCTTTCTCTCTCTTTTTTTTTTCTCTCTCTATCCCTCACTCCCTGAATGTCACCTCTGTCCCGGGAAGCCGCTGGAATTTGCAGATCCTCTGCTGGGGGTGCAGGTGAGAGAGGGGGGGCCATGCCTGGGGAGGCAGGGGGGAGAGAAACCGTCCTGTCCCGTACCACTCTGCGCCTCCCGCTCCCCACCCCTCCCCTCATCCCTCTCTCCGGACGAGCGACCCTCCACTGAGCCCTTCCTCCTTCTTTCTGTCCGATTTTTGGGGTGGAGAGAAAGTTGGCATTTGGGAGAAAAAGGAAAAACAACAACAACTGAAAACGGGGGGAAAAAAGCTCTGCATCCTGGCTAACTGCCCCGAGTGCTTTTTCTTTTTTTTTTCCCTCCTTCTTTGTTTAATAATCAATGTCTTTTTTTTAATTGAAGTGTTGGAAGTGGTCTGGGATACAGCGCTGGACTCTGAAAGCTGCTCACGTCTCATCAATCGACTGGTAATGAATTGATTTTCGAGATCGTTTTGACTAGGGCGTTTCAAACTTTGCTGCTCTGTGTGTGTGTGAGTCCGTGTGAGTGTGTGTGTGTGTGTGTGTGTGTGTGTGTGTGTGTGTGTGTGCGTCTGCTGTCAGGGCTCTGGTTCTGAGGGCACAGGAGGGCTGTAAGTGCTGGATTCGGGGGCCTTACCCATGCCCTGTGCCCTCTTACCCCCTGCCCCTTCCAGCCTTCCCCAGCGATGTGACTTTCTGCAGCTTTTTTTTAGATCTCTTTTTGGTTGCGTTCTTTTTCTCACGCGGTGGTTGGAGGGAAATCGTGACGTATCGGGGTGACACCTCCTGAACAACAAAAACAAACAAAGAAACAAACAACAAAAAGACTGCCACCTCTTTACCTTTTTCGGGACGTCCTGCCCCCTGGACCCCCTCTCCCCCCCTCCCCACGCCGTTGTGGGGAAGACAGATCGCCTGCTTGCTGCAGTCCTCCCTGGCTCTTTCTGGGCAGGCAGTGGGGTTGTTGAGGAGCCCCGCTCACCGGTGAGGGGGCCGAGATGGCAGCACTCGCCAGCTCCTTGATCCGGCAGCGCAGGGAGGTAAAGGACCCTCAGGCCAACCGGCAGATCGCCAGCAAGCGCAAGCCCTGCCCCAAGAGCAACAAGTCCCTCTGCCAGAAGCAGATCCTCATCCTCATCTCCAAGGTGCGGCTGTGTGGGGCCCGGGGCCGCAGGCTGGACAAGAGACCAGGTGAGTCCGAGGGGGTCCCGTCCTGTCCGGGGTCAGCGGGGTTCAGAGGGTCGCTGAATTCAGGGGGGTTCAGGAGGGTTCGGGGGTTCAGCGGGGTCAGTGGAGCGCTGTATCCAACCAAGAGCCAACGGGACGCAAAAGCGTTTTCAGTGTTGGCCTCACACATCCTGTGAGAAGTTTGTGTTGGAGGTTTAAAAGGCACTTCAGGGGCATGGCTGAAGTGTTAAAAGTTAGAAGATCAAACTGATCTGTTTGGGGAAAAACAAATTCCACCGTGTTTGTACAAACATGCCCCGCTGGTCTTGTGGACTCTGATCCAATCCCAGAGAAAAGGTCAGGAGTTGTGGTTATTAATGAAGCGAGTGCCATAGTGTAATTTGGACGATTATTCCATCATATTTCACTGTCATGTTACAGTCAGCTGCTGTAGTACATGTCCACTGAAAGAGCCTGACACATCTCACAATGATATACTGCCAAATAAAGCTGTCCAAATCACATTTACGATTCTGGTGTAATTCACCGTTAAGAATTATCTGGAGGCAGCTGGTGACTGTCAGTGTACGTTGGTGTAGTAAAAAGAAACACGTGTGTTATTACTGTCCAAAAGGAATGCCTTTGTGCATTTATTGAGGACTAATCTTCCAAAGTTCTCCTGGCGAATTTTTTGTGACATCACATCTAAACAATGAAATTTAAATGAAAAATGAATTTTTTCTTGTTTATTGACATAACTGTAAAAGCTGGCTTTATACATGACAAATGGTGCTTTTCATTAATATGACAAGAAAATTAACCACTGTCACAATAAAAGACTGATGATTTTGGAAGGTAAAGGCGTTTTTACACTGTTTTTACTGTACTGAAAATCCCATAATAAATATCAAAATGTAAATTTCCAGGAGGCTTTGTAATAATAAAAGAGTACTTATGCATTTATTTACAATGAAAAAACATAAAATGGCCAAGTCAAGAGTTTCAAAACCTGTACAAGGTGACAGCTGGACAAGTTTTTTTTGTGTGTTTTGCTTTTTGGGTTTTGATTTTTCAGGTCCTTGTTTTAGAGGATTTCATATGGTAATGGCAGTGCAGCTTTCATGGAGGGTCTGTAACCTCGTTACGCAGTTTCCCGGCATGGGGCTGAGTTCAGTTTCCCCGTGCAGGACGTTACCACGGCGCTGAGCTCAGAGCCGGAGTGGAGTTTGGGGTCTGCGCTGGCCGCCCTGTCGTGGGAGGCGCTTCTCTGAAGGGGTATTTATATCTCGGTGGCAGCGACGCGTCCCTGTGTGGCTGTAGCAGCCAAGAGCAATAAGAGGCCGCTCGGCGCATAACGCCGGCTCAGCGCTGGCGTGCCGCTGCAGCTGTGAAAAGCAACGTTGCTGAGGCGTTATTGTAGCGTTAGGGTGGTCCGCGCCGGGTGGGGCGTGTTTAACGCGGCTTTGTGCTGAAATGATGAGTGTGATGGTTAGATTAGATTCCCTCGGTGCGCTGCGTTTTGTTGGTTGGGCTGATAAAAGCGAATTTATGAACGTGTATTATCAGAACCGAACGCACATGCGCACGCGAGTATACACACACACACACACACACACACACACACACACAATTTTAGCTGTTCTCACAGCTCTCAAAACACTGCAAGCAGTAGATGTATGGTATTGACTGTGCATGACTACAGCGCCCTTATTTAGACTAAATGAAATACATTGTGTAACACACACACACACACACACACACACACACACACACACACACACACACACACACACACATCTGCGTAGCTGCAGCAGATGGGGGTGCCTGCTGTCCCCGTCCCGTGGCTGGGGCTTTCCCCCCTTTTCGGTGCGGGCAGAGAGGGCCTACTGCAGGACAGGGTATTTATCGCCTGAGTGTGCCAGGTTCATCATGGTAATTACTGTGCAAGCGGAGGCTGGTTCTCTCTGCACTGTGCCACACTACACCCCAGTCACTGGAGTACAGTATGAAAATGAACACACTGCAAGCCTGCAAAATGCCACCCAAATCTGTTTTTTTTTTCCTGGTGACCCCCACAACGTGTATCGCATTACCATACTCTTATTGTTTTATTATGGTAATTTGATCTGGTGTTTTTTCCCTTCCCAGCGGGTTTCCTGTCAAAACGGGTTATTGCGCGTCAGCAGAAAGAGCCTAGCGCTGAGGTGATTTAAGAGCGCCTCGTCCTGGGAGCTGTCCATCAGCTCCGTCAGGATGTGAGGCGTGTGTGACTCCTGTCCTTCACCTCTGACCTTGAGGTCCCCCCCCCCATACTCACCTCATTCCTGGCCCTGTGGGAGCGGCCTTCTCGTTCTCTGTTTCTGTCTGTTTCTGTTTATGTCACAGGCTTCAAACAGTTAGGTTTCATTTGTGGGCATCAGAGGGGGAGAATTATCTGTGGCCGTTTCAATCTCAGCCTTTCCAAACTGGACCTGTGCCTCACATGTGTGTGTCAAAAAGAGAGTCTGTGTGTATGTATGCATCTGAAAGTGTGTCTGTTTTTGTGTGCGTGTATCTATGTGTGTTTAAAAACAGACTGTGTATGGGAGAGAGGGATGTTGTGTGCTTGAGGAACATGTGTAATTGTGAGAGAATGTATGAGAGAAATTGTGTGTGCATGTGGGATTGATAATCTGTTATATTGTGTGTGTGAGTGTGTGTGTGTGCGTTTTTGTGTGTGCGTTTTTGTGTGAGTGTTTTTATGTGTGAGTGTTTTTATGTGTGAGTGTTTTGGTTTGTGAGTGTATGTGTGTGAGCGTTTTTATGTGTGAGTGTGTATGTGTGTGAGTGTGTATGTGTGTGAGTCTTTTGGCGTGTGTGTGTGTTTTTATGTGCGAGTGTGTATGTGTGTGTGTGTTTTTATGTGCGAGTGTGTATGTGTGTGAGTGTTTTGGCGTGTGAGTGTGTATGTGTGTGAGTATGTGGGTGAGGACACTCATTCTGAGGGCAGCAGTAGTGTTATGGGTAGTACCTGCCGGTGAAACAGGGAGAGATGGGCTACCACTCCCCCGTGTGCAGGCGGGTTGCCGTCGGCGATGGTCGGTCCCTGTCTGGCGTGTGGCAGATTAGCGGCCCCGTCCTGGCTCTCACTGACCCTCGCACACGGCACTGTCAGTGGCCGTCACCGCCCCTTCCTCCCACTCCTTCACCCAAACGAGCCCCCGACTGACGCTAATGACAGCAGACAACAGCGGCCTGCTCCGCTCTGAACAAGGTCATTTCCCCCATCAGAGAAAGCAGGGGGGGAATTACACCCCCCCCCAAACAAAACCGTTTAATGTCCTCCCCCATGTTTAATGTGATTGAGCTGAAGTGACAGCTACATGATACTCAGCTGGCGGTTTGTAATCGGGGCACCGGGTGCGGGGCTCCTTTCAGCAGAGACCGCATTTAGCTGCGTGGCACGGCGTCAAGCCGGGGATTCTGGGAAGTGTCCCTGAGTCCATCCTTCTCGCCACGCTCTTATTTACGGCTCGCACCACCTCGCGAGGAGCCAGTGGGCACCCCCCCCGACCCCCACAAACCCCCCACACCCCGGCGGGCTGTGAAAGGCATTCACAGACTCCATTGTTGTGCTGTGATCAATGTTGCTCATTAAAGTTTACTGAGCAATCAATAACAGCCCCCCCCCCACACCCCCAGTTTGCTGAGGGGGTCTGGTTCGACGGAGGGGAGGGCGGTTAGGGGTGTCTCAGCTCCCCGAGGCCCGTGCGGAGTTAAAGGGCTTACTGCGCAAGATCCTGCCGGCCGATCAAGCTGCTCACCTTTCATCTGATACAGCCAATCAGCCTGTGTTACTCCCTGTGTTACTCCCTGTGTTACTCCCTGCGTTACTCCCTGTGTTATTCCCTGCGTTACTCCCTGTGTTATTCCCTGTGTTACTCCCTATGTTACTCCCTGTGTTACTCCCTGTGTTATTCCCTGTGTTATTCCCTGTGTTACTCCCTGCGTTATTCCCTGTGTTACTCCCTGTGTTACTCCCTGATTTATTCCCTGTGTTACTCCCTGTGTTATTCCCTGTGTTACTCCCTGAGTTATTCCCTGTGTTACTCCCTGTGTTACTCCCTCCGTTACTCCCTGCGTTATTCCCTGCGTTACTCCCTGAGTTACTCCCTGAGTTATTCCCTGTGTTACTCCCTGTGTTACTCCCTGTGTTACTCCCTGCGTTACTCCCTGTGTTATTCCCTGTGTTACTCCCTGTGTTACTCCGTGTGTTACTCCCTGTGTTACTCCCTATGTTATTCCCTGTGTTACTCCCTGAGTTATTCCCTGTGTTATTCCCTGTGTTACTCCCTGTGTTACTCCCTGTGTCTCCTGACGCCGCGGCCGCAGTGTTCAGCAGAGAGAGCAGGAGAGGACTCAAAAACTGCCAGAGTGGGATGTCCTCTGCACTCCAAAACACTCGACACTGCCCGAGCCGGGGTTCCTGCGTCATTACAGGAACTTCACTCAGATTAAATGAAACATATTGTCTGGAAAACACACATATGCTTGCAGGCACACACACACATATACACACTCAATCAGTTCCATTCTCACAGGTCTCAAAACCACTGCAAGCAGTTACATGTGTGGGATGAATACTTTTAGCTCTTTTGGGACACTGTTGCAATGGGACATGCCCTGCATGGAATGTGGGGAGAAGGAAGGTTGTTGGGGGTGGGGGGGTGGAGGGGGTGGGGGTGGTCTGAATTTGGATTAGAATGTCACTCCATGTGACTTTCACAACCCAGCCAAGCTTGAAAGGGACAAAGACTCCAGCAAAACAGATTCATCATGAGAGAGGTATAGACACACACACCCACACATACACACACACAGACGCACACATACACACAGACGCACGCACACGTGCATGCATGCTCACATGCAAACAGACACACACACCCTCACACACACATGGGCCACACTGCTACCTGAGTGAATTCAGGACACCTGTATGGATTACAGTCTGTGTCACAGGTTTCATTATTTAGGGAGGGCACAAGTACAACATTACATTTCAAAGGGACAATTTACCGCTGCACCTGTCTGTGTGTGTGTGAGAGAGAAAGAGAGAGAGTGGGAAAGAGATGAGGAGGGAACAAAGGAACCTGAGAGGTCTGGCATCTTAATTCCCAGAGAGGGTTAACTTGGTTATGTGGAATGCCTCTTTGGAGGTTTTCAGCACAAAGTAAGTGACACTCACAACACCTCACTGGCAGCATAAAAGTCCTGGAAACATTCTGAGTCAAACTTTCCATCTTACTTTCCTGTGTCACAGTAAGAGCTCACAGTCTGTATACTGTCCTTCCACAGCAACTGTGAGCTGTCCGAATCCAGCTAGCCTCACAGGCAAATTGGAAATATGCGTCTTTTTATGTCCAGCCTTTCAGATCTTCCCCGGATCAATTCATGCTATTGATGTATCAGTGTGGATGATAGCCTTTCTCATGCAGGGTACAAAACTGAAGAAGCTTAGCTTGGTTCCCCTGTGTGTTTGCAGCTAGAATCTTATGATGTCAGTCGTTAGTTTTCTCCTTAATCTATCGTTTATTTGTGATTTTCAAACTACTGTAGAAATCAAATCCAAATCCCATCAATTATGGCATTTTACCTGTCTCCAAATAATGAAATTTTACCTGTCTACTCTACCGTAATACTCTTGTCAGAATAAAGGGACAAATGGTTGTCCTAAGTGAATTATTCCACCCTCAGCTGATAACAATTGGATAATACAACAAATTAAATGCCCTCAGCTTCAGAATAAGTCAGGCATTTCATAGTAAAGAGAATAATGTAATCAAATCTTCAACCACAATATTATTAGTGTCCTTCAGTGTATAATCAGGAGAGACAAACAGGCTTCTGTTTGTAGTGTCAGTGAAGCATTAGTTTGTTGGTTTGTTTGCACAGTTTTGACTGTATTGGTGACAGGAGATGGCTGGTGGGGTTGTCCACTCGGATGTCTGTGCATCATAAAGTGTGGCAGGCCCTGTGTCCCCCCCACCCCCAGACTGAGCAGCGCCTCAAAGTAAATCTGGGCTCCTAATTAACCGCCTCCCCCCCGCTCAGAGTGTGATCCCCTCCGGTGCAGTCTTGTCATTGTGTCCCGGAACGGTCATGCTGTTTATAAACCCCTCATTTAAGCTCGTCCCTGATCAGACAGTGCCCCTCTCCCAACACACACACACACGCATATACCCACGCGCACGCGTGCCCACAACTCCACAGAGAGTTCACAC
Organism: Megalops atlanticus; assembly: GCA_019176425.1. Classification (NCBI taxonomy): domain Eukaryota; kingdom Metazoa; phylum Chordata; class Actinopteri; order Elopiformes; family Megalopidae; genus Megalops; species Megalops atlanticus. The sequence goes on from CM032888.1 coordinate 31,897,443, forward strand.
CTGTTACTGTATTAATCCCTGTGTCAGATAAGGGCTTTGGGGTTGAAGGGTGGGGTGCGGGGGGGAGTAACAGGTGTAGGAAAGATAACAGGCTGAACAGCATGGCAGAACACCCCATGTCAGCACAGAACAGAGAAATACATCCCTCCCCAACAACTTAACACGCTTTTTGCAGCTGAGAGATGCGTCAAACTTGGCTGGCGGTCAAAGCGAACGGAGCTGGCTCTGAGCGCTGGTCACGGGACGAGCTTCGCTCAGATTTCCGGGAACGTCGCAGCGCTGGGATCCTTTTGCAGACTGTCCCTGTTGGCTTTAAATATTTTTTTAAAGGAGGACTCTGAGCGATTGGTTCAGAGACAGTTTTATGGGCAGAGAGATGGTGTTTGGAAAATGCTGGGACTGTAACTGGCTGCAGAACTTCCACAGAGATCCGTGAGAAACTCGGCGTCTTTTTCAGGTGGTTACCTGTGGAAGGCAGGTGACTGCCTCTGTGGACGCTCCCTGCATTACTGGCTTTGTGCATAAAGTGGTGAATTAACGGGGTTGGATTTTGTGTCTTTGTCTGTTGCCCTCGTCTGTCAGCTGTAATGTTGGCAGTAGATTACTGTAAGCCTGGTGCTCATCCCCTTTATCATAAATCACTGTCCAGGGGACGCCTTCACCAGCTCTTCCAGGCCCAGAGCCACTGATAGGGCATGCCTGTTATTTGCCATTATGTTTTTTCTAGAAGTTGTTGATTGGCAGGTATGACTGTGTTTCTTGCCCTCTCTCCTCTCTGTCACATGGTCAGACCCACAGTATCTCCTGTAAAGGCAGTGGGGGAAAGGTGTCTGAGGGTTTCTAATGAGAAGAATAACAAAAGATTGCTCTTTAGCCTTCCTCAGAAATGCATCAGTTCATGTGTGACACAGATAGATTCAAATTTCTAGAAAGGCCAGCAGAGCTCTGTGCAAGGGTGTGTGTGTGTGTGTGTCTGTGTGTGTGTGTGTCTGTGTCTGTGTGTGTGTGTGTGTGTGTGTGTGTGTGTGTCTGTGTCTGTGTCTGTGTCTGTGTGTCTGTGTGTGTGTGTATTAACACAGGCTGTGTGTGTGTATGTGTGTAAAACTGTGTGTGTGTATGTGTGTGTGTATGTGTATATATGTATAAAACTGTGTGTGTGTGTATGTGTGTGTGTTAGTGTGTGTAACAGTGTGTGTGTGTGTGTCTGTGTGTGTGTGTAACTGTGTGTAAGTGTGTGTGTGTGTGTATGTGTATATATGTATAAAACTGTGTGTGTGTGTATGTGTGTGTTAGTGTGTGTGTAACAGTGTGTGTATGTATAAACGTGGCTGGGGCACCTTGCTGATTGCAGCACCCTGTATCTCTACCTGAAGAGCAAGCTCACAGCTGCGTGATGCGTCCTTCACTTTAATGTGCCATCAATCTTTGGCACTGGAGGGATGCCAGAGCACTCACAACATACACACACACACACACACACACACACACAAAAACACACACACACACATGTGCACACAAATACATATGCATGCATACACAGGCATAGTCACACTCATACCTACATGTGCATATACAAACATCCCGGTGTAAGGCAAGACGAGGAGGAGCCAGCCTCTTTCTGTGACCCACAGGAGCAATGTGGAGTAATGTGGAGTAATGATGAAGTACTGGCAGAACACATTACCCTGGCCACCACAGGGGAAAAAACCATGTTCTGACATGTCAGATAATGTCACACTGGAGACTTTTTGACAATGTTAAATGTGACTCCAAAGCTTCCACACTGAGTAGAACCACTGCTGAAAGTACTTTCATGGAAAATACAATAATCACACTTTATTTAAAGGGTCTAGTTAGGCTGTATGAGGAGGTTCATTCACATTTATGAGAAGCTGAGGATTATAAATATAAACTATTGACTTGACAGTTTATTGCCTCTTTACTACCTGGTAACTAACTATTTACTACACACCTTTAAGATTTGTCTCATTTTTCAAGAATTGATAAATTCAGGAGTTGTCTGAAAAGCAAGCACTTAAAGTAAAATGTTTTTAATAATTGTCAATCTTACTGCCACAATTAAAATGATTTTGTAGTTTCTTGTCTTTTTGAGTTATATTAGAAATTATTAAAGAGTTGTGGTGTTTTAAGTTTCCTCTTCAGTCAAAGGCATGTCCTTGTGGCTGACTCCCACGGGAAAAGTCTTAATTGAGACTGCGCTGAGTTTGAAAGGCCTTTGCACTCATGGTTTTATACATAATTTCTCACACTGAGAGTGTTTGGATGGAAGTACAGCAAGCCATCTGAGAAATAATTGTATTGTCTGGAGGGATTATGTTTGGCACATTGTGGCAGCTGACCAGGAATGGGATAGACGAAGAAGAGGATGATGGGATATTACAGAGAGAGAGGGAAGTGCAGTGACAGTGATGTTTTGCTACAGTGGGAGTGATGCAGAGACAGTTGTATGGTGTTACAGACAATGAGGGTGTTGTTAAGTCAGTGATATTTGGGTACAGTGAGGGTGATGTGGAATTATGTGATGTCATGTTAATTTAGCTGTTAATTCACATGAGACTGTTCAGCTGTGAGATCTGTTGACATACACCTGATACATACACATCTGGTATGAATAAATCCACTGTGACATTAGGGCCACTTTACATTTTCCTGTACATTACATTTATTCAGTGACTTAGAATTTTTGAGCATGTCTGATATTACTTTTTAATCTGATCAAAGATGAGCTGCATGTAGGTTATGAAAGGCCAGAGGAATGTGCAGAAATCTTGGAAAAGGAGTTGGACTGATTTATGAAAAAGAAACAAAAATTCCATTAAACCCTGGTTTATATACGAGAACAAAAGCGCTCAAGACAGCAGGCCTCTGTACCTGAGGCCACAGCTGGCCTGACAGGAAGCTGAAGCCGGCTGACCCATCGGGGAGCACAGGGCGTGAAGCTGGCTCCCTAAATTGGATCAGACCACCTGACCGACTTCGCCAAATGTACTTTTCAGATCCGCCGCCGTATAGTACAATAACTTAGTGGCATTCTTCCATCTGAGAGGGAGCAAGGGTGCTGTGGCCAAAATGCAGCCAACACCCAACGAAAACAGAGACACCTGGCCACTCGAGCGCGCGTGTGTGTGTGTGTGTGTGTGTGTGAGAGAGGCAGAAGGGGAGTACGGAGAGTGGAAGAAAGAAAGAAGAGGAACAGAAAGGAAACAGACGAGGGGCGGACGCTGCGGTACAGTGTGCAGATATTCCGAATGATGAACGCCTTAATAACGTCTCGCACACAACTGCTGAAATGGAATCTGTAGATGCTTTGATTAAACCTGACAAGGACAGATTGAGCTTTGCCTCTGAGAGTCGGAAGAGTCCGAGGGAGAGGGAGAGAGGGAGAGAGGGAGAGAGGGAGAGGGAGAGAGAGAGAGAGGGGAGAGAGGGAGAGGGAGAGGGAGAGAGAGAGAGAGGGAAAGGGGGGAGGGAGAGAGAGAGAGAGGGAAGGGGGGGGGGGAGAGAGCATGGCAGGGGCAGGGAGAGGGCGAGGGGAAAACGAGGTGGAGGGAAAGAGGGAGAAAGAGTGTGAAAGAGTGAAGTGGTGGGCTTGCAGATACAGGTTCCCGAGTGCCGAGCTCTGCCTCTGCAGGATGGCTGCTGCTTCAGTCCGTGCTGTGAGCCAAAGCGCGGTGGAGGGCAGGACAGCAGATTCCCTCACTGCTGGCTTCCCACAAAAACACACTCACATGCTTTTAATTGATGTGTGTCTAGGCAACTCCACTAAAAAACACATGAGAAAGCTTCAATTATTTAGATGGAAAATGAGCACTGTGTGTGCGTGCGTGTGTGTGTCTAACGTGCGCTTGTGCAGAAGTGATTCTGTGGATGGAGTTTTTGTCTCAGGTTTTCTGACTGAAAAGCTCCATTATAGCTCTGCCCTCTCACCCTCACACACTCCACACACACATACACACACACACACACTCAACCCAGATATCATGTGTTTATAGACTCTGAAAAAAGAACTCCACGCAGAGACAGACACAGAGATTCCAGTTCACACATAAACTCTACATCCTGTAAACACTCTGAATACTTCCACTAGCCCTCCTGTAACTACCCTGAATACATCTCCTGGAGCAGTCCCCTTGTAAAAACCCTTTATCAGTCTCTTCTAGTAGCACCCACTATAAAAACACTGAATACGTCTCCTCTAGTAGTCCCCCTTGTAAAAACCCTGAATAAGTGTCCTCTAGTGGTCCCCCTATAAAAAGCCTGAACAAGTCTCCTGCAGTAGTCCCCCCTGTAAAAACTCTTTTGCAGTAGTCTCCTTGTGATAACCCTGTATAACTCTTTTCCAGTAGTCTCCTTGTGAAGTCTCCAGTGGTCACCCTGCCCTCTTGGTGCTGCAGTAGGTCTCCTCTTTGCGTTCTCTGGGTTGGGGGGTACCCATAGGTGCGACATGCATGCGTGTGTGTGCACCACTGCATCCTTAAGTCTCCACTTCCGCGTCCTCCTTCCCCACTTTGCTAAAAATGCGCCTCCTCATAAGGGAGGCGGGAGGCAGGAGGTGGCAAGCCGTTAATGCTGACAAAATGAAGCCAGGACGGGGCTTTGAAACCTACTTATAGTTTGATTACTGGAGGTTTTTAATGTGGCGGGTGGCTGAGGAGTTGGCGCTCGTTAATTGCATTTGGCCCCCGCGATGCGAGCATTTGGGAAGAGGAGGGCAGGAGAGCGGGGGCCCGGCAACGCTGTGGAGTCAGCAGAAAGCACAGGGCAGAGACGATGTGAGGGGGGAACCGAACCAGGCTGAAACTGGATCAGGGAAGTGCATGATGGGATGTCTCCCAGAGGGATGAGAAGCAAACCTGACAATTAAAAAAAAATGAGAAACCCTCCCCCGCTCTGCTGGGTTTGGGTTTTGCCCTCCTCGCAACAGACGGATTAATTAATTGACTACAAAATATAAACAGTGGTGTGTTTGGGGCTAGACACTCACTGTTGGGCCTGTCTGTGTGGCTGGAGACCCAACCGCTTATCAGCCTGTCGTGGGAATCCACCCTCCATAAAACTTTAAATGAACTCTGTCCTTGTAATTCCACTTCTCATCCTCATTTGCAGAGAGATGGGTCTCTGAGATCTCCTGTCTGTCCACTGAGTTTCTCAGATTCCCTGTCTGTCCTCTGAGTCTCTGAGATCTCCTGTCTGTCCTCTGAGTCTCTGAGATTCACTGTTTGTCCCCTGAGTCTCTGAGATTCCCTCTCTGTCCCCTGAGTCTCTGAGATTCCCTCTCTCTCCCATGAGTCTCTGAGATTCACTGTCTGTCCACTGAGTCTCTGAGATATTGCCCACTCCAGGCAAACCAGATGCTTAGGCATCGAGTACCTGACAAACTAATTCTTCATCCTGGATATTATATTGCATTATTAATGCTCATAGGTAATATTGTCATAATTGGCCTCTTGTTATACATAATGCAAACTGGTTATACAATGCTTTGAAATCTGTGTTAAGAAATGTTTTCCTGTTGATGTTTTTTTCCCTGAATGGCTTACAGTGCATCAGTATGTTAATTGTAATACTTTAGAAATGATACTGAGAGGGCTTTATTACTCCTGTCCCAGAGCTTTCTTCAGTTTACTGCTTTTGGTGGGGTGGTCTTTAAGGAAATGCTCCTGTCGCAGAGGAGGCAAATAGCTAAAACAAAGTCAGTTTTAACAACATTATTACCATTATGATGACAACATTTCCATCCTAAGTCAGGGTTTAAACAGTTTTACTGACCATCGAACAGTAAATGTAAATTTGACTTTAGCTCAAATGTAGCTTTGGTTTCCTGACTTAACTTGACGTACTTGTAAAAACAGCAAAAATGTTTAACTGCTAAACAAAATCAGTATTAAAATGTCTTTGTGAACACCAGCAAATATAAAGAAGTGGTCAGACACTTATGCTTTATTTTAACAGCTGGTGAAAACATTGCTACCGACTGTATTAAATATTACATCTTAATAAAAATGGAAAAAATAGTGAGCAGGGATTAAATAGGTAATGAAGTTTTAGAGACTTATTATATAGAAATAATAAGTTAGACAAGTGGACTGAACATGTTCAGATTTTTCTGTAAGTTTACCAGGACTATCACTATCACTATCATTTTTCAGCACATGTGACTATGTTACAGCTAGATATATAAAGGTCAGAATAACACCATTCCACTGATAAAATATAACATTTAAATCTGTAGCCTCATCTTTATTTAAAAAAGATTTTATGTATGTGAAATATTTGAATCTTTAGCCCCATCTGTATTAAAAAAATCTCTTTTAAGAATGTAGTTAGTGAATCAGAAATGTCGACACCCTAAAAATGTCATCCAGGAGAGCAGTTCTCTAGTTTTACGGCGGGAGTTGTCTCTGTTGCTGAAGGGTGTTGTCTCCCCGTGTCTGTCTCGGAAGGTCGCAGCAGTGTGTTAATGTTGGCTGCGTGTGGATTCCAGGCAGGGTGCATGCTGGGACTTAGGCCTAGCTGAGGTTGCCTGTCGATCCTACCGCAGTGGTTTCCATGACGTCACCGTCGTCCTTCAGAGCACCCCAAACTTTGACTGGAGGGGGAGAGAGGTGAGCAGGAGCCCAAGGCAGGGGTTCCCCCCGTGGGGCGGGAACTGCGCTCCTGCGAGCCTCAAACCCCGAACGACCTGCCTGCAAGGGCAGCACTGTTAAAAACAGGCCCTTTGCGGCGATAATAACAGCACCGTTTCCTGATGGCGTCCTGAATCCCCCCATGAATCCCCTTCTGTCCAGAGACAGTTTCAAGATATCCCTCCCCAAGACTCAAATACGCATGTACTTTATAACAGAAAGAATGCGGAGAAGGTCTTATCATTGCCGGTAAGAACAATTGGATTTTTTTTATGTATTAGATGGTGGAAGCTTGCCCATTTTCATTGAGTTATGATAGGGACAAACTTTAGAGATCAATCAGATGATGTCATTGGTCTTTATTCACAGTGCTGATCCTGAGATAGTTTGTTCTTGAGGAATATGTGTTGTGATGTCACCAGTAGGTTGCATGTTTTAGCCCTGGGTCATGTCTTCCACTCATACACTTTCAGCGCGGCGTTTCCCTGGAAGTGCTTCCACAAATATCTGTCTGGCAGAATAAATGGATTGTGGGTAAAGTGTTAAAACTGAATCTGGGTCAGTCACCTCAGGTGCAGTTTTAATACAAAGAAAGCCTTGCAAAAATCAAAACTGTCTCTTAACATGAAATTTTTTCCCCTAAAGAAATGTAGTTGTTTAAAAATAAATCATTGTGTGTTTCATGGAACTTAAAGCTTTCATGTATATGCCACTCGTGAAAATATGCCAGAATAGAAGAAACATTATTTTGAAGATATAATTCAGAAAAGAACCCTCAAAGCAGGTAAAGCAGGGAGTGTGATCTAATGCTTTTACACTGTATGTATAATATTGTATTTATTAGCAATGTATAAGCTGTTTTGAACTGAACTGATGAACTGATGTATGCACTTGTATGATGTATGAACTTGAAGTGATGTATGCTCAGATGCATACATATGCATGTGATCAGCTTCCAAGAGGGAATGGATCAGACAATATATGAAAATGCATTTTCACTGATATTTGTTCACTGAAATTTTCATGTGTGCAAAGAAACCCAGACCTTCAGGAAAGCCCTTGAGCCGGACTGTTCCCCCCTGAGGCTACTGCTGTTCTCATAAAGATCTGATGGGAGGAAAATTCTGTCGTTGCTTTTTTGTCCAAACCCCTTATTTCCTGGTGTCCTTATATCTGTCACGTCTCTTTGTCCCCTCAAACATTTGTTCTGCGGGGAAAAAAGGCCAGTTCCTTATTTCCAGACTCAAACAGCCCCACAGTTCTTCCACAGAAAAAAAACAGCACTAATGGCTGCGGAGCAAATGAGGTGAATTGAAGCGACTCTTTTCTGTTTTTCACTTTAAGAGAGAAAGGAAAAAAGTGTAGGTGAAGAACATCATCTTGAGGATTAGGCCAGCCCCCCCTTCTCCAATCTGCACAATACAATACAAAAGCCATCTTTTATTTATTCTAACAAGCCCTAGGGCAGCTGAGGCCAGCAGTTAGTCATGTTTCCCTAACTGCATTATGATTATTCCTGCTATCATTACTATCCCTCGTTCTGGGCTAAGTGCTTTCTTCACACTCTGTGCAGAGTTGCCAGATAATTTACAGAATCCCCTCATTTTTCTCTGAAATCCCTCCTTGTCGGGTTGGCTCCCATGTATTTTCTAGTTCCCTCCTAAACTGGCAACACTTTTTTTTTCCCCTGAGCTGCAGCGGTGGGATAAATAGCTTTAAAAGGACAGTAGTGGTGCTTCGGCACTATAGGCTCTGCTACTGTGAAAGGAGGCTTTGATGAGGCACAGAGGGTATTTTTCCGGTTTAAAACACAGGCCTGTTTGTGACCTTTCCAGAGCACTCCTGCTTTTTCAGAGGAGGAGAAAACTCTGTGATGGTGCAACCTGCTGGGTGTTATCCAGCAGAAAGAGATGGCTGTCCCAGTCTCTCTACAGAGTGGGCTTTGAGGAGCACAGTGCTTTTGACATTTTTTGAAGTCTGAATGCTGCCATCCTGCTGTTGAGCTGAATAAGAGGCAGAGGGAGAGAGAGGAAGCGAGAGGAAGAGAGGAATTCCAGTGTGACTGTGGGCACAGGGAAACCCTGATTATCTGGCTGCGGAATGAGGAATGTCCTATTCAGATCAGTAAAGCGCCTCTTGTAATTACATTGCAGTCTCTTATCGTGAAAAGGCAACCCAGAGGCAGGGTTATTGAACAGGAAAAACCACAGTTTTAGCACGCAGCTCTGTCCTCGTCTCCTCCTTTGGTTGGCTGGAGATCTGTGCTCTCCGGCAACAGCCTGCGAGTTTCTCTGTTTTTAATCACAGAGTGTGTTTTGATTGGGTTAGATTTGTAACTACTGTGCGGAAGAAAAAAAAAAAAAAGAAAAATCTCATTGCAAGGCTGCCTGTTTTTTGATTATATATGTGTACACTGCATACTGCAGGCGACAGGGGTAAAATGAAAAAGAGAAAAAAAAACAGTAAATCAGATTAATTAAAGAGTATTGATGCATGAGATTACACTGAGAGCCCATGGTGAAACAGAGGTGATTAGATTGTAAGTTAGAGGCAGAGAGGGTGAGAGAGAGAGAGGCCGCAGATGCCTCAAACGGTTGCCCACGGTGACGAGCGTGTGCTCCCAACAGGAGGGTTGGTGGCAGGGAACCCCAGGTGCTTCCTGTCGCCATGGCGATGCTGAATGAAAGCAAACGTGTCAGATTGTGACATTAACCCCCCCGCCCACCGGGTGCAGAGACTGTAATTAGCACTGTCATACTGAATCCAGCGACAGAGTTTTGCCCTAATACACTGCCGTCAGTGAGAGGAAACGCTACATCATACGTATGTGTGCACGGTAATGTGGAGCGGCAGTTCGGCAGACCCAGGGAGCGAGAGAATTACCATATTTTAACAATGTGCCACTGTTTGCATATTGCTAAATTACTCTGTGGCAGCAGGGGTGCAATCGTTTAGGCTCGATAAAGAGACGAGGAAAAAAGATGAGTCCCGTGTTGCCGTGTCTGTTGTGTGAGCGCTTTTTTTTTTGGCCAGCCGTTCCAGAGTGTTTGTTTTTCCTCTTTTGCAGAGCCTGATCTTGTACACACAAATAGACACGTTAAAGAAGACAGCCGGGGAGAGAGGGGCAAGAGGGAAGAGTGAGAAAAAACTTGGTTTGTTTGGTTTTATGGCTCCTGACAAGAGGCAGACAGGCCCTTTTCTTTAGCGGGTTTTCTACCGGAGAGAGAGGTTCACAGGGGGGCCTGATTAGCATTGGAGTCCATGTCCCACTGCTGTGACTTCAGCCGGGGAAGGGGGGAGGGAGGGAAAGCTCCAGATTTGCCAGCTCAGCACTTTCGTGCCAGGAGAGAAAAGTCATTGGGGAAACTGTCTGGTGAACCGATGTTAAGACCACAGGTTCTGAGATGCTCCCGCACTGTTTACAGGTACGCCGTGTACAATTAGCTTCTGCGTAAGCAGACAGCGTTGGCTGTCAGAGCTACGGTGTGCATTCCTCTCTTCAGTTTAAACTTTCCCTCTTTCCTGTTCCTCCCTCTCTTATTTGCTAGTGATGATGGGATAGGAGCAGCAGATTTTACATTTAAAACCAACACGTTCAGCCCTATGCGCATGACAGTTCTTTTTTTGTTGTTTGATTTGCCAAAGTTGTCCGTGGCGAATGCCCCTCGGGTCAGGGAGATGCGGCTGCTCAGAATGCCATTCTGCATGACCTGCAGGGCGCTACAGTGGTGCTGGGATCAACAGCACAGGTGTGTGTCTGTCCTGGGTAAGAGAGTGTGTGACAGGGTGCGCTGTGTTACGTGGTGAGTGGGCTGCGTTACACAGTGAGCAGGCTGCCTTACGCAGTGAGTGGGCTGCGTTACGCAGTGAGCAGGTTGTGTTACACAGTGAGGGGGCTGCGTTACACGTTGAGTGGGCTCCGTTACGCAGTGAGCGGGCTGCGTTACGCAGTGAGCAGGTTGTGTTACACAGTGAGGGGGCTGCGTTACACGTTGACCGGGCTGGGTTACACAGTGAGCGGGCTGCGTTACACAGTGAGCGGGCTGCGTTATGCAGTGAGCGGGTTGCGTTACGCAGTGAGCAGGTTGTGTTACACAGTGAGGGGGCTGCGTTACACGTTGACCGGGCTGGGTTACACAGTGAGCGGGCTGCGTTACACAGTGAGCGGGCTGCGTTATGCAGTGAGCGGGTTGCGTTACACAGTGAGCAGGCTGCGTTACACAGTCAGCGGGCTGCGTTACACAGTCAGCGGGCTGCGTTACACGGTCAGCGGGCTGTGAGAGGTTGAGCAGTGATCAGAGGGGCGTAGTGGAGGGGAATGCGTGTCCTGCCAGCTCCTGTCTGCGCCTGTCTGTGTGAGAGCTCTCAGCCGCAGCCAAACAGCTGTACTCACTGTTTTCTGTCCGGCTCAGCGAGTCGTGGACTCGGCAGGAGCTTTACTTTGCAGCACCAGCGCAGGGCTTCGATCAAAACCCCTGTGGGATCGAGCGTGGGACTGGATGGGGTGATGGGGTGGTGGGGGATTGGTCTGCTTCCTATGGGGGGTCAGAGTTCCCAACATCCTTTCAGCAAGGGCATAAAGTAAACTGTGTAATCCTCTAGCCGTGAGAAAGGGAAACAGTAATGTGATTCTCTCTGGAGATGAGTTTGCAGAGGGCAGAGTGGGGATGGACCCTTTCTCTGACCACTTCTAGCCTTATCTGATCTGCAGTCGAGCAAGGGTTTGGGTCTGGGTAATTCTTGGATGGGAAAAAGAGCAGTGGAAAGTGTGACTGGGGGGGTGGGGGGTGGGGGTGATCCGTTCAAGTTTAAGTGTCTGTTTTCACCTCCGAATAGATAACTCTGTGACACAGACAGCTTTGCTTTAATGAAAACAGAAATGCTGCAGGGTTTTTTCAAGAAAAAAAAGAGGATTGGTCTGTAGCCATCCAGCTTTGACACTTTACAATGTTACAACACCACGGCTGACTAAATCGATCCTCTCCCTCCCTCTCTCTCTCCCTCTCACCCCCTCTCCGTCAGGTGCTGGCCTCTCGCCAGTTACTCAGCCTTTGTCCAAGTGATCGTTAACGTAATTAACGTCTGTAACGGGTCGAGTTTCCGAACCTCCGCAGCGGTTTTTCCGATGATCCTCTCTCTCCCCTCCAAACCGCCCCCCGGGGTGCCATCCTGTCCTCCTCCTCCAACACCAGCGCGGCTGTAAAGAGCACACTGCACCGTCTCTGCCTCTCTTTCTCTCTCTCTCTCTCTCTCTCTCTCCTCCGCCACCTGTCCCCTTCCCTCTCTCCCTCTCTCTGCTTCATGCCTCTGACTCCATCTCTCACTGCTGTTTTCTCTAAGACTGTCTTTTTTTTTTTTTTTTAACACACTCCCTCTCCATCTCTTTAACTTCGTCCATTCCCCTTGGTCTAAGCTGTGCATCATTAAGCTTTAACGGGGGAAAAATTAAAACTGTTCCTTTAATTATCGTTGAGCAACACCTTCCCTCCTCCCTGCAATGATATTGGGTGGCTGTGTATGTGCGCTTGCAAGTCTATGTTTGTGTGTGTGTGTGTGTGTGTGTGTGTGTGCGCGCGCCTGTGATTGCACGTGTATCCAGAAGTGAGGGAGAGATAAAGGGGGAGGGTGACACTTTATTTTACCACCTTTTATACTGTTACAAAACCGTTTACAAATATATTGCTCCCAATTAATTAGTTACAGCTGTTTTTCCAGTGTTCATCAAACAGAGAGCAAGGAGTAAAAGGGTACTAAATGTCCAATTTTCCAGTTTTGTGATGCACTTTAGATGTAAATGAGTGCAGGAGACCTAACTATGATTCTACTCATGGCAAGAGGAAACTGCCTGGCACATGTTTAGGGCAAGAAAGTATACTTTAATCCAAACAGGCTGAGCACCGAGGTCATGTATCAGAAAGGGAAAGGTTAGCGATCGAACAGAAAGTGCTCTTCGGCTGGTCATCTCACCAACCGTGTTTAACCGGCGGCCGTGTGAAGTGAGGTCAAGGGCGGTGAGAATGGCGGTTTGATCACGGTGTGAAAAGGGTGGTGTTCGGATGGACACATTCGCAGAGTGGGAATGACCGTGTTTAGAATGAGATGATTGATCGCGCCATTAGGAAATGATTTTACTCGGCTGCTTTTCCCCATTTATCTTGGTCAAACGCAGCATTAAGAATGTAAGGGGCTTACTTTGGGTAATTTTATTGTGAGCGTGAAAACGAGTGCTGCAAGATTAGCATATTAGCAGCAGAGGCAGTCTTAGCTGTAATGAGAAGTAGCTTTAAGTGTGGTAATGTTAGCAAGAGGTAGTCTTAGTACATGCTGTTGTAGCAGAAGATAGTGTTAGCATTAGCTGTAGCTGTAGTTACAGTGATAGCAGTAATTGCAGTTGTAATTGTAGCATTAGCACTATCAATAGCTAATGTTCTAATGATAGCGGAGTATGTAGTTGCAGCAGTAGCGCTAACAGCCGCTTTTTTTGCTATGATAGTAGAATATAAAGTTGCAGCAGTAGTAAAAGTAGCATTATCATTAGCGGTAAATGTTCTTGTAGCAAAACAGCGTGGCACAAAGTCATTCCCTGCACACATTATGACTGAATACTAAAAAAAAAAAAATCAATTAAATCATAAATTTGCTGTTTGCAAAATTAACACAACAACAAAGGAATGAAATTGCTGGTGGGGAGGCGACCGCGCGTGTCATCGATCTGTTGCTGTAAAATTCAATCGGAAAAAAGGGCCACCAATCGATCACAAAACCACGGCTTCAGCGTCGATGTCCCGAGGCACGTTCAAGCATCGTACATTTGCCAGAAAGAACAGAGTAACAAAATTAATGGGGGAATATTCCGAGATTGATTATGAATTTTCTTGTACTTAAATTTGAATTTAAATGAAGTTTTCGGCGGTGTGTGGCGTTGCGTGCCGGCCGTGTACACGCATCGCTCCGCGGCTCTCTGAGGGATGAGGGATCAGAGGCAGGGTCCCCGCGCTCTCCCTCGGAGTGAAATATCAGGCGGGCCGGTGGCCCCGACAGGCAGGGTTTTGTTAAGCACCGCCACGCTTGAGCAGTTTATCGACGGTTTGTGTAGAGGAGGGTTCGTTTTTTATTTCCAGCATGAATCTTTTTCTAATGAAATAACTGTGTCATCTCTGTCTACCCCCACCCCATCCCTCCTTACCCCTCTCCACATTTGCTTTCTCTCTCTCTCTCTCTCTCTCTGGTGGGGAGGGAAGTAATGGTCTGGTATCCCCTGCTGATTGGGTGATGTATGGTGTTATTTGGAGGGACGCAAACCTACATAACTCAGTGCACAGGCCGCGGACGCAGGGAGACACACACCTCCCTAACTCAGCGATGTAACCATCCGTGCACGCCCCACGTCTTTACCGACGGGAATGACGCCTCCGGCCTGCCGCTGCCTCCAGCCGGACCGCGTCCTTCAAGCCCAAACGCCCCCACCGAGACTCAGGGCGGCTTCGGTTCCACCCACAGCCACAATGTGACAGCGCACACAGTGCATTGTGGGAAAAAAGCATGGTGCAGTGGAGCTCAGTGGGGAGACTCAGGGTGGCTTCAGTTCCATCTTAAAGATCTTGCACCACATGCAGCTGCAATGTGTCACCCCGCACAGCATTATGGGAAAAAGCATGGTGCAGGGGAGTTCAGAGAGTGTCTGTGGTGGGCATTGGTCCAGGTGTTTCCTAGCAGTCTATGTGATGGCCCCATGCTTTCTGGTCCTGCGGAATGCAGACCACAGCTTATGATGCTCCATGTCAGACAGGCGGGATCGGTGTGTTGGGGGTGTGGGATCAGTGCGTTGGGGGATGCGGGATCGGTGCGTTTGGGGGTGCGGGATCGGTGCGTTGGGGGTGTGGGATCGGTGCGTTGGGGGCGTGGGATCAGTGCGTTTGGGGCAGGAGCGGGAGGCTGCTTCTGACAGATACAGCGCCACACCACAGTGTAGCAGCATCCTGCAAACTGCCAAATCTGATATACAAGCCTTCCCCACACACACATCTTACTCTCACTTTAACCTTCACAGGACCTGAGTGTCTGTGAGTGTGTGTGTGTCTGTGTGTCTGTGTGTGTCTGTGTGTGTCTCTGTGTGTGTGTGTGTGTGTGTGTGTGTGCAAAAGTGTGAGTCTCTGTATGTGTTCATGTGTGTTTGTGTGTGTGTGTGTGTGTGTATACACGTGTGGGTGGGTGTCTGTGTGTATGTATGTGTGAGTGTGTGTGGGCATGTATGCATGTATCTGTGTGAGTGTGTCTGTACGTGTGTGGGGGCATGTGTGTATGTGTGTTCATACAGGTTTGTTGATTAGTCTGCGTGGGGCTTCCTGAAGGAGGGAAATCTGAGGACAACATTACGATGAACACTGTGCATCTGCTGGTCTTGCTCCTCAGATGAGCAGATTGCTTTCCAGATGCACCAAGGTGTTTGTCCCTGTTTTTCTACTGCACAGGTTAAATCTTCTACAGCTCAGAAGCAATATGGGAGCTTCTTTTTTTAAACGTAGGGCTACAATCCAAAGACTTATTTTACCGACGCCCCAATAAACCCAATTCTCATACATATTTGATCCCGCTCATTAAAACTTCATTGTAGCGCAGCGCCTAAGCATTCTGCCATATCCGTTTATTATTCATCCTTCTTCAGAGCTTCTGAGAAAACGAGGTCTTTCACAGAGCCCAACCTGCCCTGCGTCACCAGAGGAAAACAGAGACGCTGCAAAGGAGAAATAAAGTTGTTCTTCAGCAGGAAATGGAAACCCCAATGAGCTCTGTAAACTGCTTCTCTGTGAACTAATATATTTTCCGAAACAGTTTTTTTGTTTTATGTTTGTTTTTTTTTGCAGCTGAGCTGCGTAGACAGAAGCGGGAAGCCGGTAATTAAGCACACTGCCTCCGACTGTTTGCTCCTCTGCCCTGCGTCAGACACGCTGAAAGCCTCCTAACGCCGTGCAGCTTTTGTGATGCATGCTTTGTGCAGCTCGCCCGCTCCTCCTTTGAGTCGAAACACGCCGGGACAAATTTCGCCTTTTAAGACGCACCTGCAGCTAATCCATCTCCCGGAATGCCACCCAGCCAGGGAGGCCGGGGTTTGCTGTGCAAATAGCAGGTGGTATCGAGCGTAAGGTGTGGGGCCCGGGCTAACGTGCTCTGCTCTTAACCCTTTTCTCCCCAGAGCCCCAGCTGAAAGGCATCGTCACGCGCCTCCACTGCCGGCACGGCTTCTACCTCCAGATGCTGCCGGACGGCACCTTGGACGGCACGAAAGACGAGAACAGCTCCTTCCGTAAGTTTGTGTGTGTGTGTCTGTGTGTGTGTCTGTGTGTCTGCCTATCTGTATTTCTGTGTCTCTTTGTCTGACTGTCTGTCTGTCTGTCTGTGGAAAGCCTGTGGGTACACTGAGGTAACAGAGAGGCAGGTGGTGAATAACATTGTTACTAACATTTAATTAACAAATCCAAAGGAACAGACCTGCGCTCCCAGAATATGTACATATTGGAGTTCCATGTGACTTTTTGGACATAAGCACCCCAGTAAGCATTAAATGCCGACTGAGCACTTTTCGCTCTGTTGAGTGGGGCCGAATAAAGCTCCACAGTGTCCCCCCGCATCCCATCACACTAACGCCAAACACGGGAGGGGTGCCCCCGGGAGGGCCGAGGGTGAAACTCCAGCCCGCAGAGCCCTAAATGGCTGTGGATTTAAAAGGTGCCTATAAAAGAAACAAGAACCCAGGAAGGTATTGATTAAGTAATTCGGTACCGCCTTCGATAAAGTAATTAAGAGCCGCAGAGGAACAGCAGCGGGGCGTACAGTGGGAAGCCCCAGGCCTGCAGGCCCTCTGCCCGACGCGCTGCCTGCTTATTTCCCCAGCCGGGCTCCATTACTGACGCAAAGTTACTGCTCCCATTATATTGCTTTTCTCCCCCCTTTCAGGCCTTTAAAACTGTCGCGATTATGAGCACCTGAACGTTTCCCACAGTCCTCTGCTGCTGCACCTGCAGGGCTCTCAACTGGAGGATCAGTGAAGCATTGTGGCTGTGATAGAGCGTACCAGTAAAATAATGTCATAAAACGTGTCACTTTTTCAGGGTTTTCCTGTGAACATGATGGAAAAATACCCCTCACCTCTGGGTTAAATCTTCCGTTATTCTAGTATTTTCCAAATGGCTTGCTGCACCCTCAAATCTTGTGTTACTGGCAAATTACTAAAAATTATTAGTATGAAAATAGTTGGGTACTGCTATAGTACACTCATAGTATTAATAATTAATACTAATCATTAATATTAATACTTATTAATACTACAAAAACTATTTTGCTGCTAATGCTCTTGTCAAGGTTATCAAGAGTTCCCGAACCCCAGAGACTTTTCTTCCCACAATGCTTAATGCTTAATGTAGTTCCTCTTATCATTAATCACATTTTAATCAACTTTGAAATTTCTGTTTGATAATGAGTGACTCATGGTACTTTATCAAACACTTAAAATTAAAATGTATTATATCATAAATCCAATCTGAATCAACTCATCTTGTAGTGTCTTTGAACAGCCCCAGGATATTTGCTTAGCACCTTTTCCCTGCTCCAAAACCATCTAACCCTTTAGGAATACGGTGTCATTTTTACAGGAATAGTCCTAATTTATCCCTAAATTATTATTCCAAGATCTTACATAAGATGCCGGGTAGAATAGCTGGCCTGTAGTTTCCTAGATGTGATCTCCCTTCCTATTTATTGGTATTATATTGTCTTATTTCAGTGACCATTTCTCTCCATGTTGTGTAAGGATTTTTGGTTGGATGGTTTATAAATAATCATTCTTTTTCTTTCCTTTTTCTTCCCTTTGTTAAGAGGGCTTGGGAATATAACATCAGTGCATGCTAATGTAGTTTGTCTAAAGTTTTTGTCAGTTTTACAGAACTTTGCTGTAAGAACTTTGCTTATTTTGGTATTATCCGATATTTGGGGATCAGATGCAAATGTTGGCATATTTCTGACTTCTCTCTTTGTGAAGCTTCCAGCAATCTATCAATTCAGCACGTCTGCAGTATCTTTATTCTAACAAAGAAAAAAAAAGCCATTCTGCTTTGTGATGCACTTTGCCTCTTCTCTAACCACCCATTTTCAGCTACAGTGGAGAGGAATGTGTTGAACATTACTGTGTCTTTGGTTTGAGGCTCAGGTGTCCTGGGACATTATGGTTGTGTGTGCTGTCATGTGCAAACTGAAATTATGGCGAAATCACTGCAGACCTTTGATAGTTGTGACTTGGTCTTTGGGAAAAATGGTGGTGGATAGTTATGATTCATTGTGTAAGGATTTTGTGTTTGAGTAAAATGGTTGTAGATAGGTTGTAGGTAAATATAACTAGGTGTGTTATGATCATTTCTTTGAATAAAAGGGCTGAAAACAGGTACAGTGCTGTTATTGTTATGCTGTCTTTGGGTAGAAGGGTTATAGATGGTGTGAATCCCCATAAGTCAGGCCAGCCCCAGGTTGTCTACATAGTTCAGGCCCATTGCGGGATTGCAGAGCGATGGGGGGTCATCTGCTGTACAGCTCTTTAATGTAGCCAGAGTATGTGCATATTTCTGTTAGTGTTACTATGTATGTGTGTCTCAGGACGTCACTGTGACTGTCTCACATACCTCTCTCCAAAGTCTGATTTATGCTGAAACTTCAGTCACATGACTTTGAAGGTGGAATTTTTATAAGTAAGTAAGTGTGTGTGTGTGTGTGTGTGTGTGTGTGTGTAATTATGCATGTTACTGCAGCTTATGCAAGAAAAAAAAGACCCAGAAAGGCCAATTCAGCAGCTGAGGAGATAAATAATTAAGGAGGCAACACAGGTTTAAAGCCCAGAGTTCCTCTGCAAGTGGGGATGGAGTCAGACCCCATTTCTGGGCCTTCACACACACACAAACACACACACACACTCACACACACACACACACACACTCACACACACACACACACACACACGCACGCACATGACTCCCCGTGATCAGAGGCACCTGGGGGAGCCCCACAGATCTGCTCTACCTGACGCGTGCCTCATCGGCTGTCTGTTTGGCCCTCCGCTTCAAACCAGCGTTAACATTTGCCAGACTTAACGACTACAGTCAAATCAAATTGTACTTGATAGACCGTGTGTGACAGTCCCTCTCACTGCTTCTGTGGGTATGTACCGCTGCTCTGCCCAGTGTCTTTAGCTTTTCTACGTCTGACACACATGCAGTGAGGCAGCAGTGTGGCGCAGCGGTAAGGAGCAGGGCTCGTAACTGAAAGGTTGCTGGTTCAACTCCCTGGTGGGGCACTGCCGCTATACCCTTGGGCAAGCTACTTAAGCCAGTGTTGCCACAGTAAGTATCCAGCTGTATAAATGGATAAAAATGGTAACCTGTGTGAGTTGCGCTAGATAAGAGCGTGTGTTAAATGGCAAGCATGGGGACTAGCTTCGGGGTTTTCCCAGGAGGTTAGCTGCTCTGTCCGTAACAGCTTCCCCACGGCACCTCCTCGCCTGGAGGACCCGTCTGCCTCACCTCCACGCTGGCACCACATGTCCCACAATGCCCCTGGGAAATGTGCAGAAGCAGATGGTTTACAACTCGGCCGAATGTCAGCTTCCACGGGTGCAAACCAATGCAGCCACCTCATATCTCTCTCTCCCTCTCTCTCTCTCTCTCCCTCTCTCTCTCCCTCTCTCTCTCTTGCTCCCTCTCTCTCTCTCTCTCTCTCTCTCTCTCTCTCTCTCTCTCTCCTCCCTCTCCCTCCCTCTCTCTCTCTCTCTCTCCCTCTCTCTCTCTCCCTCTCTGTCTCTCTCTCTCTCTCTCTCTCTCCCTCTCTCTCTCTCTGTCTCTCTGATAATTAAGTAGAAAGGCTGCCACTGGAGCAGGCCGTGGGGCTGGCCCGTTGCCAGGCGTATTACACACTGCGGCTGGTCCACGCTGCCAGTTAATTGCTCATTATACTAAAGCCATCCTGTCGTATTGATCCCTGCGGCCCGGCGGCGGAGAGCGGTGCGGGGCCAGTGACGGGCCGCCTGGGCTGCCGAGAGCCGAGAGCTCGGCCCGGCGGCACCGACCCCCGCTACTCCCCCGAACCCCGCCCGGCCCTCCCTTCAGCTGGCAGCGTGCACCGTGCCAGACCGCAACACCGCGCCCCCTCTGCACCCTCCTCGAACCCCGGGGGGAGCAACCCGCCCAGCCGAAAGATGAGGTGCCTGTGGGAGACGGGTGTGTTCAGCTACAGTGTCTCACTGTCAGACAGGACATGAGCGTGGCCGATGCTTTCTGTTCTCTCTCTCTCTCTCTCTCACACTCTCTCTCTCTCACACACACTCTCTCTCTCTCTCTCTCTCTCTCTCTCTCTCTCTCTCTATCTTTCTTCCTTTTTCAACCTGTCTTTCCCTCCTTACTGCTACCTTCCCTCTTCCCCCTTCCCTCTCTCTCTCTCTCTTTCTCACACACACACACACACACACACACACACATACACACACACACCCTCCCGCCATGTGTCCTGATCAGGTGTGGAGTGTGAGAGCCGGGGCTGATGGGACACATTTGGCAGCTCCGTGGCAGACAGACAAGGAATGCCTCCCAGCTGACCAGCTCTCTGCGCGGGCAGACACAGATGCAGTCACACAACAGCTGGGGGGACAGAGCGGCAGGAGGAGGCCTTCAATTTAGGACAGGCAGATGGGGAGGAGAGAGATGCAGAAAAAGGGAGTGAGAAAGAATAGAGAGAAATGTGGAGAGAGAGAAAGGTGGAAAGAGAACAGAGAGAGAAATGTTAGGAGAGGGAAGAAGGAGGGAGTGGAAGGTTGAGACAGAAACAACAGAGAGAAAGGTGGAAGAGAAAGGCAGGGAGAGTGAGAGATGAAGAGCAGAGAGAGAGGAGGAAGGGGGAGGAGGGGTAAGAGAGAGGAGACAGTGAGGAGAGAGCGGACAGCGATGGATTTGGCCTGTTTTTAACGTCTCCATCCAGTGGAGAAATTGGCTTTTGTTGGCTTTTGTTTGGGCGCTCGGTGCACGGCGCATCGGAAAGCAATAAAGAGCGTCAGCTGGATTTCCTGACTTTTATCCCCGCTGATTACACAGCCTGGTGATGTGAGAGTGAACTCATCCCTGCCCCACACTCTCCAAACACACACAGCACGGCGGGCACTGACCGAGGCACTGACACGCACTGCTTACTGCGAGAGGAAGAGAGGGAGAGGGAAGGGGAGAATGTGAGTGTGAGAGAGAAAAAGAGGGAGGGAGAGAGAGGAGGAGAGAGAGGAGGGGAGAGAGGGGGAGGCAGGGAGAGAAGAGGGAAAGAAGGAGTGGGGTTGGGGTGGGGGGGGGGGGGAGAGAGCCGGAAAGGGGGGTGTAGAGGAAGCAATGGGTTTAGGTTATACCCTGTCCTGCCATGAACTCCACTGTCCTCGATTTGTCTCTCTGAGCACTTTTCATAACACACCCAACAGGAACAGGCCAGAGCCTGCCACACACAGGGGAACACCTCTGAACATCACCATGGCAATGAGGGGTGACGGACAGCGTGTCCACCTGAATGTCATGTGACTTGAATTTCTATCAGTGATCTGAGACACAGGCACTGTGGTCCATGGTACCATAATATTCCAATAAACTTTAATCAATCGTTAATAAAAAAAATATATTCGCATTGGCATTGGCATGTTGGCATTTTTACAAGTTAATTCATCACAATTTGCTGAAACAGATAAAAAGCTCATAGCTTAATTTCTCAGAATGCATGCTGGAATCACACTGCACACTATACCTGATCAATCACTCAGGTGAGCATTCAGGCAGGCTGAGTGATGGAAACTGTAATTAAAAAATCACAATTCCCAGACAGACCTCTCCCTGTCCCAGAGAGCTCTCCCGTAGCAGGGCAGTAATAAGGCTTATTCAGCGTCAGGAACATTTACAGTCTGTTACATCAGTCCCTGCAACCCTGAGCTGGGAAAATTAAAGTCATCCTTCTGTCACCTCTGTATAAAACCTACATCCCCCTGAATGCTGGAACAGTGTGATGGATCTGTGTGGGGGAAAACTGTGCTGGGAAACACTCAGGGGAACCGGTGTAAAGTGAGTGTAGAGTGGTACCAGTGTGATGTAAAGTGTAGTGTAGAGTGTAAAGTAGTGTAGTGTAAAGAGTGCAGCAGTGGTTATCGCTGCTCCTGTTGTGTCACACATGTCTCTTTCATCAAGAGGAGCCTGCAGCTGTGTTGATGTGACAGTGAAGAGAATGAGAGAGAAAAGCCAGGGGACCCAGACCTGTGAGAGCTAACGTTGCAGATGTACTTTACTTCTGTGAAATTTACGGTACGACAGCTGGAGACTGGTAAAAATGGTCAGAGGTCGGAGGTCAGAGATCATCATGATCATTAAATTTCCAAGAACAGGGAAAAATATGCTGATGTGACCACTGCTCCCCTCTGGGAGATGCTGGACCAGAATGGAGTTTACTTTCTTTCAGTCTCTCTCCCCCACAGGGAGCACACAATTAATCCCTTGCTCCCTCTCAGAGGACAGCGCAGTGAAAACTACCCCCCACGCCCTCACCCCATCTCACTCCTCAGCTTTCCTTTCATTTAGTTATTGTTCAAATGATCTCAAGGCCTGAATTGACTCGCAAAATTGATTTGGCGAAGCCTCCATCGCCGCTCTCTCTCCCCCTCCCCCTGCCCCTCCCTCCCTCCCTCTCTCGCTCAGAGGGCTTTAATTAATCTGGCTTCTCCTCTGAGCCGATCAGAACATTTCAAGAAGGAGGGGAAAAAAAAACAGACACTGACCTGTTATCACACCGGGTGCTGTGTAATCCAAGCGATAAGCACGCCGCCTTTGATTGAGTGAGAAAAGAGGACAAACGATCATACCGGGCCCGCTGTAATAGGCTCTGCCCCCCAACCCCCCCTCCCCAGGCCTCTCATACTTTGAGGTAAATAAGTTTCTAAAAAGAGAGAGGGAGTGGCCACAAAAGGGGGTGGGGTGTAGTTTTCCCCCTAATGTTGAGCACCTGCACGCTGTTTGATGCCCCCAACAAACAAAACTGAATTCTTTAATGAGTAAAATAATGAATAAAAAGCCAGCAGTTCACTCTCGGAGGCCTTGTATTTGGTTCTGTCTGCAGGTTTCCCCAAAGGGGTGACTCGGCATGGAACTGAGGGCTGTGGCCTCGACCGGGGAACCACGGCAAGACGGGTTTGACCGAGAACGGTAGCGTTTTCTTTTTTCGGCCGCAGCGCACAATCTCTCATGCCTGCCGCTTCCTTCAGCGCTGTTTTCAGTCCTTGAAAGAGCAGGAAATGCTGAACAGGGTAAACTGGGACTTTATGAATCAGCTGTCAGATGAATAATTCACAGGGCGATGAGCGCCGGGCCTCTGAGGGCTGCCGTTGGCATGGCGATGATGGGTCAGAATAGTTATGATACATCGATGCGCAGCTTGTCTCTGTCTCACCTGCGTGTGAAGGCCGCTGTGCAGTCAGGGGGCGTTAAATCGACGCCCTTCTGATGGGCAGGAGTGCGTACCGAGAGCCTGGAGCAGGCACCGGGCTTCCTCTGGAAAACAGGCAAAGCTTTGTTTTGTTGCCTTTTGTGGCCGTTTCATTTCTGGGCCACATTACCTGTAAACTGGGATGCATATTTGAGGCCAAGGCTGAATGTGAATGGGTCACTCGGTTTGAAACCAGGCCATTTTTGACCTCATTTCGGTAGATTTCAGAGAATGGGGCCACAGATGTTTGCTTAGGGGAGTAATAAGAGCAAAATTTAAAAAAAAAGAAAAAAAAGGAAAGATTTGGTGGAGAAACAATCACTCTGGGGCTTAAAAATCTGAACATTTGGGGGATTTTAAGGTCGTTTGAACACAAAATGTGTCGTGTGGTATTTTATCTGCACGCATTCTTATCTTAAATCCTTTTTTTATTATGTTTCTCGCAACTGTACACCCCAATCATATATACTTAAACTTTGCATCATATCTCACCCTATGTCCCCATATGGTCTGAGAATAAAAAAATATTTGTAAAAATAAAATGAAATGAAAATGATAAAATTGCACATCAAAGCTTACAAGTGAAACTGTGAAGCATGAGATGCAGATAACAAAGATGATAATTGAAATTATAATAGGGGGAGATCAGAGCATCATGCAGAGCATCAAAAAGGAGTTCTTTAGAGAATGTACAAGCTGTAGAGGTCCTGTATGCGTGTGGAATATCATGTTAGGCCTAACACATGGCTCTCCTGCCGTTCTCCAAACACAAGCACACACCAATTACAGGACCACGGGGCCAAAAAGAACAGGTTTGAGTGTGGAAAGAGAAACAGTGAGCTGACCGAGGTCAAAGGTGAAAAGTTTGCTTTTTAGCTGGAGGGCCGAATGAATCAGGCCTGTGTTTTTCTGTGACCACCAAGGTGGTCTGATCTGAAGCAGCTCCATCCGTTAGAGTTCAAAGTAAATCCCACAGTGTCCGTTCCACCAATACTTAAAGTATGAAAAATTTACAAAAATGAAGGGGGGAAAAAGTCCTCATTCAGCATATTCTGCAGAGACCTTCTGTCCTGCTTAACGTTTCCCTGCGGTTCAAAGCTCCTGAATTTACTCTTTTCTTTAATGCCTAATTCACAGCAATTCACACTCAAAATCGCTGAAATCCTGACTTGTGATTCTGCTTGTCCTCAGGGCCAGAGGAAGAAATCGTTTTTTTTGTTCATAAGTCATTTTCTGTTTGTTTCTGCTGCGTCCGAGGAGGATGGGAGATGATTGAATGGCTCCGCTGTCTCTCCGGTCTGTGGCTGGTGTAGAATCGAGGGGAAAATTGCCTCAGCGTCTGTCTTTCTCTCACTCTCTGTTCTCCTGCAGTGCTGTTCAACCTCATCCCGGTGGGCCTGCGCATCGTGGCCATTCAGAGCACCAAGACCGGCCTGTACATCGGCATGAACAGCGAGGGGTACCTCTACACCTCCGTAAGTCACAAACACGGCCGCCCCGTCGCCTGCCTCAACCGTCACACTCGCTGACGCTGTCACCAGCAGCGAGGGACACCTCTGCGCATCAGTCAAACAAACTATGCATTATTGTGAAATTTATGACAGTGATTGCATTTTGAACAGTGTAGCACCGTTGTTAAGGAGCAGGACTCTTAACCAAAAGGTTGCCAGTTAAATTCCCCATGGGGGCACTGCTGCTATACCCTTGAGCAAGGTACTTTATCCACAATTGCCTCTGTAAATATCCAGCTGTATAAATGGATGACATTGTAAAAAAAAAAAAAAAAAAAAAAAAAAACCTGTAATTGATGTAAGTCGCTTTGGATAAGAACGTCTGCCAATAATGTAATGTAATGATAATATTGATTATTACTGTTAATTGTTGTTATAGTTGCTAGTAGTATTTAGCAGTGAAAAGGTAGTCAATGTAGAGAGTTACAGGTCTGGCAATTCTAAGTAATATGCTGCTAAGCCAATTTCCTACTAGTTCTATTAGTGCATGTGTGTGTGTGATTGGGTGTATTAGTGCTTGACTGGTGGTGTGAGCGTGTTATAGTGTGTGTGTGAGTGTGTGACTATGTGTGAGTGAGTGTGTGACTGGGAATGTGAGTGTGTGACCGTGTTTGAGAGTGAGTGTGTTACAGGGAGTGTCAGTCTGTGAGTGTGTTACTGGAAGCGTGAGTGTGTGTGTGAGTGTGTATGAGTGTGTGTGAGTCTGTGACTGTGTGTGAGAGTGTGTGTGTCTGTGACTGTGTGTGAGAGTGTGTGTGTGAGTGTGTTAATGGGAGTGTGAGTGTGTGTGTGAGTGTGTTAATGGGAGTGTGATAGCACACAGTGTGATAGGACACTGTAAATTTGTGGATGCACAGCTGTGTAAGGGAGCGTGCCATCTCCGTATCTCACACAGTGAGGATGAGATATCAAGAGTCTGCTCCCCAGGCAAGACAGCGATCAGGATGCAAGGAGGAGCATCTTTTTTTAATTCTACGTGAAGTAAAAAGGGGATGGATTCCCTTTTGAAGTAGATCCCTGTGCACGCTTCAAAGTACACATACTGCTTGCACGGGCAGTTTGGGCTAATGTTCCACGTGCAGCTCCAGTTCCACCACAGTGAGGCCGGCTGCCCTCTCCTTCCTGCCCCGTCTGCTGTCTGCTGCAGGATAAACGAGCAGCTCTCCCCCCTCCCACACCCTCCTTCCGGGGGACACCTAGGGAGGCATTCTCCTACCGGAGGGAAAGGTGACCCATTTTTCCAGGGGGGTGCAACCACTGAAAACACGGAGGGAAGGCGAAACGAGCCACTGACGGTCCGCTCTGACTTCACTGGCGTGCTCACACTCCCATTGTTTATTGCTCTGAGTGATTCTGAGGACAGACCCAGAAATAGACGTCCTGTCGGTGTAGACTCAAGGCCATAGACATGGCACAGAGGCGTGGGGAAGTAGAGCAGCGCTCTTCAGTTCAGAACAAGTGCTTCCACCCAGCGAACACTGCGGCCAACCCTACACTACCAGAAAACCAACACCGCAACCAAACGTACACTAACAGCAAACCAACAATGACATTAAAGCAACATTACCACCAATCAAACACTGATGTTAAAGCAACACTGCAACCAAATGTACACTAGCAGCAAACCAACACTACCTCTAAAAATACACTAGCAGCAAACCAACAATGACATAAAACCAACACTGCCACCAAACCCACACTGCCACCAATCAAACACTGAGGTAAACCGACATTGCCACCAAACTAACGCTACCATTAAGCCAGCACTGGACTCTAATCTTTGTGAGAGCTGATCAGGGAGATTCAAATTTAGTTAGACAGGCTCTTTTGATAAATACTACACTTTAGATACAGAGACCCTGGTCTTTAGATCTCTGAACCTCCAATACAAAGACCCTAGTATTGGAGTGGTATCTGGGCGGCAGTGTAGCATAATAGTAAGGAGCAGGACTCATAACCAAGAGGTTGCTGGTTGAATTCCCTACTGGGGCACTGCTGCTGTACCCTTTGTCAAGGTACTTAACCAAGAATTGTCTCAGCAAATATCCAGCTGTATAAATGGATAACATGTAGTTCTGTATAAGTGTATCTGCTACATGGTAATAATGTAATGTAGATAGAGACTCAACTTCAGATAGAAATAAACTGTGGACTTTAGAGAGCAGATGAAGGACTTGTTGATTCGTGAGGTAAACGGCATATCTGAGAGAGATTGGAGGGAGGGGAGGAGCAGAGGAATTTGGATCTGTGGTCCCAGCACACATTGCAATACTCTGACAGATCTGTACAAAACTCGCTCTCCATCCATAATTTATCCCACATCACAGCAGACAAATGCTCTTGTCTTCCACAGGGGCCTCGCCGTCTCTCTTTTGTCTGTTTTGTCACTCACTTTCATTCCTCTACAAAGCCTTACTGCGATCTAGAACAAGAAAAAGGAACGGAAAACAACTGCGAAACAGAGCAGCTACGTACAAAATCTAATAAAAATGTCATGTCTCAGAATTAGAGTTATCAGTGTTTACAGCACAGAGACATAGTCTTTCACACTTTTAACTTCTGAGTGGATTAAGGATAAAAACATAGGCAGATGAAGAACTGGTTAGAGGGTGGAGTTTAGGCCAGGATAAAAAGGAAGAACTTTTACCTGGACTTCTACCTCCAACACCTCTTCCAGCAATTTCTGGAGAGTTCTAGAAGGTTGCTTAGAACTGACTGACACTCCCAAGACTCAAAGTAGCTAATTAGTGCAAAACTATCCAAGTTACATATGAGATGTTTCCTCACCAATCACTGCTTCAGGAGAGGGCTTCATTCGAAAGAAAAATAAAACACTTTATCCCAACGGGGCAGTGATGCCTGTAAGTGGTAGGCTCCATCCCCAGCTGTTTATTAGACCTCCATAGTGGGGTCACATCTGAAAAGGAAAAAAAATGTAGGGGCACAAGATTGTGTTCAATATGTTGGGGGAAAAAAAGGGTGACTAAGGATTTGAGGTCAGGGGGCTCCTGAGTGACTCAGTGGTAAGGCACCCGCCTTGAGTGCTGACTGAGCCATTTGGCCCAGGTTCAAATCCAGCTGTGTCACGTGCCAGCAATGACCCGAAGCCTAATTGCATTTGTTCGGTCAGGAATAGTGGTGGAGAAGTCAGACGGGGGTTCGTTGTGTCACTGCTCTCTCTCACACACTGTGATTCATCAGGTACCTGTGTGTTGCTCTGATGTCATCAGTGGAATGGCACTCCAGCTGGTGCATTCTGGGACATGTAGTGCAAAAATGAGCTGTTGGCTGCTTGTGCATGTAGGATTGCATTTGTCTGGCTTCAGCACTACTGCATGAGTGTGGAGGTATGGTGCAATTCCAAAGCAAAGGTTGCAAAACATGAAAAGACAGCATTAAGACATTTAAAAATATTACGAATTTGAGTTCAGGAAACTGGTAGAAAACCTTTACATACAGGAAGATGTAGTTAATTCATTCTACTTAATTCTAATTTAATGTTTATGATGATTTTCTCTCTATTTCTCTTAGAAAAAAGAGTAAGTGCAATAACATTGCAAACTTTTCCAATAAGAAAGTGTTTTCATTAATAGTTTTTTGTAAGTTTCATCACAGGAACAGC
This sequence comes from Megalops atlanticus, assembly GCA_019176425.1. NCBI lineage: Eukaryota > Metazoa > Chordata > Actinopteri > Elopiformes > Megalopidae > Megalops > Megalops atlanticus. The sequence goes on from CM032888.1 coordinate 31,925,753, forward strand.
TCTACCAGATAATTTATAGTTTTTCTTAGGAACGTTTTTTAGAGGAACCCCCTTTTTTTTTTTTTTTCTGTAAGACCTTTTTAAGAATATGGCCCTGGGTCCTTCAGGAAATGGAGCTGCCAAGTAACAAACAGCCCCATCATCATCACTTTGATTAAAAAGAGAGGGAGTGACAGATAGAGGACACAGCCAATCTCACTCCATATCTCTCTCTCTTTCTCTCTCTCTCTCCACACACACACACACACCTTCCTAACTTTCTTTCTCTGGCATGCCTGTCTTGGGCATTTTTTGTTCCTCCCCTCTTCCATCTCTCTCTTCTTCCATCTCTCTCCTCTGTCCATTTTTCTCTTCCTCTGTCCATTTCTCTTTTTCCTTGCATCTCTCCTTCTGTTTCTCTCTTCCTCATTCCATCTCTTTTTTCCTCCATACATCTCTTTACTTGCATCTCTCTCTCCTTCAATCTCTCTTTTACTTGTTTTATCTCTCTCTTCCTCCTTCAATCTCTCTCTTCCTTTTATCGCTCTCTTCCTCCTTCGCATCTCTCTCTGCCTCCTTTATCTCCCTCTTCCTCCTTTGCGTCTCTCTCTCTGCTGTCTGTACCTTTAGTGAGGTGTGCAGGTGGAGCCTGCAGGGGCTTGCAGGGAGAGGTTAATGTTCGGGAAACTCCTTGTCATTGGTCTATTGTCTGAGGCGCATGGCTCAGCTACCTGTGGGCAACTCCTGAAAATTGCTTTTTGATAAAAATAGTGCTCTGTCCTGTCCTGACCCAGTTTATTCGCTATGTGTTCTGGAAAAACCCTCCTGGGCGGGGAGAGGGGGAGAGAGAGCAGGAGGGAGGGAGAGAAGGTGAGAGGGAAAATATGAGATGAACAATGAAACATGGTAGGAAAAAAAAAAGATCCCATATGCATGTGGACATAATTGGGTCAGTATATGATCAGGCACCTGCAATGGACACCTAAGACTGGACACTGAGGGGTCCTTCTTTTAAATTGGCAGGACTAGAGAACTCCTGAGATTTTAATGGGTGCAGATTCTGTGCCTCTGCATCTGTGTATGTGCCTGTGTGAGCAAATTAAAAGGGGTAAGATTCTGTGTCGACAGGATCTAATATGGGTCTAATGTGGATGTAATGAACTCACCTATACACACCTTCTGTATCTGCACCAGAGCAGCAGTGTGGAGCAGTGTATAGAGAAGCAGTGTATTTAAAAGGTTAGAAAAACAGATTTGTGCTGTCTCCTTGAGGCGTCTCTGTTTCTGGAAATCCCAGCATCCCTTACTTCTGTGACATCATGTATAACACATCCAGGAGGGACTGTATCCTGTTATGAGTTATTGCTTTAGCTTCATGTTCATGGATGGCTGGCAAAACAAATTCTTAATTAATGTGTTTTGAGTCACTGCTGCACTGCACTATCCTAAAAATCACTATTCTAAAGTCATAATCTGTGTCAAAGAATGCCTGTTGGTAAAACTACTTTATTGAAATACACTTGCAAAAATGGCACAGCTGACTTAATATGCAAAATGACTCAATGCCATATAAGCAAACAGAAAAATGAGTGAGCATATGAGTGCATTTGTGTGTATGTGCTTGTGTGTGTGTGTTTCTTTGTATATAAGTGCGTGTGAGAGTCTGTGTGTGTGTAGGTGAATGTAGGAATGTGTATGAATATGTATGAGTGTATATAATTGTGTGTAGGAGTGTATATGTTTGTGTGTGAGCATATATAAGTGTGTGTGTGAGTCTGAGTATGTATGTATGTGTATGAGTGAAAATAAGTGTGAGTGTGTGTTTGTGTGTGTGTGTGAGTGTGTGTTTGTGTGTGTGTGTGTGAGTGTGTGTTTGTGTGTGTGTGTGTGTGAGTGTGTGTTTGTGCGAGTGTGTGTTTGTGTGTGTGTGTGAGTGTGTGTTTGTGTGTGTGTGAGTGTGTGTTTGTGTGTGTGTGTGTGAGTGTGTGTTTGTGTGAGTGTGTGTTTGTGTGTGTGTGTGTGAGTGTGTGTTTGTGTGTGTGCTGGCTGCTCCTCTCTCCTAATGAATGACTCCCAGCTCAGGCTGCTGCTGTCCTTTCCTGCTGGCCTTTATCCTGTCTGTCGGGGTCTCATTGAGATGCTGGGCGGCGCTGCCCGCCAGATAGGGATCACCTCAGGTCACGTGATCTTCCCAGAACGGGGGGGTTGAGTGGGAGGGGAGAGTGGATTCCACCTCAGGTTAAATATGCCGCAGCACACAACAGAACCACTGCAATCTGACAGCACGCCCTCCTCTGTGCTCAGAAGAAAAAAACAAAACTGAAGTTTCGGGAAAAGGAAGCGCGTTTCCTACTGACAAAGCTCTTATTTCCACACTCATACATGCTACATTTCACCTCACTTCTGTCTGTGAATATTTCCATTACAGTTTCAGAGATGTAATCAGAGGTGTAAAACCGCTCATCAGTATGGAGTTTCACCATGCACAGAAAGTCTCTGTAAATTCACAAGCCAGGGCCTGAAAGCAGCTGTGAGAGCGTGTAGTTTAAACTGAAACTTGTGTTAATCCAGCAGGCATATTTCAGGGACAGCACACGCGCACCTGCCCCTGAGCCAAGGCAGGTTACGGCCTGCGTCAGTCACACGTCACTAATGCATCGTCCCTGCGGTCCGTCTCTGCAGGGCCCTTCACTTCAATTGCTTCAGTAAATGTGCAGCTTGTGCAGCTGGGTAATGTGTGCTGTATTTTAGCTGCGTGGGATGCGGGTGCAGGGGAATGGTGTTACACACCTATTTCTCAGTTGTTAAAGACTCACTGACCTGATAGAACCCTGGCAGGCTGGCCCTGCCCTCTGCTATCAGAACAGCCCCCCCACCCCCACCACACACACACACCTAACCTTCTGTGCCCCTTCCAGAAATGGGAAATGGTGGCTTTTTTCCCTGAATCAGCACTCTGTGTTTCTCTCTCTCTCTCTGACTGACCTAGCAGCAAAGACACACGTGGCGAGGGAGGTATCGAGTGGGGGGTCAAGGTACGGGGGTTCTTGTTCCCTCTGGAACTCCCCCAAACCCTCAGCAGGGTCGGGAAGTCAAGGTGAGATGCAGAGGACAGCCCCCCCCCCCCACCGTCCCCTCCAGCTGGATGCTGATTTCAGGAACACAGGACACACAGAGCACAGTGCATTCTGGGAGAAGAAGCTTTCCCTCCTAGGCCTTCTCGGAACATGTTTTTTCTGATCATCTGGAGTCTTTCTCAGTATTCCCACCTCATTTCCTGTTCCTGTCATTGTCTGTGCTTTGGAACTGAACAGAGTTTTAGGGTAACGAGCGAAACGCAAGACTTAGTCACCATGAACAGACAGAAAGACAAAATCTACTCACGGTATTTTATTTGGCTGTTTTTTTCTCTCTCCCCAGCTAAATAAAACCTTGAAAATGAGGACACATGCACTTTCTTATTTTTTCATTAACAGTATCCAGTTTGACATCAGAGAGAGGAAAAAGTAGGCCTCTTTCTTTCTCTCTCTCTCCCCCTCGGTGATGTGCAGCATTCTGTCCCAGAGGTGCACCATCAAGGCGCCTTTCCCCCTCATCTCATCCATTTCCATTCATCAGAAACTTCAGCCTCTAACAGAAAGGGACTTCATCTGTGCCTATAACTCCCCAGATCCAACACGTACAGAATATATTCCCCATATATCAAGATGTACAGTATGTCACTTAAGCGTACACCTGTATTTATTGTACAATAGATCAAAATGGAATAGAATAGGTCAATTATGTAATTTAAGCTATATAAAAAGAAAGTAAATGTATATACAAATACATATAGAAATACACAAATACAAATAAAAATCTACAAAAGCAAAAATAATTTGTGTGTTTTGAAATATAGTCCATATGCTTTGAGACCTGTCAGAAAAATATTCCTCACATGTCAGATTTAATTTTTCACCTTATATTGGCATGTAATAATTTGGAGCTAGTGGCTTAAATGCAGTCATGGCACCTCCCTCAATATAAATCCAGCTGACACCTGAAAATCCATTTGTCCTCTGTAGTCGGTAAGTCAAGTCAATAAGTGTTTGCGCATTAAACCCGGGATTACTCTTTGGTTGGACATCCTGTGCCTGAGCAGATTTGCTTGGCCCGTCAAACCAAACACTAATCCTGGGAATAATGTTTGAGCCTATTGGATTTAGAAAGAATCCTTAAAATCAACGTGATTCTCATCTCATTTAGGGCTTAAATATTAACTATATTAAAACCTAGGCCAAGATTATTTTTTTCTTCCATTCTTCCTTCTTTTTATCTCCTCTAATTTCCTGTTGTTTCACAGTTGATTTTTCCCTCCTTTCCCATCTGTCTGTGTGTGTCTCTCTCTCTGATACTTAAATTCAGATTTAGCTTTATTAGCATGAAGAACACACGGTCCTAGAATATATCTCCAAAGCATATCAATAAGGGAAACAACAGTGAGAGGAGAGAAAAAGAAAGCAAAACAAAACAGAATAACAGATAATGATGATGTTAAAAAAATGTTTCTGGGCGCTGTGCTGTCCTAGTTGCCTAGTCTCTGTCCCAGAGGCTATAGCACACTACCACAGCGAGCAGTTTCCTCTCTGTGTCTCTCTTCTTCTCTCTGGCTCTTTTTTTAGCCTCCTTTCTCTCCCTTCTTCCACTCTTTTCTGTCTGTCTCTCTCATCCCACTAAGTCTTTTTTTTCCTGCTTTCTCTTGTCATTTCATCCCCCTGCTCTCTTTCTCTCCCCTGCTCTCTCTCCCTCTCTCTCTCTCTCCATCTATCTCTCTGAGGCAGTGAGTGATGAACTGAAGGACTAAACACTTGTCACTCCCTGTCACTAAAATTGGGAACATCACCTGCCGCCTCTCGACCCGCGTGTAATGGAGAGAGGATCTGTCATGTCGCTTTGTCAAAATGAGTGGCTGTAAAGATGAGTGCATACAAACAGACCCCCTTCCCATCAGCACCTAACAGACTCCTAACAGACACGGGACAGTTCAGAAACAGTCGGAGCAGATTTCCTGGTCTCTGTGACCTCACATCCCTTCACCCTTCCCCTCCGTACCTGTTCACTTCCATGATTTGTCCTGAAAGGTGCTCAGTAAACAACAGCCGATTGGCCGAGCTCCATTACCTCATCACAGACACACCGACTAAACAAAGCTCACTTATCCACGAGCATTTGTGCTGAGGCTTCATTATTAGCTATTATTATTAACCTCCTCCACAGTGGCATATGGAGCTTATATACAGTGCTACCCATTCATCTGTTTATACAGCCAGAGCAATTCTGCTAAAACACCCTCCAGCTACCAGAGCAGGGCCTCCACCTCACTGCCCTGATATAAAATTCAAGGCTGGATTTTGGTCCATTACAAAACACCCATTAAGGAACTTTGCATGGGAGGTTGTGATCTGATTGAAGGGGGAAAAAGAAGTTATCTGTAAGCTAACGCTGCAGAATTTCCAGCTCTCATCTCAGAGCCCCAGTGCATGCTGGGTGCTGCTTTTATGTAGCAGCATTTTGCTGACCTGTTGACTGAATGCTGATCTATATTTGACATCACCAGATAGTTATCTGCTTTGAATCCATGAAAAGAGAAATGTATTGTGTTGTTGGAGCTGTGTTTGCTTTACTAAAAAAACAAGACAGTTAAAGGTGTTTACTCAATGGATTGTTGTTTACACCTGGTCTTTAAACAGAGGTGAGGCAGTTGTGTCATGCTTAATTGGCTATTCAGCAAATTCCTGGTAAAAACAGTGACGGTGCACGCAGTTAATCTTATGAGAGAGGAAGTGGTGCCACATCTTTAAAAACACATACATTTACTTCATTTGACATCAGGGTTTGACAAAACCTCATGCCCCATAATGGTTGTCAAACCCTGACATCAAATCAGTTTTCATTGAATAGTTTGACCAAATCTAACTAGGAAAGATCTTTGCTGAAATGAAGGACAGTTTAGTGGTGTACAGCCAGCCCTGTAACACTTAACAGCTGCAGGACCACAGCCAGCACAACTGATGGAGCCAGAGTGACAGTGCGACACCTGCTGGTCAGGAATGGAACTGCACAGCAGCAGCAACAAAATCAGAGAGCTCATAAAATGCGCTGCATATGTACAATAAACTTTTAAGGAGTGGGCTGTCAGTGACTTTAGCACTTGATTGATTTCTGCAGTATGTTTTTACCATTTGATAACTTTAATTGCTATCAACTGACGTTCGATCGCCAAGGTGACCCATGAAATAAAACAGCTCTGTGAACCAACTCTTATTACCATATATATATATATATTTTTTTTTACCATCCGTTAAACCTCCAACGGTACAGTATGTCTCAGTCAGCTGGAATTGTATTCATTTTTAAATGTCAAAAGAAATATTTAGTTTTAAAACATCATATTAAACAATGGCAAAGGTCGCCTGTCATGCGCTGTTCTCAAACAAAGTGACTGAGGATCAGATTCTTTGAATCCTTCAATCTAAGCCAAAGATTCAAAGATGTGATTTGTTGCTCTAATCGGGCAGTGAATCCTGCCGTCATGCCACCCTCCTCCTCTCCTTCTCCATATCCAGCATGGGAAACTGCATTGACTCATTATCAGTGAACTAAACACAAGTTGTGAGTGGTCCATCTGTGGTCAGTCAAACGGGCCTGAGAGGATGTGTATTGCAGTGAAAGGGTAAATCTGCCACCCTTGTAAACCTTAGTGGTGGTGACTCTTACTGGTGAGGAGTGAGTGGGGGGAAAAAAGAGGACAGATGTTAAACAGATAGAGAAGAGGACTCATTCAATCTTCATTGATGCCTAGTTTAACCAAAGTTCACAAAGGGAGACTCTGATTTGGATAGATTGTCCTGGGAAGGACAGAAACATTTAGAGCATTGGTTAGTAAGCAAGGCCAGCAAGCTAAATACAAATACAAATCTGTACAAATATGCATTTGTGTTTTCCCCATGTGAAAGTACAGTGTCTCTGTCTTTGGTTGCCTGGAAAAAAAAAAAAACCTCTTCAGTTTAAAAGACAGTTATCCTGTTGTGGAGCATTACTGATGTCATACAGACCTGATATAATCAGATGCACGCAGTCCGGGGTGGGATGGGGGGGTTGGGGGAAGGGGGGTGCAGGGTGCTGTGCCGCATGATAAAGAGCCTCTATTTCGGCCTTGGGATTCTGTCCATGAAGGTTGCAAACGGCTTCCTCCTGCTTTCATTTGAATTAATTTCAGCGGCGTGATTCAGCGGAGGGCTGAGACAGGGATGATGGAGGGCGCTCGCTTTCCCCCGCCAGACCGCTCTGCCTCCGCCGTCGGGTAAAGAGCTGGGAACGTACCGCCAGTCACAAGGGAGCCTTCCTCTTAAACACCGCCCTCAGGTCTTAATTACTTAAACTGGAAGCTGACTTCGGTTTCAGAAGTCGCGTGGCGGGTTTTCCTGCCGGTCTTAATCAGATGCTAATTGAAAAGCAGGAAGGAAAAAGCTCGCAGGAAAGCCTCCGTCCCTGGGGCTCGGGAGATTCCCCTCTCGGCTGTCCCCTCCGATCCGGCCCCCTCCTGTCCCCCGGGGCGGGTGTAATTCACTTAATTCAATGACTAATTACAGAACCCACCCCCACCCCCCCCCACCCCCAAGGGCGTTTGCTTTTAGCTGACAGGAGCACTTTAACAACGTGTCATATTACTCACAGACTTTACGAAGCAGCATAAACGATCAAACCTGTCAAATCAACAAATAAGGGAATGTGACATAATTAGAGCAACTGCCGCTTCATTGCAGGTGGAAAAAAAGAGGCGAGAGAGATGGGAAGGGGGGTAAAAGGAGATACGGGGGAGCTGGTGGGTCTCCAGATGCTGGCCAGAGCTGTGATGTGGATGTGGGCCAGCGGAAACTCGGGGCCCGTCACGGCCCTCCGCTTGTCTCCTGCACGGCTCCCCCACACCACGCTGTTTAGACGTGACCTTTCACGACAACCCCCCCCCCTCCCCAAGCCTGTCAGAGACTCCTTTCTGGCCTACAGATGAGAAGAAACGCAGTGGCCCTGTCATTACAGATGAATATATAAACACGACAAACAAAAATAAACTCCTTGCTCAGCACCTTTTTTTTCTCAGCTCGCCACTTGCATCCAATCAATCCTGGAAATTGGTCTGTTCCCTGACAAGGTAGCGGACTGACAGAAAGGCAGCGGTTAGACAGGGAGAGATGCGTGTCCATCACGGTCCCAAACGGATTCCGGCGGACAGGGGGGCAGAGCAGCGGGGTGGGGTGGGGGTGGAGGTCTTGGAGCGATTGTGGGTACAGAGGCAATCCTGGTTAGCTGAGCTGTAGCACCTCCATCGATACTCTGATAAAATACACATATCAGAGATGCAGACACTCCAATCGTCCTGTCACTGTGAAATGTGGGTCTTATTTCCCACCATTCCCAGCTGGAGCTGTGGAATTGAAAAATAAATATATAAATAAAGCAGTAAATAAAAAAGTGTCTACCCCAATTTGGTGTTTTTCTACAGTCTGGTGTGTGTGTGTGTGTGTGTGTGTGTGTGTATGCACCTGTCTGTGTGTGGTCTGCCTATCAGAGTGCAGTACTGGGGAGGATTGCGGTGAGTGTGACAGGAACACTTTCTCTCCACTGCTAATGTAACTCACTCTGTCCCGCACATGACTGTGACGCACACTGTACCTGTTAACTACACCTGTTAACTTAACCTGCCTCCACACTGTCTGATCTCTGTGTGTGTTTTCTGTAATGCACTCCTAACGTCTCCTCTGTATGTGTTTCTGTGTTCTGCAGGAGCACTTCACCCCGGAGTGTAAATTCAAGGAGTGCGTGTTTGAGAACTACTACGTGACGTACTCCTCAATCCTGTACCGGCAAAGCCAGTCCGGCCGGGCCTGGTACATCGGCATCAACCGAGACGGGCAGGTCATGAAAGGCAACAGGGTCAAAAAGACCAAAGGGGCGGCTCACTTTCTGCCGAAACTCATCGAAGGTATGCCTGCGCTACCCTGCTTCTCTTACTTTTCTCCTCCATTTTCAGGCCTCCTTCCTCCCCTCAGCTGTATCTCCCTGCTACCCTCACCCGTACCTTTCAACTACCCTCACCTGTGCCTTCCTTCTCCTCTCACCTGTATCTCACCACTCTCCTCACCTATATCTCCCTAATCCTCTCACCTGTGCCTTCTAATTCCCCTCATCTGTACTGTCCTACTTCTTTCACCTGTATTTTGCTACTTGCCTCACCTGTATATCCCTGCTCCCCTCACCTGTATCTCCCTGCTCCCCTCACCTGTATCTCCCTGCTACACTCACCTGTACCTTCCCATTCCCCTCACCTGTACATCTGTGCATCTCCAGTCCTTTCAGTCTCCAGGCTCCTCCTACATCCCAGTTCCCATAAGGGCATGCAGCATGACTGTGTAACTAGCTCTACTCCAGGTGTAGTGGTTTCACGTGTCTCCTGTGTGCCCCCCCCTGCAGTGGCCATGTACAGAGAGCCCTCGCTGCATGACGTCGCCGAGCAGAGCCCCCCCAGGAAGACAGCCAAGACCTCCGACTCCCCCATCCTGCGGAACGGCAAGAAAGATCCCCCAAAAGCAGACGCCTCCTAGCCCACACAGTGCATGGGGGGGACAGGGGACGGGGCTGGCGTGAGACAGGAATGGGCGGAGCCCTCAAGGTAACACTGACAGAGAACTCTCTCTCCCATCATGCACTGGGGTTGGACATCACGGCCCTGGGAACCCTGCACTATAAGCGAAGGTGCCCTCCTCTCCACAGCTCCCTCCTGCTGAGTCTGAGATGGCCAAACAATAAACACCCAAATGAAATGGTAGGGGTGCCTCACCACCACCGCAAAGCTGATCAGCTGATCTCAGAAGGATGACCTTTCACCCCGACCAGCAGCTAGCAACCTTTCCGGGCATGGTCCTGAAGACTCGCAGCACAGCTCAGAGGGGCCCTCGGCAGCTCACCTCCATCAGAGCCAGCACTGAACTGAAGCCGTCACCTCCAGCGCAACAGACCCTGCACTACCCTCATCTTGAACATAACAGTGCTTCGACTAACCTCAAGCTGTCACCTCCAGCACAACAGAGCATGCGCTAGCCCCAAGACATCAACGCCAACACTACAGAGCTTCCACCGACCTGAAGCTGTCACCTCAAACACTACAGAGCCTGCACAGACCAGAGGATGTCACCTCAAACACTACAAAGTCTGCATAGACCTAAAGCTGTCATCTCCAACACCACAGAAATTGCACTAGCCTCAAGCTGTCCCCTGCAAAATCCTGCACTAGCCTGAGGGCGTAACGTCGACCATGCCTTTCTTTATCGAATCTTCCAGACTCTGAAATTTCTTGGTTTCAAAAGCCATGTCCGACACAAACCTCAATGAAACTAACCGGCTGCTGAGGATAATTTTTTCCACCTCAGATTAGGAGGAGAAAAAACGGCAGCGAGTTCACCGTCGTCTCTCTAATATGGTCTCAAATGTAACACAAGAAAGAAGAGGAACCCCTGAAGCCCTCCCCACACAGTGATCCTTATTTATCTACCTGTGGCTACCTGTCTGAAATGGTTTCTTCCCCTTTGCTTACATTGACACCAGTGGCAACACAGGTGACCGGGTGCTTTTGGACAGAGTTCTTTTACCTTTGTTGTGAACGGCAGTGAATTATGCCACCATTGTCTTCATCACCGTTAAGATGTTTCAGAGCGATGCGGGGTTACTCAGCTCGGCCATAAGCAGTCAGCAGACTGTCACTTCAGT